>MU223453.1:1084030-1134145 GCA_018584345.1 Thuja plicata | reverse complement strand
GATCAACCCAAGAGAAGGGTTAATGCACAAATGAATCAACTATTTGGAAAGGAAAATAACAAAGGAGATACCTTAAATTCTATAATTTATATATATAGAAATGATATATGACTGTAATTGAAAAGATATGAGAAATACACTAACCTTAAAATATTGCATATCAAAGAATGCTGTTTTCTAAGGTTTGTAGACTGTTTCTGGAAAAAACTGATAGTTGATACCAAACTGAAACGCAGAGATGAACAAAACCCAGAAATCATTTTCCGTTCCGATGTTGTCTTATGAAAAAGGTTGACCTTGACCCACAAATGTCAACCCTAACCCAATAATGTTGATCCTAACCTACACAAATCTGAAAGTGACTTTGTTCGCGGATCCTGAAAGTTTGCCAAAAAGGGTATCCAGATCTGGGTTCAAATCCACTGTTCTATACCTGTACCTACAAGAAAAAGGAGATTGTTTTGTTGTGGGGGAGGGGTTTTCCTTGGTCAAACCCCAGTTTTGGAATTGACCTCAAATATATGTAATTGAAATTGTAGAAATGGACAAAGTAAATGCATAAATTCACCTTGCTTGAAAAAGTCCTTAAGGAGGATTCGAATCCTTGAATCCACAAGTATGCTTCCAATGTAGAATGTAGAAAGGTAGGATTTCTTCAATCTCTTGCTTGTAGATCAAATTGGGAAAAGTCTTGGAAGAAGATGGATGGAGAGATCACCAAAAGGGCACCTTGTAGCTTCAATCCTTCAATGGCCTCCAATGGATCTCCTTCATGAAAATGGATAGTTGAATGGATGAATGCTAGCTTGAAATATTTCTTGATTGCTTGCTTTACCTTTAGTTGATGATGCTTCTTCTCAATTAGGAATGCTTGATCTCACTTGATGATGATTCTTAATCTTTCTTATTGATGGTTAGAAGACTTAGAGAAAATGAGAGAGAAATGCTTCCTTTTATATGAAATTAGGGCACAATCTTCCAAGGAGGCCTACATAGGAGAATTAAATCCCATTAAAGCCTTTAACCCTAGGAGAGGACCTATATTAAATATAATTTCAGAATCAACGCTTCAGAACCTGAAACAGCCGACCTGGGAGTAGGAAATACTTTTTGCAAAGGCCGACCTCCTGAAACTGCAAGACCCCGGGATCTGAACCCTGGGTCAAGGTTGAGGTCAACCCTAACCTAGGTCAGGGTCAAGGTCAACCCTGACCTAGGTTAGGGTCAAGGTTGACATAGACCTAAAATGTTGACCTTGACCTTGAAGCCCAAAATCACCAGTCTGCCATCCAGAATGTAGAAATCAGGCCAAACAGGAGTGGAAAGAGGAACATAATAGGGAGGAAGCCATGTTAAGATTAGGAACCCATTCAAGGCACTTTTCTTGACCCTAGACCACTTACTCAAAAGGATAAACATGTCTATAATGGAAGTGCTTCCATTTTCCGACTATACACCTGCCATACTATTCTTTTCTCATAAAGGAACTTTGGTCCATATATATTAATAATAAAAAATTATGAGTTACTACTAAAGTTCTTGATCCGCCATCCATTAAGGGTTAGAGATGATAAAGGTTGGTACGATAAACCTTGGGTTCCATATAAAGGCTAGTCCTCTAGAAGCACCTACCGATTCTACTCCTTTAATTTCCCATATTCCTAGTTTTTGACTTAAATTAGTGTACCCCTCCTCTCCTAGTTTAGATTCTTGTATTAAATACATATGTGCCTCTAGATATGTAAGGATTCTCTTAAGAAGGCATTGTTTGTTAGGGGCATTTAAACCCCTAACATTCCATGAAATTATTTTCATGGCTCCTTGGGAAGGTCCTTCCCCTTCCCTGCATTCATAATAGCCATAATTTTAACTTGTCCTAAAGCTGATTCATCCTTCTGTCTTAATTCCTTAAGGGATTTTCTTCCCTATTTATTTATTTATTTTTGATACTCTGGATTCTCCTTACCAATAGAAGATATTTCCAAGCCTAGATTCCTAACCTTACTACCTTCATCTTCATCATTCAGATGATTGTCCATTTCTAAGTTTCCTTCACTCATAGATTCAATAACTCTAAGAATGATCATATCTTCAGAGTCATTATTAAGTCCTAAGAAATCATCAATTTCTTCAATTTCATTTTCCTCTATATCATCCTTAAATCCTCTATCGATATCAGGAGTCCTCTGTTCTTTTTGGTTACTAACTTCTACATCACCCACTGCTTGGATAGGGATATATTGTTCATATTGATCATTATTTAGAATGTCATTCTTGTCTGATTCAATCTCTCTTACTGTTATTTCTTCCTCATCAATATGGTATTGGAGAATATCTTCTGCTATTATATTTTTATCTAACTCCGTTATTTTTTTTATCCATTTTATTTTCCTCAATATCACTAGTTTCTTCATCCGATGAATCAGTCAATCTTCACTCATAAATATTGGTTTCTTATTATGTCTTAAAACTTGTAGTTATGTCATACCCTGATTCTTGGTCTGAGGTTTACTTATTTTACTTATTGGATTTTTGATTGTCTTTCCAGAGTTCCAATTCTCTTGGTTTATATATCTATTATCTATCATGACATTTCTATTTTTGCCTATGATTCCATTATTTTCTGTTTGGTTTCCAGATTGCTTTTTGGAAAAATTAACTACATGATTTATATTCATACTATATAAGGTCTTATCTTGAGTCCCTTTCTCCTTAGTTACCTTGTCATAATAAGATTTATTATTAATAGAAAAACCCCCTCCTTCCAGAAAGGATACTCCAGGAGTGATATTAATGGAGTTTGGAAATATTAGATACTTACATACTTCCCTCTTTTCAATGTGACTATTGTTGTCTGCCTTAAAAAAAACCTTAAGGTTTGTTGTATAATCTATTATATTATTTTTAATATCTCTTCTAGGGCTGAGCCAAATTTTATGCGAAATATTACCATAGTATTTTTCTAAATTAAGCTTATATGTAATTTGGTTTTCTTTGAATTTGATGTTGTAGGGAAAGGCAATCTTATCCTTAGTCTGTATCAGTATTTTAACATCAGATGAGTTAAGTAAATTAAGTTCTAACCCCACCAATCTTCCTAAGCTTCCTCCAATTTGTGAAATAATCTTACTATGCATAAGTTCTACTGGCATATTTACAATTTTTACCCAAATAGGAGCAGAGATGCAGTCAAACATACTATATTTAAAATTTGGTTTCCATTATTCTCTTCTAGCTCTTGACCATACCACTTCTCGTAAATCCCTGAGGCTGCACAGTGATTCCTTAAACCATTCATGAAAGTAAAATTGCCTTTGATGGTTAAATCCTTCATAAAATTATTAGGTTTAATTAATTTTTTAGGACTTTTGGGCGTCGGAGAGTAAACCCTATCAGAGAGAATATTTTTCAGAGTAATGTTTTCTATGTTCTATCTATGGGGTGGTGTATAAATGTTATCTTTCTTATTTTCTATGAAATTCCCTATTTGAAGATGCTTGAAATGATTAAAGGTGGGAAGCTCAAAATTACAAGCTTGCAAATATAGGGTTCTCTTAGGCTTCCTATATTTATGTTGTTTGAATCTTTGTGCATTTTGTTTATAAGCTAGAAGCCACTCAATCTCCGTTACCGAATTGTTTCATGGTGATGACCTAGGAAAAACTCTAAATGAGGAATTTTTTAGGGTTTTCTCATTCTGACTTTCTCTAAAATTAATGTTCAGCATTTTCCTATTTAAGAAGGATTTATTATGACCTACATACCTGTTTCTATCAAAGAAAAAGAATTGAGCATTCAAATCTTTTACCGTTGCGAAGTTCCTAGAGCGGGTCATTACAAAATCATCCTATGAGGCCATTCTAGGGACCCGTTCATGTTTTACCCATTGGGGATGATCGTTCAGCCCTCTGGAAAAATTGGCCCCCTGATTTTGCAGGGGTATTGATGAAAAACCCCACTGCCGAGAATGCCTAAAATTAGGGCAAAGGGACTGCTTTAATTCGCTTAATCGTTCCTTCTTTGCCATTTTTTTCATTCGCTCTTAGACTAACCTTTCAGATCTATTATTTTATCTTGACTATTCTAATTAGAATTTACTCTATGAGTGCAGCTTGGTTCAACTGGACCTATTATTATTGTGATAACACTAGTGCAATAAATATTTCCAAGAATCCAGTGATGCACTCAAAGACAAAACACATTGAAATAAAATATCATTTTCTAAGAGAGTAAGTACAAGAGAAGGAGGTAAGGCTCAATTATGTGTCTACTAAAGAGCAAGTTTCTGATATATTCTCCAAGCCATTACCAAAATATACCTTTGAATATCTTAGAGGTAGATTAGGGGTCATTCCCCTATCTGAAATTAATTAGAGGATGATGTTGATTGCATCAGTTCATATGTGTTTATTAGAATATCATATGTATGAATTTATGTAGGGGTGGAAAACTCATAAGGGGAGAAGTCTTAAGTTGATGCTAAAACAAAGTAATGAGGAATGTACATGCAAGATTCTGTAAGTGTACTTAGTGATGACTGAATGATTTAGAAACTTTGGCATTAATTAAAGGGGGAGAATATGTCTGTACTTCCTACAGGGGGAGATATTTATTTTCCTCAAGGGAAAAGATGAAGGAGTATATGAAGATTATATAACTAAGTGATAAGACAAAGGTGGAGGATCAAGAGGCAAAGATAGAAGTGGAAACATTTTTGTAGAAATCAGAATGAGGAGAATCTATGAGAAGAAAAGTATTGTTGATAAGAGTGTTTCCTTCAATGCCAAAGGGAGATATTGTTAGCATACCTAATGCATTAATGCTAAGTGATGATAAGTGATGCATTGATGAAGATTGGTACATATTTGATGATAGGCGAATCAATTATTTGGTTGTTATTGATGTCAACTACTTGACTTAGTGTTTTCAGTATATTACCTTATATTGTGTAAGTGAATCATGAATTGCGGTATATTTATATTCTTATGGAAGGTTATATCATGTGTGTTGATGTTAAATTTTCCATCATGATGTTTGATATGGAGAATTCAGTTGGTTATGATAGAATGGAATCAAACTAGGTGATTGCTAAAATAGTCAGTGATAGACAGTATGTGATTTGATTGTTGCTTCAAATCGATGAAGTAGTTGATGGAGCAGTCATAGGATATCATTGTAAACAATTTTAAGATACTATATGTATGAGCGTGAATCATGTTAACTGTTACTAATAGTTTAATTGACTGGAAGTGGTGTTAACAAAATGAACAGATAAATGAGACACAGTTCTTGAACAGGCCATGAAGATTTGTAGATCCTTGATGTAATTCATTATAACAAAATGATCAGTGATGATTTTCATAAAGTGGTAAGTTAGTTTCGTTATTTGTGGGACTTACTTGACAACACATTGATCAAGGTATACATTTGAGAAGGCTTCTTTAGGAAGTTTCTTTTTGGTCAAAAGAGGTTTTTGAAATGGCTCAACTACCAAGGTAAAATTGATGAGCAAGCCGACGCGGTCAGATGAAAATGTTTTATGAGTGTATAGATACATTGTATCTTACCTAAGATGATCTAGATTGTTCATATCTTAGATCTAGGGTTTTTTTAAGTTGGTGGAAATAATTTTATGAAGAAGAACAGTGAGAGAGAAGAAAGCTGGTTGTGAATTGTAGAAGGATTTGGAGACAGAGAAAGAAAATAAATCAAGTGCAATAGAGCTAAGGAAGAATATGCAGTATGATGATGTATTTGAGAGGTTAAAAGGATTTGATCATGTAGAGGTAGTGCAGTTTTCATTGATTATTTAACTATTTATTTCTAATCATTGTAACAACAAAATCCCCTAATAGGGTAGATCCTTAAAGATCTTTATTGTAAATCCTCTAACAAGGTGGCACATTATCTTATGTTTAAAGTCTTATAACAAGGATTCTTCTAATAGGGAAAATATCCTAATAGGTCTTATGAAAATCCCTTAATAGGGTAACACGTAACAATGTTTTGTAAACCTTTAACAAGGTAAGCTCCTAACATGGCTTATTAAAGAAGAGTACAAATTTTGTGGGTATCATCTCACACTGTGGTTTTTTCCCAGTTGGGGTTCTATGTGATAAATATGGTGTTTACATTGCGTGGTTGATTACTTATGGATGTATACATTGAAATTTTACTTATGTTAGTTGTTATATGTTTTGGCACATAAAGTTTAAATAAATTGAATTGGTGAATTTGTGTCGATTACTAATTCACCCCTCCCCTCTCAGTAATAATACATGTATTAGCAAAGGTAAAATATAAAATATAACTCATAAATAAAATTTTACATTTTTATTTTAATATTTATATATTATCTTCTAACATACTCACTTGCCAAATCAACATCTGAGAGGGATATTGAATAAATATAGATCAGAAATTTATAATAATTCTCAAAGATGATGTGGTGGTAGAAGAGTAAGGAATTTGGCCAAATTGGTGATACAACTGACACCCTAGGATTTCATCTCTAGGTGGCAAGGCCTATCGGTCAACAATTTTTCCATAGTGGAAATCCAATACCCAGGTACATTTTAAAGTCGAGTGTTATAAATCTACAAGAACCTCTTGTTTCTGAAGAATATGTTTAAAATGAGAATAATTTATGAAGAAGATGAGGGGTGGTATGAGAACTACAAGAGGGCAAAAATACTACCCATAGAGGATAAAGAGCCCTTTGGCAAATTCATTGAGAAGGAGCCCTCTCTAACGGAAACACCCTCAAAATAGACCATCACTATGGAATCAATGGTAGGTTATTCAGTTGATAGATGCCTTCATGAAGTTTAGTTGATAGAATTTTTGTTTTTTTTATTAGTTTTTTGTATTATATACGAAGTATTAAGATGTTAATTTGATGTTCTGGTCAATTTTTTGGGGAAAATATTAAAAAATCCTTTGTAGTAGTACTTAGTTTCTTGGAAAAAGTATAATATGGAAGTTTGAGAGTCATAGTCATTTTTGGAAATGTATTGCTCATACACTATAATTAAGGCTCCTATCCCAACATTTTGAGCTAGCGGGGCACTAAGATGTAATCTGGCACTAGCTAAGCTCTAGAAAATATGTCCATGTTATAAGACACATGCTACTATACTATACCTGTCCCATATAAAATGTTAAAACATGATAATAGAAGATTTAAACAAACAATAATGAAATTCATTTTGTTATTTTTAAAAACCACTCTCCCTCCCAATATCAACATAATTTTACATCCCACAAAAATTTAAATCAATATGGCTTCTTCTTTTTTGTTCTTAGTCAATGGGATGCCCAGTGCTTGCAACTCAGATTCAACTTACAACCATTTCCACACAAAATGTTCCCTCAACTAGACAATCTGGAGTGCAACTCACCATTTTTTCTCTGTAAATATTAACGTGCCTGTAGAGAAGGTACAATTACCCATGTTCAGTGATCGAATCCCCTCGATCCTCTTCCATGTCTTTTACAATGATATTTGTCTGTGACAGTGAATCATTTTCCATGTTCCAAAATGTTGAACATGCAAGATGTGCACCATCCCATCTCCATTACCTCCAGCCAAGTACACAAAGGTAAAGATTTTTTTCCTTCAAAACCCTCCTCCCTCATTTTAGTACAGGAAAAATGTTGAATAAATCTGAATATAAATTCAAAAATGCCTTTAATGAGGAATGAATCACTTCAAAGATTATTGGTGGAGGATGGTTAGTACTTACTACTGCTAAAGTTGCCATGTCTTTATTTTTCCCTAAAATTTGATTAAGGTCCATTGATCACTTTCTTTTTATAGAGGACGGTTGTAGATAGGCCTATCGACACCAAATACATAGCGTCCAATGCTGATAGAGATTTTTATGCACCCTTCATATTTTTAGATGATATCACCAGATGAGAAGATGCCTTGCTAACATATATGAAAAGTTTGGAATCTTTTGAATGTATTGAATTGATGCAGAGTACTTCGTTAATTCAACAATTTTTTGGGCCTTTTTGCATAATCCATTTTGTGCAAGCCACACAACCATGCCATTTCATGACTCCATGTTTCTGTGAGGTGCCCCTATCAAAATAGGTTCACATGCCATGTCTATACTGATGACCTTATGGAAATACATATTGTCAATTAGTGCCAAAACACTTAGTCATCATAGTGTTGACTGAGCCAACAGTGCAACCTGAGCAGTTACTATGTAACCCAAACAGTGGCAGTGTCGACCGAATAGATAGTGGTAATCAGTATCACCCTAGTGATCAGAGTAGCTCGAGTACACAGAGTAGCCTGAGTGCCAGAGATTAGTATGTTTCTTGAGTGACAACATATTACCTGAGTGCTAGTATATTTCCTGAGTCGATCACTGGACCCAAGTGACAATTTTGGGCTGACTTACCTTATATTGTTTGATATTAATTTATATTATGGAAGTTCACTTACAGTTACATTTGGTTTGGATAAGGTATAAATATAAAGTATTTTTTTTATCCAAATAGTGTGTGAATATATGAATAGAAGCATGTATGCGAATATGAAGAAACAAATTGTTTAAGAGGCTACAACAGTACAAGGAACAACAGAGATTCATCCATCACAATCAGGTAATTAGTTTATATCATTGGCTCTTACTCATAAAATTAGAGTTGCATTAAATATCATCTACTAGTTCATCCTAACAAGTACATCAGCAAAATCCTCTAACAAGGTAGACCTAACAGTCCTTTATAAATCTCCTAACAGAGTTGCATTACTTGATTGTATTGTATTAAATCCTTTCACAAGGTGGAACTAACAGTCCTTATTTCTCCTAACAGGGCAGGGCATCATAAGTGTTCAATTGTAAGCTATAACAGGCTAAATTTATATTATAGTAATAAATCTTGTGGGTACCATCCCTACTCCAGTTTTACTTTCTATTTTGAAGGTTTCTGGGTAACCAAATATTGTGTCAAATATTGTGGATGTTTTATTACTTTTCATTTCTTGCATACAATCAGATTAGATAATCTAATATTGGATTAAGAGTATTAAGTTTTACTGGTTCCTGATTCACCCCCCCTCTTAGTCACATTGACTCAACATATTTCTGACAATTGGTATCAGAGCTAAAGGTTCTCTTTATAGAAGTTTAATATCTTGAGCAAAGATCAGAGGAAATAGAAATATACAGACTCGAGAAAGCCATTGAAAATGAAAAGATAGATCTACAAGTGGCCATGGATCAGATCAAGAAAGTCAAGGAGCATCTCTCTCTTTCCTTAAAAAGAAGAAAATATTTAGCAGTGCAGATGAATGATAAAAGTTACATAGAAGAAAGAAATGATGACTTATGAAAAGAAATAAGTTTAGAAGAAGCAGATGCAAAAATTCAAGACCTACTTGAAAAGAATCTCAATTTACATGAAGAAGTCAGAAAATTGAAAAGAGAACAAGAAATTCATTCAGTCAAAATATGTGAAGTCATAGAACAAAATATTTAAGCAGAAAATGATAGAGAAATGGCACAAGAAGATAAAATATTATTGAGTACAAGATTAGAAGAAAAATAAAATGAAATCCATCATTTGTCACTTTAGAAATTAGATATGAAAAATCAACTCAATAATGTAAATCAAGAAGTTATCAATTTGAGAAAAGAAAATGAAAGACTGCAAAATGATCTCAATACTGAAAAACAAACCAATCAGAGTATGATGAACTCACAAGGAAGCATGGATTATTTGACATAGCAAACACAACCCAAACATCATGGATAGACTGGATTAGATTATACTGAACAAGGTGAATCCTCACAACAAGGAACTCAAAAGAATAACAAACCTACTTGTAATCATTGTGGCAAGTTAGGGCACACAACAAACAAGTGTTGGAGTAATGGAAAATCAAAGTTTAATGGTAAATGCTACAGATGCAACAAACATGGACATAGGGCAAGTGAATGCACTAAGAAACCTAAGTTTGAAGGAAAATGTTTCAATAGTAACAAACAAGGTCACCAATCCTTCGAGTGTAGAACTAAGAAATGGAACCCTGCTGAACAACTAGCTAAAGAAATTTTTGGTTGGGATTACAACACATGGAGCAGATGTTGTCACTATGGTGAATATGGGCATATTGGTGCAAATTGTGTAAAGAATCAACTCAGAAAAAGGAATCCTACTAAGAGATGTTACGTATGTAAATAACTCAGTCATCTAAGCAAGAATTGCATGAATAGAGAGAAAGTGGATACTGGTTTTGAGAAAGGCAAAGCAAATTTTCTTAAATCAGAACTCAAATGAATCAAGAGTGGGTAAGGAAATCTCCAGAGAGTTCAGATCAAAACAATGAAGGATCGAATGGAACCCAAAGTAGTGAATTGGGTGAATCTACCATCTTTGAATAAACATGCAAGGAGACTACTGGAATTGTGCATACAAGCCATCCTACATCATTTCTAGACATGATAGTAAGTCCAAATCAACATATTGATGCTCTAGGACACATTGCAGTTTTAACCAAGTCAAGATCTCAGTAACACCCGAGTTACACAAGCTTAACCAAGTTAACTTAGGTTGTATGGTCTTTAGAATACTAAAGTTAGTGTTCACCAAGCTTCATTTCAAGCTATGCCAGCTACCATGTACGGAGCATTTAATGAAAAATCAACGGTAAAATCTCTTATAAAAGATAAATTGCAAGTGTTATAATTTACAAAGATTTCAGTTTGCAAAGTGATACAGTGCCTTAAGTGATTCAGAGTGAATTTGTATTCGAAAGTTGTAAGTTGCAAATTTTTATCGAACCTCTGAGCATAATGGCATCTACATCTAGCAGCAAGGTTAAGAAAGGATCTGAGATGTTGGTCAGGAATGCAATTTGCCAACCTCCTAAGTTTAAGCTTCATCTAGCAGTTGTAGAGGAGATAGACCTGATGGGATCTCATTCCCTAATTCCTTCAAGGGTATTGTTGATCAGTGACATCCGAGCCTTCTATCATTGCACAATTCAACAACTTGGAACATTGGAAATGAAGAGTGCTTATGATAAACTCTGTGATGCCAAAAATCTGAAGCCAAAGCATAAACACCTAGAATTCAAGGGTTTGATTCACATCATGCATATGCCACAAAATTTCCAGGTTAAGTGGATTAGGTTCATTCTGATCTGTGTTCACAACATGCAGCTATGGATGGAGAAACTGGTGAAGATTACCAAGACAATGGTACACCATGTTATAGTGTATCCTATGCTGGACAATTCTAAAGCTACCAAAGCCCTACCTCTGTATGTCCTAGCTGAGAAGACTCTTTTCGAGTGGGATGACAAAGGCATGAGACTTAATGGAGTAATTGACATGGAATTGAAGTTTGGGATTCATGTTATTTCTCACAAAATATACAGGTCTAGTTGACCTAACAGTGTACCATGTGAGGCTGTGGACTTGGCATACAAGGTGGTCAAGAACAACCTCTCATTCGACCTTGCTGAGTTGCCGCTCATCCAATTGAGAAAGAACATGGAAAGCATCTAAGAATCAAATACCAATCCATGTAAGTTTGGTTCACTTCTGATCTGCATATTCTTTTACATTTAGAAGTTTTTCCCTTCCAAAGGCACAATTGTTTGGAAGAAGGAAAGACCCATAATATATCAGATAAATGAGTTCATAGTTGAATTAGGAGACAACTTTGAGAGCATCATGGATGAATATTTTGAGGAATTCACACAAAATATGCAGAATAGGTATAAAATTCCTAAATAATTGGTTGAAGACCACAGGGATGATGTTTTTTCCTAGTTGACTATGATAAAGTATATATTCAGGCAGTCAGACCTAGGTTTGCATGGGTGAAACCTCTTGCATATGAGGTTAACATAGATGAGACCAAGAATATCATTGAAGCTCTTGTGAATGAGCCTATTGAACCCAAAGCACCTTACTTTGGTACATATGAAGAAGCCAAGAGCAAAATTTCAATAGAGATTGAGTTTCCTAAGATCCTAAAAAGAGGAAAGAAAAGATTATAATAGTTTGGAAAGAAGTATGGAAAGACTTCACCTTCTAAATCAGTAAGAAAAGAAGATGAAATTAAGATAGAAGATGATGTATCTGAAAAGGAAGAGGAAAAGGTAGAAGAAAATCCTCCTAAGAAGAAAAAGAGGCTAGTTCTCAAGAAAACACCTAAGGCCCCTACCCCTGTCCTCACTACCAGCAAGCCAAGAAGATCAAGAAGGAAACTCATATTACCTAAGGAAGATAAAGAAGATGAAATCAAATTCAAGAAGCCCCCACCCACCTTTGAGAAGAAAATTGAAGCCTTAAGAGAAGGTAGTGGTATGAGTTCTTTGAAATCTATGAATTATGCTTCCAAAACGAAGGATGAACATAAGCAAATTGAGGAAGCAATTGTAGAGAAGATTACTAGATGGAAGTATGATCTATCCGAATTGAAGAGTCACATGCCTGAAGACCTATTCAAGGCAATATATTTTCCCTAGAGCAATGCAGTATGAACATAAAAATATATTAGAGAACAAACATTGAGGCAAGTCATGCCTACTATGACAAACAAAGAGGTAAAAGAGGCCATGACCAAGTATGAAAGAAATCACACTCCAAGGTTCAGGACCTTTCAGGTATTGAATAAGAAGATATAGGATGTGGTATAGGAAGATACAAACATATGGAAGACAGTCTTAGAAATAAAAGAAGAAGACAAGATTGAAGTACCAAGTACAGAACACAAGGAAAAGACTAATGATGCAGATTTACCTAAGGTAGAATCCATTGAAGCATCCAATGAAGAGAAGATAGTAGTAGAGGTAATGGCATCCCTACCCCAATCACCTATAGATATCATCCTATCTCTGAGAAAAGACAAGACTACTGAATCAACATCAAGACTAGTAGGGACCGAGTACCAGGCTCCACCTACTACTAGGCCAAGTCTGACCAAGTCATAGAAGGTAACTGTGAATATTCCTTTAGTAAGAATTGATGCAACATTTGATTCAAACCCTATAGTTGGTGCAACAAATATCAATGACCTATTCAAACTAAATACTGAGGAGAAAACTGAGGAAGGAAAGGAAGTTGATGATAGTGGAAAAGGCAAGGAAATCGTTCCTTCACCCAATCCTAAGGACAGTGGAAAAGGAAAAGAAATAATCACTGATGATATAGATCTTGAGAAAGACATTATGATTCCAAATTGGGATCTATCCAATCTGTCAGTAGAGAAAATGGACACACTAGGGGAGCTATGGAAGAAAAGAGCCACACAACAAAAGCTTCAAACAGAAAAGAAGAGAAAAAGAGTGCTGGAAGACATAAAAGGTATATTCCTAGATGCACTAGAAGTAGAAGTAAATGAGAGTGATTCCATTATGGACCAGCTTGTAGAAATAGTCCACAAGTTAAATAAATATTTAAATGGTCAAGAAAAACTACTGTAGAAGGAAAAAATAAAGTTTGAGAACAGAGATCTAGAGAATGTTGCAAGCAAGATTGCAATTGACCAAGTCAAGATAAATTGTCTCATTATCTCTCTAGAAAATATACTAAATAATGTTGCTTCATTATATGTAAATATAAGTGATACTTCAAATTTCACAATAGAAATCAAGACAAAGCTAACAAAGGGTGATACAGATCTGAAGGAAAGTTTAAATCAGTTGGAACCTAACCCTAGTTCAAGTTCAACACATTTTGTGAAAATTAAGTATTTGACATACATGCAGGCTGAATTACTAAGGGAAGAATCAAGGACAATAGAATCTCTCATATCTATGTAGATCCAACTCCTTCCACACATGGATGTAATGCAGAATCACATATCTCATGCTAAGACTCTTATTCATGACAACAATTTTTTAGTTGCAGAGCTTATGATGGAGCTATCAACAGAGTTACAAATAGAGTTACACATCCTGAAGGTGTTGCAGGATAATTGGGACAATACTTTGTCTCAGATTTTAAAGGTACATAGTGATTTCCTATCCTATTTTGGTATTACCATATAGATATATTTTGGCATTTGTGTCAAAAATAAGGGGGAAATGTATATAGGATATAGGAAAGATGTCTATAAGGAAATACAAGTACAAAAGAGAAGTAGAGAAAAGTGTTATAAAAATCTTTTTTAAAAATAAAAAAAATAAAGTCAGTTGTAACTGAGTCACAGAGCTATTGTCAAAACCCAAGCATATGGTAAGGGGGAGTTTTGAATATGAGCAGTTTTTGAACATGATAAGTATTTTTGGTCACTAATGCCAAAGGGGGAGATTAATGACCTTATGGAAAGACATATTTTCAATTAGTTCCAAAACACTTAGTCATCACAGTGTTGACCGAGCCAGCAGTGCAACCCGAGCAGTTACAATGTAACCCGAGCAGTGGCAGTGTTGACCAAATAAATAGTGGTAATCAGTATCACTCGAGTGATCAGAGTAGCCCGAGTACATAGAGTAGCTCGAGTGCCAGAGATTAGTATGTTTCCCGAGTGACAGCATATTGCCCGAGTGCCAACATATTTCTCGAGTGGATCACTGGACCCGAGTGATAGTTTTGGGCCGACTTAGCTTATATTGTTTGATATTAATTTATCTTATGAAATCTGAATTAGAGTTACATTTGGTTTGCATAAGGTATAAATATAAAGTATTTTGGTTATCAAAATAATGTGTGAATATATGAATAGAAGCATATATGCAAATATGAAGAAAAAAATTGTTTAAGAGGCTACAACAGTATAAGGAACAACAAAGACTCATCCATCATAGTTAGGTGATTAGTTTATATCATTGGATCTTAGTCAGAAATTAGAGTTGCATTGAAGATCATCTACTGGTTCATCCTAACAGGTGCATCAACAAAATCCTCTAACTAGGTGGACCTAATAGTCCTTTATAAATCTCCTAACAGAGTTGCATTACTTTATTGTATTGTATTAAATCCTTTCACAAGGTGGACCTAATAGTCCTTATTGCTCCTAAAAGGGAAGACCATCAGAAGTGGTCAATTGTAAGCTTTAATAGGCTAAATTTATACTGCAGTAATAAATCTTGTGGGTACCATCCCCACCCAAATTTTACTTTCTATTTGGAATGTTTCTGGGTAACCAAATATTGTGGATGTTTTATTGCTTTTCATTTCTTGCATACAATCAAATTAGATAATCTAATATTGGATTAAAAGGATTAAGTTTTATTATTCACCCCCCCTCTCAGTCACATTGACTCAACATATTTCCAACACATAACTCATTTTTAAAATAAATAATCACATGCCATTAGATGTGTAGACACGTTTGTAAGATGAGTAGACGCCATCGCCAGATGAGTAGAGGAAGTCAATGATTAAAAATTGCAGTGAAAAAGCATCGCAACTTTGCCATCCTAAATCTTAGGAAAGTGTCCAAGGTTTTGTCAGATAATTGTAAAACTTGTAAACATTACATTGATTTGCATTTTGTAACTCAAGGTATATCAAATTTTGAAAGAGCTTTTTGTGTAATATAAACTGTAAGCCAATTAATGAGATGAGTTACCTTCCTTTTTGAAAATGATTCAAATGAGTAATGAAAATATAAAATGTTTGGAGATTCATGGTTTCTTATTTTTTTCTTTGAAATAATTTTTTTTGAATTAATAAATATGAAAATTTAACGAATTTAAATTTAAATTTTGTGAGAGAATACATATTTAAATTTGAATTGTAAAATTTGTACATTTATATTATTTCTTATTTAATTTTGTGTCTATTTTGAGAAAATTTTATTGATATATTATTCACAAATGATAATTTTTTTGTGTGAAGTTGACACTCTTTTTCTTGCAAAGCAACCTACATATTTATACATGTTTCTATAAACTTGTCTATATTCATATGTTCACTTTCTTATGCACATTTGTCCTTTTTTTTTGTAAATCACACTTATGCTCGCTTTGGTTTTGATGCCTCCATGCCTACACTCCCCCACCCACCCTTCCTTTTATTATTTTCTGATGAGTAGTTGCAGATAGTCCTCAAAATTGTAGACTTGTTTTATTGTGAATTTAAATTTTACCTCTAATATGTTCAACTTCTCACCTTTGTGTGATGCGTTGTTATATCCTTTTATTCAAAATTATTCAAGGTGTTCATTGAACATTCAAGATTTCAAGAAGCATTATTCAACTACTATTCATAGATAAAAGATTCAATTTCTCCTAATTATATGGATAGCAAAACATGCATTTGTGTGAGGTGTTATGCTTCTAATGCTAAATTTAAACATAAATGAAAGAAAGATAGAAATAAAAATTTATATTTAAATCAAAGAAAAACCTTTAGAAGAGTGGAAAACAAAACAATGATATCAAAAACCTACTCAAATTTTACCAAAACTTCAATTGTTGAATGACTTTATCTTATGAAAACATGGTATGCAAATCTTAATTTTCTTAAAGTTACCTGTTTTGAAATGTACTTGGCAAGAAGATAATGGATGAACAATGGATGGGGTGCCTGAATTTATAGAGTTTTAGAAGGATAAATAGATAGCTAAGATATAAGGATGAGATCAATGGTGGAGAATTCTTGTGGAGGAATTCCCTAAGATCAAGGAGACAATGAAGGCATGAGATGGAGGTAGTTAGAATGCGAATGAATAAGATTAATTTGGTAAATATAGATGTAGACACCTAAAATTACCCCAATGCCTGCAAGAAATAATTTTACTAACTTTCTTCCTAAATTAATTAAATAATTCTTATTATTAGTTAATTAGTGTCATTCTTCTTATTCTAATTTAAAAATTAACCTTTCCCTCCCTTCTCATAATTAAATAATTTATTAATTTGTAATAATCTAATTTTCTCCTAATATTAATTAATTAATCAATTTCCTCCACTTTAATTAAATAATTTTGATTATTTAATTAAATGCTTTCTCTATTTTTTCTCATAATTAAATAATTATTTTATTTATTTAATTAGTTGACTAAGTCTTCTATAATTAAATAAGTTTCTTTAATTTATTTAATTATTCACTTTTTTCAAAGAAAAAAAAAATCTCTTCTAAAAATGAATAAAATCTTTATTTTATTTATTTATCTCATTCTTCTATAATTAAATGAATTCTTTAATTTATTTAATTATTTATTTTTCTCAATAAAGCAAAATCTCTCCTACAATAAAGCAAAATCTTTGTTTTATTTATTATCTTCTCTCTTTCTCATAATTAATTTTTTTTTAATTATTTAATGTTAATTAAGTCTTCAATTTCATTCACTTCTCAAATAAAATAGTTTGTTTTATCAAATTTTAAAGCAACTTTATTGAATCTCATCCGTCAAAAATAAAATGTGTGCCTTTAGTCTTGACTGTTCATTCAATTCTGAAAATCTATATAAACCCACCTTCATTCTCATTTGAAGGATCCAACTTTTTGAGCATATAATCTATGTAGGTTTTTCATATCATCAATCAATCATTTGGATCAAAATTCTTGAGTCTCACAGTCAAAATGTTGCAGAAATCAACTCTGAGCGCCATCCATTTTCAATAGATTACAGAGAAGAAATAGACAAAATCAAGCTTGGGGTTGGTAACTATATTTGGTTATTTTATTTTTATTTAGTTATTCATATATCTATCCTTGTCTTTTATTTTTTTGTAGGGATGATTTTGTTTAGTAGTTTACTTTGATTAGTTTGGTGCTACTAACATGTTTTCTTGAGCTTGTGCAGATTTTCCTACATACAATTTGGTGAACCCGACGTGAATCACAAGACCTTGACAGATAGGAGGGTAATGGAATAAAAAAATAATTTGCATGTATATGTGAGTGTGTTTTGCAGGTATTCCATTTTTGGATGTTAGAAAGATATGAAAAGATAGATATAGCCCTAGTGGGTCCAAATTGCAGGGTTTTTAAAGATCTGGCCATATCTTTCAAATGTATTGGAACTTTTATATAAAATTTTGACCATAGTTTGGGGTCTATATCAGGAGCATACTGTCCAAAAATTATATATTTTGATTAATTTTGTGCAATATTTAATTTTTTTTATGATTTTTCATAAAAAAGTAATTGTGGGCACAAATAAATGAAAGATTTTGAAAACTTTACATTTATGAAAATATCTTGAAATTATAGAGGGGGTCTATTCTTTGTAGTTTCAATTTTTATGAAAAATAATAGCCAAAAAATAGATCTTTGAAAATTGGTTTGTTTTGATAAATTGGGTCCCTAGGGCACAAATGGAGGATTTTTTTTGGAAATTCTTACATTTTTGTAAAGGTCTCTTATTTTCAGTAGTTGTTAATTGTTTCTATTTCTATTTTTTTGGGCCAACAATATATCTAAAAATTGGATCTTGACGACTAGTTCAAAAGCACAAAAAAAATCAAGGTGTGCTTGTTCCAATTTCAATTGATTTGTATGCTCATCCTTGGTAAATTTTGGATTTGCTAACCATGTCAATTTTCCTTCACCTTGTTTTTTTTTGTGTTGGAATAACATTTGTGGAAGCTGCCGAGGATACTAAGGAGCTAGAGAAATTGCCCAAGTAAATGGTAAAAATAAAAAAATGTGGATTAATAATAAAAGGTACACATCCTTGAACTCTTCAATTTTTACCCTTTTCTTTGTTTGTGGCATTCATTTTCCAAACATATATTAATTAGGAAGACCTTCTATGTTTGGGGATAGAATTAGTAGGCCTATGCTCTCACCTTTTAGGCAATCAGAATGCCAAACCTATCAAAGTCCCACTTATATTATATATATAAGGTCTAAAATGAACCACATTTTATCTGTGTTTGGAAGTCAAATATAGTAGGGATATGCTCTCACATTTACGGTGATTAGAATACCTGACCTATCTTAGCTTCATTTTCAATTTCATTTAGTGCAATTAATCCACAGTGGGCTTGCCTCCCAAGATTTGCCTTAATGAGACCAGTGAGAGGGAATGACCCAAGTGATATACAACCATTTAATCCATGGTAATCCAACCCACTATAAAATAAAACACATTCATCCTTAATGGGGTGAGTGACAAAGAGTCTTTCAAGTTTACCCTCCTCTAGAGTCCTTCAAAATTGTGCAAAACCTTGTTATTATGATGGTGGGGGACTCTCGTAAGAGAGGTAAACTTTGAAAGTTCTTTTCGAACAATATCCTAATTGCAACCTGGTTAAGTAGAAAGCTTACCTCTTTTATCCATTGAATCCAAAATTGACCATAGGTATCTTGATTGAACTATTTTCTATGTAAGACCTGTAGAAATGATCAAGAACATACACTCAATGTGTATATTCTAGGGAAAAACAATTGCTTAAAGTGTGTGTTATGCTTGGTGATCTTATTGTTTCAATCTAAATCTTATCTTTGGAATTATTGTGAACAATCCTTATCTTTGATTTTGGAAGTTCGCCATCAAGGATTACAGGTCCTTAGAACCAAGGAATCAAAACATCAACATCTAAAGTCTTCATCATATAGATAGATCCTTCTCTATTATACTTTACCATAAGACACACTTATTTTTTTGGAACCCCATCCTATCAAATTAGATCACGTTCCTATCAAATCAATAACAAGATGTCTCTTCCATGCCCTTTTGGTTGGAGATGAGTCATCAGATCTCAAACAAGGAACAACCCAAATGACATGTATTTCAATTCATTTCCCCCATATGAATAAGAACAAGAACCCAAATACTATGATGACATAGACCCTTCCATGTATTCAAAAAGTCTTCCTGAGACAACATAACCACCTACCAATCCCTCTGTACTTCACATTCCCCAACCTCAATATCAATGATTGCAAAGTTTCAATGCCTTATATTTTCAACAAGTACCACAATCTAAAGCTCAATATCAAACCTAAAATAGATCATATGTGCCTACACCACAACCCTAGTATCAAAGGCAAGATAATATATCTACTAATGCTGAAAATATGTCACAATGAAAAACTGATATCCTCATGCAACAACTTCAGGACATGAAAACTGAGTAAGAAAATATTTGAAATCAGAGTGAACCAAAGTCTTACACCATATAGGATTTATATCTCTACCCCATTGATCAATCAATCTATAGGCTTTTGATCAAATCACATCTCAATGAACATCCTCTTACTTCTTCAAATCCATCACCAAGGATTTTCAAAACAAACAAAATTGAAAATATGTCATCCTTTGGACATTAATCAAGCATTATCAATTAGAAACCTATTGTACCACATGTTTAGTCAAAAAATAAATTACAAATTTCAAATGTCAATGTGGTATCACCAACAAGACCTCTTAAGAAACAAAAATTCTAATCTAATCCTTTCAATTATTTGCGTAAAAAATTGGTTGATAGACATCATATTATTGTTCAATAGAATCAAAATCATCTACCCATGTCTAGTAATGACACATTCCTTGAAACAAGAACACTAATGACATATATGCTTCTCATGAAGAAGTTGTCCCTCAAGAAGCCTTCATATTTCCCACTAGTCCATCTCCCAAAATTCCACAAGAGCAATATTTTTCATTTTCATCAAATGATATATTTAGTAATGAGACCTCCCAAGGGCTATCTGCAATTTATTTCCAAGATAATCCCTTTCCTGATACAATTCCTTTATACAATTCAACAGTCCTAGATCCAATGTCACCAGATGTTCCATTCCTAGACAAACCTACTCTAGAGAATCTCATTCAAAGTTCTTTTCCATCATGTCAGAACATTGAACCCTTCCAATAATCTACCATACATATCCCAAATAATACCCCATGTCAAGAGGATGATCAAAATCATGAAGAAACAAGTCCTAAAATAAATAATGATCAAGATCCCAACAATGACCAAATCTGTCTACTTTTTGACAAAGAACCCATCTTTCTAGAGTCTCATGAACATTCTACTATCCTTGTCCATCCTATCCAAGATGATCCTCTTCCATATCAAGTGATGAATTACCTTCCAAGTCTTATTGAACATCTACTTCATAAGCAATATCATGTCACCCCTTGCATTATTCTTGATGATGTTATTCATAGTCAAGAGAAAACCACCCTTAAAATTGAGTCAAATGATCCCCTTCCAAGTCAAGATAAAAGTATCCCTTCACCTTCATGTCTACCAAAATATCCCATAATACCTCCAGATCCTCCTCATGAGCCTACCAATCCTTCATCTCCATGTACCAATCCTCCATAATCTCCATAAGATCCTATCATACCAAATGACCTTTTCACTACTCCTATTCTATCGCAGGATCCCATTATTCCTCCTGATCCCCCTCATGATCCAAGAACATTTGTGCAAGTTTCTCATGAACCCCATACATGTCAAATAGTTTCCTCTACTTCCATCCTATCTGGTCTATTTCATGATCCTATTATTTCTTCCATATCATAGCCACCTCAAAATGGACTCACATCTTGTAACAAGTATCCTACTGGTCAAAATTATTATCAAGTCAAAGAGTTAAACCTCCATGGAAACAATATATTAAAACCCTTCCATATTAAATAAATTTTTGATGGTTATGGTCTTAGCTACAAAGCTCATTCTAAATACATTGGTTTCCCTTCAAAATCAAAATCCAAATGTATACCTCCCCCTTCTTCCCTTCCATCCATTATGGGTCCATATATTACTCCATCCACTAGTTCACAATCCACTTCTCATTTCCCACATGCAAGTGAACAAAGACACACAACTTGGAGAACCTTCCACCCATATAAAGGCCTCCATAAAATTCTTATCCATCCATGAATCACAATCCCCTTTCAAGCACTTTGGATGCCAAGCATAAGGTTCATAAATCAAGAAATCCACATGTAGTCAAGGATAAATATGTCTAGTCTAATTGATATGTAAAAACAAATAAAAATATGATCCAAAAGGAAAAAGAAATGTACAAAAGGCCACAAATTCCCCTTAAGAAAAAAGAAAAGTCAAAAGCAATATGGGTTTCTAAATCTCTTGTAGAAATAATGCATTCCAAGGACCCACAAAAGAATTAAAAATCAAAGTCCTCATGGATTCCCAAGTGGCTTCTTGAAGCATAGTGTCCCAAAGAAAAATCGAAGTTGGCATCCAAAATTTCTATCCCTCCATCTAAATATTTTCCACCTTCCAAATCCATTTTGGGTCCTTATGTCCCAAAATTCATAACCATTCCTCCATCAAATCCAAAATCTCCTTTTCTTTCATCAAATCCAAAATTCATAGCCATTCCTCCACCAAATCCAAAATATCCTTTTCCTCCATCACTCCATCACCCCTCAAGGTGCATACCAATGTTGATATTTATCACATTTCCAACCACTCAAAAATAAGTCTCCTCATAATCCCTTCATTATCCAACACATATTTTCTATCCTTTCATCCGACCTATCCAATCTTTTGCATAAATTTTATCCAACCATCCATTTCATCTCCCTTTGTCATTACTCTACCAATGTCTTTTAGCATATCACCAAAAGATTTGGTCCATTATTATGTGTCCTTTAAGATAACCACACAAAGATAAACATTCTTGAGTCCTTCATCCATTTCATGTCATGTTATCTTCCTAAAAAGTCAAAAAAACAAAAAAAAAATGATTAAAAAAGAGTAAAGGGAAATAATTTTGTCTACTAGTGAAAACCTGGCAAACATTCACTTTGGGCATTTACCATGATGAAAACTTGGCAAACAAGTGTCATTTGTAATCTATTAACCTCTTTCTTTCCATACTTGGGGGTAGATTTCATCCATGTTTTCCTATCATATCATATTCCTTTCATATCCTCCATTATCTCATGTCCCTCATATCCCTTATCTAATCAACATCCATATTCCCTTTTCCCCAAATTTTATCTTAACAAGGCTAGGCATCTCCCTAGAAGCATCAAAAGTCCTATTCGCTTCATGTTGTCTACATCCCTTTGTTCTATATTTCTTTCCTAGATCACAAATTTTACTCCATATCCCTTATCTTGTTCATTCTTGATCTTTCTTATCCTATCATTGTCCTATCTAAATTCCTCTCTTAGTCTTGAAAGAAAATAAGGACATAAAATGCAAAACATGTTTTCAACATCCTCTTGACATATCCACTCCTATGAACCACATGCAAATCAATGCACCATGTCACTACCTTATTTTGTCATGTCCAGTCCCTTGGCTTCTAAAAAACAACATGTTTTCCTCTTGCCGGAGAGTCCTTGAGATTAAAATAATCCCTAATACCATTATAAAGTTACCACCATCCTTCCTTTATCCATTATAACTCCATCAGCCTATTTGTCCATTTATAATGTCTCTACCTTGTTAGACACTGAGGGAAAACAAATACATCTTGCTCGAGCAATAATGTCCTGAAAAATCCCTAAAAATTGCATAATGTCCTAAAAAATCCTAAAAAATTCAAATAACCTCCTAAAAAAAATCCAAAAACACTCAAATAATGTCCTGAAAAGATCCTAACAATCTAGAAAATGTCCTGAAAAAGTGATAAAAACATCATAAAAAAGTCCTGAAAAAATCATCTAGGGTAACCATGTTTTGGGTGTGTGTGATAAGGGCCTTCACTTATGTGATACGTCGCACATACCTCAACTCTAAACATAAGAGACCAAAAAAATTGTAAAACATCCTGAAGAAAATAAAAAAATCAAAACATATCAAAAAATCTCCAACAATAAATCATCTCTATCGCAACAAGCAAAAAGTGATGCCAAACATCAAATAAAAATTCAAAACAATGAGCTTAATCGATCGACAATGAAGTCATAAGACCCATCTTTATCAACAATCCAACCCGTTAATCAAATTAATTGATCAAAACAATGAAATGTCTTATACACTGATAGATACACTTGAAACCAGACAGATCAGTTTTATATGGGTAGTCCAATCTTGAAATTAGACATATCAAACATCCAATAAAACATCAAACTAAATCCAAACAACAACCAGTAAGGTTGTTGAAAAATTTAGTCATGTCAGTCTATTATTGATTTATCTTTCGCGATTGTGTTCCTATGCTCCTCAAGGATACCACTAAGTGGTGAGAGTGGCTAGGATAGTTCACAATCTTATTTTATTTGTTTGTTGTTTGAGGATTTCTTGATAAAGTTATAGGGAAAGGACGATTTAGGGTGAAAGTGATAAGTATTGTCATGCATATGGAAGCCACACATACTCAAGTTTGAGACAACCCTGGGATGGAGTGAAACATTACTTGTCTACTATCTGCTTGTTACAACATAGATCATAGTAGTGTCCAAATGGTCAATATCTGGATAACTTTTGTATTTCTCTCTTTTCAAATAAGGTGCAATGATGATATTGTTGAAAAATTTCTACAGCGACTCAGATCAATCACCTGTTTAATCTTGATTGTAACTAATAAAGTCTTCGCTTCTTATTAATTCATTCTTCTCTCTAACATTTCTTCTATCAACCAAATCAATCAATCAAATCGATCAATCATAAAATTAGTCAAATCAATCAATCATCTATTTTTTAGTCAATCAACCAATCATCACTTGTCTTATATAGGATATTTCTTTCCTAAAACCAGACATTATCACTTGTCTTGACCATGGTATGTCTTCCCTGAAACCAAACATTTTCAATAGTCTTATATAGGATGGGTTCTTCCTAAAATAAAACACGTTTCTCCATCAACCATCTCTATTTCAAATGTCAATCAAATAGTCATCATCGCCTACTAACATTCTTCACTTCTTACTAACTATTCTTCTCTTTCATCTTTTATCTAATATTCATATTCTTCTTTCGAGAGATCATTTATGAATTTATTGCACAAACAATCTCTCAAGGGGGCACCATATTACCCTATCATCACCTTTTTCCCACTCGGGCATACAAGGGCATTTTTTTATGATTATTCTTTGACACAATGCTCAAAATCACATTGTATCAAAGAGGGGCAAAATGTAGACACCTAAAATTGTCCCAATGTTTGCAAGCAACAATTTTACTAATTTTCTTCTTAAATTGATTAAATAATCCTTATTATTTAGTTAATTAGTGTCATTCTTCTAATTTGAATTCAAAAATTAACTTTGCCTTTCTCATAATTAAATAATTTTTAATTATGTAATTATCAAATTTTCTTCTAATATTAATTAAATAATTTTATTATTTAATTAATTAATTTCCTCCACTTAATTAAATAATTTTTATTATTTAATTAAATGCTTTCTTCTATTTTTTCTGATAATTAAATAATTGTTTAATTATTTAATTAGTTAACTAAATAAGTCTTCTATAATTAAATAAGTTTGTTTAATTTATTTAATTATTCACTCTTTTTCAAAGAAAACAATCTCTCCTAAAAATGAATAAAATCTTTATTTTATTTATTTATCTCAATCTTCTATAATTAATCAAATTCTTTAATTTATTTAGTTATTTATTTTTCTCAATAAAGAAAAATCTCTCCTAAAATAAATAAAATCTTTATTTTATTCATTATCTTTTTTTATTAAGGATATATGTTGCCATAATAAACTGGATACAATAGGCGCTGTCAAAAAATATTACCTTCTCTTTTGCACATAATTAAATAATTATTTAATTATTTAATACTAATCAAGTCTTCAATTTCATCCATTTCTCAAATAAATTAATTTGTTTTATCCAATTTTAAAGCAACTTTATTGAATCTCATCCATCGAAAATAAAATCTCTGCCTTTAATCTTGACCATTCATCCAATTATGAAAATCTATATAAACCCACCTTCATTCTCATTTGAAGGATCCAAGTTTTTGAGCATCTAATTTATTCAAGTTTTTCATATCATCAATCAATCATTTGGATCTAAATTCTTGAATCTTTGAGTCGAAATGCTACAAAAATCAACTCTTAGCGCCATCCATTTCCAATAGAGTGCAAAGAAGTAATAAAAGGAATCAAGTTGGGTGTTGGTAACTCTATTTGATTGTTTCATTTTTTTTAGTTATGCATATATCCATGCTTGCCTTTTATTGTTTTGTAGGGCTGATTTGGTTTAGTAGTTTACTTTGATTAGTTCGGTGCTACTAATGTGTTTTCTTGAGCCTATGCAGATTTCCCTACATATAATAGTATGTTGTTTTGACCTGAGAGGAATAATGAACATGTGCATTTAGTGAGGCAATATTCTTGGGCTTGTTGGAGGGAATAGCGGGACCATAAGGACAAGTGTTCTTTTGTCCTAATTATTCATGGGTTGTGTTGAGGGAATATAATATGCTTGATTATTTTAGCCACATCTGAAGGGTAGATAATAGGTAGAAAAGAACATTATTTATTTATTTGATATATTGTGAGGAGATGTAAAAAGGTGTTTAATTAAATAATATATTAGAGGATTTGATTGATTTGGTCTAGGGAAATGTGTAGGTGTCTATAATTTTATTTTATTCAAAAGCATTCAATGCTTTCATAATGAAAATCCAATATTTTAGAAGTATTATTAAACTATTATTCACATGTATACACTTTAATTGGCATTCTTAATTGAATTTAGCTATGCACAAACATTTTAGGAGCATTTGCAGAATTCAAGATTATTGCTTTTGATGAATCATATACATTTTAGATGTCCCAAGATAACTTGTCCCCTCATGACATATCAATAGCCCTTCAAAAATATTTATAAATATTTTTAGTACATAGATGTCAAGAAGCACTAAGGAAATCAAAATACATTACATAAAGTGAATAAAATAAGTTTATATATCACAAAGGACAAGATGGTAGGTGAAAGAAAAAACAACAGCCTCAAATCTATCCTTGATCTCTAGTTTTGTCTTTATATTACAATAATATAATATATGTGATTCTTAAGTGATAACCTTTATATCATCCACTATGTTGGGTCCAAAAATTATAACTTCATTTCCTAGAATGAAAAACTCATTCACAAGACCAAAGTTTTCATCATGCAAGTGAAATATTTTTGTCAACAGATCATGGAGGGTTTAAATTCGAATATATAAGAGTCAAAAAACCCTTGGAGGATATTTGAGGAGGTTTAGAATGTTTTGGATTGTGTTTGTGGCATGAGTGCAAGTCAGTTCTTGACAAAGCCCATCTGTGGTGGCTAGGACCTAGTAAAAGGTCCATTTTTTCTAGTTAAGTATGAAACTTTAGGGAGGGTCTTGGGTGACTTAAAGTACCCCACATATCTTTCCTAATGTGTTAGAAGAACTTTTCCATTTCTTGTTTGAGTTTCTTGTCTTTTAATCTTCCACTTGTGTAATGTCACTTGGCACTGTAATTAACCTAGTCTTAAAGTTTGAACTTTATAACTTCACATGTTGCATGTGATTGACTTAAATATTTAAAAACAAATTATTCCATGATATGCTAAGTTTTTATATCTCTTATCCTTGGTGATTCTTTGGTGGGGCATTACATCAGGTATCAAAGCCCATGTATTGCAACACTGTGATGTCTAGTTATGTAATTGCCCATGTGTCTTGTTGTACTTGGAATACAATGACATAAGTAATTTCTTTGTGATTTGGTTTTGAGCTTGATATCTAGGTGCCTTTTGTGGAATTTCAATGAGATTGGTGTGATGCAACCTGATTATCATGTAGTGGAGGGTTGAAAGTCAAATATATGAGAGTCACAAAACCCTTGGAGGAGCTTTGAGAAGATTTATAAATTTTTGGATGGTGTTTGTGGTATTTTAGTGCAAGTCAATGCTTGACAAAGCCCATTTGTGATGCCTGTGACCTATTAAAAGGTCCATTTTTTCAAGTTAATTCTGAAACTTTAGGTAGGGTCTTTGTTGACTTAAAGTACCCCACATATCTTTCATAATGTGTTAGAAGACCTTTATCCTTTCTTGTTAGAGTTTCTTACCTTTTAATCTTCCACTTGTGTAATGTCACTTGGCAACAATTGACCTAGTCTTAAGGTTTGAGCTTTAAAAATTCACGCGTTTCAAGTGATTGACTTAAATCTTTCAGAAAAAATTATTCCATGATATTTTGAGTTTGTATATCTCTTACCTTAATGATTCCTTGGTGGGACATTACATTAGGTATAAAATCCCATGTATTGCAACACTATGATGCTATTTTAATGCCCATGTAACTTTTTGTACTTGGAATACAATGGAATAAGTAATTTATTTGTGATTTGGTTGTTATATTGATGCTTAGGAACAAACATAAAAAATTCCTTGGGAAGAAATGTTGGACAATAACTAATGAATGGGATGGTGGTACCAAGGGATGAGGTCACACCAATTAGAATGTCGAGGAGGGCACCAAGGTGAGGGATCACACTGGTGTGCACATCACATGCAAATTTTGAGGCTCAATATCTTGCACCCTATATTAATTAATACAACTAATAAATGTTTTGGTATAATAGTTCTAGAATTGAGCTATAATAAGGAGTTCCTTGCAAGGCATTTCAATGAGATTAGTGTGATGCAACCCGATTATCATATAGTGGATTGTTGAAAGTAAAATATAGACAATAAAAAAACCCTTGGAGGATCTTTGAGATGTTTTGGAATATTTTAGATGGTGTTTGTGGTGTTTGAGTACAAGTTAGTGCTTGACAAAACCCATCTGCAATGCTAGGACCTATTAAAAGGTCCACTTTTTCAAGTTAAGTATGAAAACTTAGGTAGGGTCTTGGGTGACTTAAAGTACCAAACCTACCTTTCCTTATGTGTTAGAAGACCTTTACCCTTTCCTGGTAGAGTTTCTTGGTTTTTAATCTTCCATTTGTGCAATGTCACTTGGAAACCATTGACCTAGTCTTAAGGTTTGAGCTTTATAACTTCACATGTTTCATGTGATTGACTTAAGTCTTTCAAAAACAAAATTCCATGATAATCTATATACCTCTTATAATTATGATTCCTTGGTGGGGCATTACATTAGGTATCAAAGCCCATGTATTGCAACTCTGTGATGTTATGTTATTGCCCATATGACTTGTTGTACTTGGCATACAATGACATAATTAATTTATTTGTGATTTGGTTATGAGCTTGATGCTTGGGTGGCTTGTGAGTCATTTCAATGAGATTAGTGTGATGCAACTCGATTATCATGTAGTGGAGAAAGGATACCTCCTAGTTTTGTTTTCACCTACTAGAAATGGGTAGATAGCCATGCTTGAGGCTATCTGATATGGTTATAGCTCATTATATGGTGTTTTGATCCTATATAGATCCCTTTTTGAGTCTTTGTGTATTTTAGAGTGTGTGTATGCTTTTGGAAATTGTCAGTACGTTGCTTGGTTTGACCTAGAAATTATGATTTTCCCCTCATTTCTAAGTCATGTCATAGTCTCTTATTTTCTCGCAATCCCATTTTCCCTCTATACCATCATAAATTGTAATCACCTAAGTGGTGTATAATTTCATGATTCTTTAGCACCTACCTTAGTGTGTTTTTATTGTAGCTTACATAATTGGAATTCATAATTACACTTAATAAACACCCTCTACCCCTTCAATATCATTTACCCCTTATTTCTAAGTGTTCTCCTATATTTTTACTCCAACCCAATAATTCATTTCATTTCCTAGGCCCTATGTTACCATTTGTGCCCTTGTTGTTTTGTCCCATCCTCGAAACTAGCTTTCAGTTCTAATCTCACATCCCCAGATTTCCCAAGACCCACAATCATAATTTGGGCATAAAAAGGGTGGAACATAAAGTTTCAAACATTCTGTGCCTGAGTACAAAATGTTTCAAACATTCTTTACCCCAATTTTTGAGCCCAACTTTAAATTGGGTCCTTGTCTCGGTGATTTAGTAGAGGATTAAGATTTATAGTTGTATCTCTCAATTCTATCTCCTAATTTTGTATAAAAGAAAGAATCACACTTCATTTTGGAAATATGAAAGAAATTTCAAGGTTAGATCCACACTTGATTTTTTTCATTCAATGATAAAATAGAAAAAGACAAATATTGCATATTGGTTTCATAAATCTAGTTCACTCTTGCATTGCATTTACATGCTAAAAAAATAAAAATCCAAAAGAGAAATTTATGCATTGTTATTTGTGTTTAGGTTAGTACCTTTTATACTTTATTTCATTTAATTATCTTATTGAATTGCAAAATATCTGATTTCCTTGTACAATATTTACTACCTTTGATGATCCATTTAGTAGTTAAGACTTTGATACGATGGATGAAGCCCTTGATGACTTTATATCTAATAAGTCTTCCTCTACACCCTGTAAACTATCTTTTTTCCAAAAAAATGACTAATGTGATAGAAGGGTTTAGGGTATCAAAAAATCCACTTTATGAAAATCTCAATTATTCCTCTCCCAAAGTTTCTCTCCCTCATAAGGACACATTGATGCAAGAACATACTCTCAACACTCCTCTCAATAATCTCCCTCTTTGGGATGAACCATTGTATTATTGTGTGGATTATTATCTTGATATGTATCTCCCCTATGAGATTCTTTTATTGCAAGAGGATGATATTGTGGTGGAAGAGGGTGATATATTTCCTAATTACCTAAATGACACTTCTTCTTCTATCCATTTCAATAATATTCCCTCTATAGATGAAGCATTAGTGGGTTGTGTTTGTCTTTCTCCTAATGCTTTTCATGAAAATCCATTAAAATTAGAGGATGATATTAGTTACTCTTTCTTTCCAAATGAATCTTTCGAGGACAAAGAACCTAATACCATTCAAGATACCCCTAAATACAAAATAGTGATTGTTGTAAAAGGTGCTAAACAACCTGGTTATCATACAATACCATACACATATAACAATAATCCTCAAGAGGATAATATCCTTGATGTCCTCCATTCTATAAATTCAACCTTAGCACATAATGATCCCAATCAAGTCAACACTATTCAATCCCCTCCTCTTTCTTCTATTCTTTCTCTGATACAAACAAACACACCATCAACTCTCCAAGATACTTTACACCCACCTTCCATAGTAAAAACCAAATCCTTGAATTTGAGAAAAAAACACCTTATTGTAAAACATGTATGAATAGTGATTGAGCCTCTTTAAATTTTAATCCAATTCAACCTAAAAGAGACCCTTATATTTATCATATTGAAAACCTTGATGATGTCATGGTATATGATGTTTGCAACAAAGCATTAAAACCCATGAGAATATTTACTATCACAACAAGAGAATATTTTGTTTGAGATTTTAAGTGCCAACTTAATTACTCCCCCTTCAAGAAAAAAATAACAAACACAAGGAAAACAATTCTTTCATTTGTATTCATCATCAAATTCCTGGCCATAAGACTAATGAATGTTATGATTTGAAGTGCAAAATTCAATAATTCATTGATTATGTATAATTCAAATGAAACACAATAATGAATGACACCTTTGTCACGATCATTCTAAATAACATCTAAGTTCCTAAATAACCTAAAATTATTTGGGCCCCAATGGTTTCCCATTACTACTTGAATTAAATAGCTTAAAATTCATCAAACTAAAATATAGAGTTGCTAATGCATCACAAAATAAACTTTTTAATGAGATTGTCAAATATTTTGCATTATAATTATCATTTCTCTTCTTCAATAATGTTGATCAAATAATAAGAGATGAATGAATTGAAGGGTGAAAGCAAGGAAATATTATCATAATGAATAATAATAAAGCCAACATGATAGGCAAGACAATTATCATCCTAAACAATATCATTTTTAATAAAAGAAGGTGACTTGCATAAATCATTATCACTACACTCCTCATAAGATGATCATCTAAGGAACACGAATATGATTCAATATGTAAAGATGCATTAGAAAAAATAAAATCATCATGCAAGAACTCCTCATGAATAGGAACTATATCATCATATAATACCTGAAACAATGAATAAAAATAGAAAAAAATATAAGAAGTTGTTTTACTATCATCACAATGCATGTTATGAATAATCTATCACAAGGTAAAGAATCATTATGAATAAAAATATACTGAAAATAAGATCTAACTAGCTATCATCATAATTATAAAAAAAAAAAAAAGAGAAATCCTAATTGTAACACTAAGAATAATCCTAATCTTGTAATTATGGTTAAAATTAAGGTTAAAATTATGATTATACATAATGTTAAAGTAATAATTAGGGTTAGGGTTATAATTAGGATTAGGGGTAGGGAATTATCTTAGGATTATAATTACTATTATAGTTAGGGTTAGGGTTCAACTTACAATTATGACTGGGGTGAGAGTTAGATTAATGATTATAATTAGAGTTAGGGTTTAATGAGAGTTAAGATTTAATGAGGGTTATAATAAGGGTTAGGGTTACAATATAAAGCTTATGGTTAGGATTAAGTTCAAAGTAATATTAGTGTTAGGAAAAAAATTAGGTTTTATTTAATGTTAGGGTTCAATTAGATTACCAAGACAAAGAGACAATAATTAGAATTCATTATTATTATTTTATTATAATCTTAGCGTATTATAGTTTTGGTTGTATTTACCATGAATGCTCTAAAACCTAATTCAACTCAAACCCTAAATCTAACCCTAACATTACTCAAATATTTCTTATATGACCCAATATTTCTTCTAGAATAGTAAACCTAATCATAACTAACATTAACCGTAATCTAACCTTAAATATAGTACCATTCTAATAGAAACCATAATGAAACCTTAATTATTTATTAACTCTTAACCTTAACTCTAATTAGGATTAATCATATCCCTACACCCAAGATTTTTTTTATAGAGCATTTATCCTAAAAGAACGATTTATCCTTGAAATCTAACTCTATTTCAGTCCTAAAAATAACTCTACCTCTTTAACCATAGTTGAATTTCAATACTAACCCAAATATTAATTAAACACCAACCAAAATACTAAATCTAATTAAAATAATTTTATTATCATACCAAATTTTATTTTTAGTTGGATTGATCATGCATACCCTAAACCATAATTCAACTGGAACCCTAACCCTAATTTTTTAAAAATTGAACACTAAACCTAAAATAAAGATTTATTCTACAATACTAACCTTATTCAGAACCTAAAATTAAACTTTACATTACCTTGACACCAATACTAATCTAACCACAACCATAACTCAACCCTAAACCTAAAACCAAACCTTGTTATAACCCTTAAAAAATAATTTATCATTAAAACCTAACCCTATTTGAGTCTTAACACAATCTCTAAGCCCAATTAAACCATAATTAAATTACAATACTAACCCTTATCTTAATAAAACCCTAAAAATAAACCCTAACCTTCTATTATGCACAAAAATTGCACCCTACAATAAACTATGAAAGTTCAATATTTTTTCATAACACGGGAATCACTTCATTATACGTGGTATATGCAAACCTAAAGTGAACCTCCAGTTTCTAGGCCGGTTCCTATTAGATACTTACCTATTAAGCTCAAAGTAAACTATAAAATTGGTAAGGGAAAGGGATAGAGAACTTAGAAAATGAGAATGAAATGATGAATGATATACCATAATGAGATGAATGATATGGAAACTTTGACACAATTCCATATATAGAACTTTCTAGGTGATACACCATAATAAGATGAATGATATGGAAACTTTGACACAATTCCATTTTGATAAGGCTACTAAGTAAAGCTTAACACAAAATTGATTCCCAAACTACTCATGCATTAATATTTCACAGAGAGTAAATTAATTCTTGACACAAGCTAATAGGAAATGACTCTTTCACAATTAACTTGATTAACAACTACACATTCACAAACTGCAACCTACATAAGGTGTGGTACTATTCATTCACAGGCACAAATCTGAGACATAACCTAAGGATTAAAAACACAAATTTACAACAAGAACATAAAATCAAAATATAGTATATAGTGGAATGAACTTAAATGGTTCTTCAAAAACTTGGCACCATTATTCCAAAAACTCCAAAAAGGACTACTTCCAATTCATCCAAAAGAGTTACAACTGCATGAAGAATAATACTCAAGATATTTCTGTCCAAAATCTCTAAAAAGCTCTGCATACATGAAGAAGAACTACCCAATGAGTACCATAACTCATTAAGTACAAACTGCCTCTAACCACCAAGTGTCAGATGCAATAAAAAGGCCCAAAAATAGCATTTGAGTCTCCTCCAAAAGTCATGTGCTTGTAGAAAATGTCAAGCCACATCACTCCTCTACCATAAAAGCTCCCAAAAATGGCTCCAACACCCCTAAAAGGACTCAAACAACCCTATATTCTCTCTAGATGTCAGAAGGCTTCCTCCACCCCCTAAATGCTCTCAATTCCATTAATTTTTCAATCAAGTCATGAAGACTTAGCAATTTTAGCACATGTTTAACGTCTTGCATCTTTTCTTATTAATATTTCTTTTATAGTTTATAAGACTACTATAATACAAATATCAATTAACAATGGATAATGCAGATAATATAATAGTAATAATATTTAATATTAATATTCGATTGAAAAAATTCATCAATAACAAATACAAATATTAATTATTATTATTATTAATAAAAAAAGGGGTCATGCCCATAGGCTTGAAAGAAATACAAAGGAGAAATTAAAATAAAGGCATAAGCCTTATGTATTTTGCGAGCACACTTACGGTAAAGAAACCCTACATCATTTGCAAGTATTCATTTGAGCATTTTATTATTTGCAAAAAAAAACTAAAGAAACCACCATCAAGTAGGGTTTGATGGAGAAGTCTGAGCAATTTCAAAGACTTTTCTTGATGGATTTTGTACATTTTCATTTTGCTCTTTTCTAGAGCCTCATGTTGTTTATGCCGCCATGGTATTTGAAAGTTGGTTGTTTACATGAGCAATCTGAGTTTTAATGAACAAATCTTGGCATTTATTTACCATTTTGAATGATTTGTTGCTTTATTACAAGTACATCTTGCTGAAACCAAGCTCAATTCTCACATATAATAGATTTTGTTGCAGAAAATGACTTAACAAAGTTGTTTAATAGATATTTCTCATGCTTTCCATTTTATTTAATCATCTATATATTGGGTTTTTTTTGCTATGCTTTGAGGGTTTAAAATCACAACCCTAGTCACGACTTCAATGATAGAAGCTCAAAAATCTCCATTGTATCTGCAACATTTGTTTCTATATATGGGTTCGGGAGTTTTCTATGAATTGTGAAGCATACACCATGTGGATTTGTCCTGAAAATCTTAGCTCATTTCTCTTTTATCACTCAATGAACAAGGGCTCCTTACACATTGATGCCATCATTTTACATTTATTTGTTCAACATAATGGAATGGATCTGAGTCATTTTCTTGACATATACCCTATTTATGTTTCACATTTATTACAGGGTCATGGCTATATGATTGTACCATGAGGGTTTTATTAAGGTTTGAAGACCATGGCTACCACTGTTTACCCAAAATTAACAAACCCTTATCAGTTGCAGCCTCATGAATTTCTCTGTAATAGACCCATTTGTAGCCTTTGGTTGTAGCTCTTTCTTATGAAATCCATCCATGACTGTTGACTATCCCTAAACTTGCTCATGCTGAAAATTATTTAATTAGTTACCCATGTTGTCCCTATTATTACTTTGTTTGATAATGAATAATGAGCATTATCCCTATTTTCTGCATTTAGTTCTCTGCCTCCTTGTGGGGATGTTACTCTTAAAAGATATATTTCCCTTTAATACTTCATTTTTCTTTATTCTGATCATCCATACTGATTACATATCTGATTCTAGTTCTGATTGATCTTCATAAATCTCAAGTCTCATAGGTATGCTGGGCTCAAACCCTTATGGGAGCCTCAATTAATTCCAAAATCCCATGAGAGTTAAGTATTTATCCGCACATGAAGCAAATACATTAGAAATAAAGAGTTCTTTGGTTGATTTAGTGAATTATTTTCTCTCTTTCTTCTATGCAGGCTTAGAAAAAACAATGATGACATAGGTATAGAGAGATGGTTATGGGTCACTAGTCATTGCTTAGATCCATTGGATCTAACTATATTTTATTTCTCTTGTAGGACTTAGGAGGGGATGGAGAACTTGGAAGAAGACAAAACCAGACATGAAGACTATCAAATGAGACACCCCAATTATTCAAAGCAACATGCAATGACTGGTTACTCATATCCTTCTACCTCTACTTCTTTCACAATTCTTTATTCTCAGTTTGTATAGAGGCTAGATAGGCTATTCTCACGGCTTGTGTGAGAGGATTACTTGATATCTAATACATTTCTACATTCCTTTTCAAATTTATAAACACAAATGTATTATGTCCATGTTCCATACAAATGAAAACTTCATCTTCTTTTTTTGCAGCAATCAATTCCTTGTCTTTTGAATATTGATGAATGAATGATAATTAGCAATAAATGTACCTTTGTTTTGTATGCATACTATTTCTTGGCAAAATTGCTTAAGTATTGAAAATTTTGGTAACATTCCAACAATTTCTGTTGATTGTATGCCTGCTAGACACAGGGAAGATGAGTAGTCTTACTCCATAGGGCACAAAGTCAATTAGTTCAACATCTTGACAAAAAAGATAACACTTTTGAGATATGACTAAATGTTTCCTTGGGGATTTGTAATACTAAAATAAAACCTCATTATTATGAATGGATACCATAATATTCAACCATATGTCAAACCATAAATTTGGAATTTATGGTGTCTTACATCCATGACAACTATGAAATGTCCTTCTTATTGGATTGTATGGAACAATATGTACATTGATATAGTTCAAAACTACAACAATGTTTATACTCAAATATGATTTTGCAAGAACAAGATTTCATAGGACTCATTTCAAAACCAGATCCGCCTAGAAACATAAACTCTTAGAGACTCATTCAAAACAAGAAACACTAAAACTAGGAAAAAATGTGCTGGACAACACTTATGAAACATAGAAAACTTCTATTCTAGTGTGCAACAGCACTTATTGAAAGAAAGAAACCTAATCTAAGGTATGTAAAAAAGTAGATCAAATCTCAAAATAAGGTTTGAGATGTATCCCATTAATTGAGATAGGAAGCACTTCACCCTCCATTGTTGATAGTTTGAAGCATTGGGATCCTTGCACTCTATGATCATGAATGGTCCACTCCAGAATGAATCAAACTTAGAATCTTTTTGAGCTCATCCCATTTGAGTACCATATCCTCAACACTAAATGTTCTTAGCCTTGCCATTTTTTCAAATATCCTATTAGTTTGCAACTGCTGGTGCTCTATAGTTTTAATGGATTTGCCCCTGGTTTCTTCCAACTCCATGAGTTAAGCATATCTTGCTTGCAAAGGATCTCCTTATTCAAACAAAACCAGATGACTAGCAAGGTTCAAAGATGGTAGCTTTGTTGATATTGACAACCGAGCCTCTTTTCCATACGATAGAACATAAGGTGAAGTTCCAATCACCTTCTTTAGGGTTATCCTATCTGCCCATATTGCAATTTTTAGTTTAGAATGCCAGTCCCTCTGATTATTTTGAAGTGTTCTCATAATAATATTAATCATATTTTTATTTGTGGACTCTACCACTCCATTTCCCTGAGGATAATAGTTGGAGCTTGCATTAAGATATATACCATTCTTCAATGCCTAATCAATCACCCTTAACCCTACAAAAGAAAGGGAATTATTTGATATAATGGAGTCAGGCACCCCAAATCTACAAGTTTGATCCTCATATAAATTTAAAATAGAGGATTCATTAGATTCCTTCAAGGCTATTACCTCTATCAAATATGTGAAATAATCTGTGGCAGTGATAATCCACTTATGACCTACACTCAAAGGTGGATTAATCAATCTAAAAAATTCAATACTCCACCTCATGAAGGGTTGATCTACTTGTATTGGTTGCAGTTGTAATGCATCTATCTTATCTTTTCCTCAAAATATAACACAAATCAGCCCAATTAAATCCTTGGCTAAAGTAATTAATTAAAGGGAATTAATAAAGCTCTCAAAATACAACTCATCACTTGCACATGGAAAGTCAATCCATGAACCAATGAGAGTTCACTCACATGGATCACCAAAGACTCAATCCTCACCTCTCCTCACAAATGAATCTCAACCCTTCATTTCTCAAATTCTTCCATAAACGGATTAAATTTTGAGCTCAATAGGTCCTAATTTTTAGAATATTAATTGCACTCTTATGTTGTTTATTTGGTTTCATGAATTCATAGATTATTAGATAACTTATTTTATTTTGTGCTTAGTGAATCATTTTAGCTTTAATTGCATGATAGATAGTATGAATTTCAATTGAATCTTCTATTCTAGTATTGAATGTGTCACTAATTTTAAGCATAATATTAGGGAAAACTTATAGCTTAAATCGTACTCTTTCTAGATAGGAAGCAATATGTCAGTTTCCTTTGGTTTTCTATGTTTCTCAATTAAATTTGATGATTGTAACCATTGATGCAATGACATATTGAAGTGTTTTGTTTCATCTTTCAAGTACAATAATCACACACATATTTTTGGCACCCACCATGGGGCCAAGCCCCAATTTTTTAATCCATTTTTTAGCTAATCTTTAAATTTTTTATTCTGGTTTTTTGATGCAAGCTCACATTTAGTAGGGAAAGATTGCATTTAGTATCCTAGATCACATCTGGAAAATCAAGAATCACATCTTGGATATTCTTTCTCACATTCAGTAAAGGCTCGCATTGGTAAAAGGAGGATCACATTTAGGGTGAAAGATCGCCTTTAGGATCTTTCATCGCATTTGGTTATTCTTGGATCACATTTAGTAAAGAACATCACATTTAGTAGTTTTAGGATCACATATGGTTGGTTTAATTGCATGACTAATTGATTAATTCAATAATCAGCTAACATTGGGTGTTTTGGATGAATGTGATCTTTTTACAACCTAACTAGTGCTTGCAGGACGCTGTGAAAGATCTCCTTGGCCAAAGAATGGAGAAAAAAGAAAGAAAATTTATAACATGTAGTTTTGTAGGTTGCCTTGGAAATATCAACTAGACTTATCTTGCAATTTTAAACTTAATACAATTTCTCTTTGATTCCTAAATTGAGTAGAGATGTATGCTCTTTTCCTTTTTGGAAAATCAGAACCTCAAACCTCAAATTAAGTTTTGAAAAGAAATTGGGGAAAATGAACAAATCAATTAAATAAATTGCTTGGTTAGTTTCTTTTCTAGGAATTCAATTGTCGAATTAGAATTTAGTTCTTAATCCAACTAGAGGATTATGATCTTTTCGCAAGTGGAAAATTAGAAACTCAATATGGGGGATTAAGCGATTGAATCCCATAATTTGAGGGAAAGAACCTTGTCTTGCGTGTTTGATAGGAGAAAAAGTGAATTGGATAGGAGAGTGTTCTCTTCTTATTTGTGAAGAATCAGAAATCTAGACTCCTAAGTCACCAATCCTTTTTATTTCTTTGAACTTTAGAGGGCCTGTCGGTTGAGGGAAAAATTGATGCAGAGGGTTTGGTACTCTAGAGCTTTTCCTCACTCCAAGATGATTCTTTGTCTATCCCAACCATCCAATGGTTGTTCCTTGTTGAATCTTCCTTCAATTAGGATCTCCAAGACCCTCAATACCAAATTCTCCTCCAAGGTATAGTCAGTCTTTAGAAGATTCCAAAGTTTCTAGGCTTAACTAGTCCAACTAGTTCACCAAATGCCTAGGTTTCTTCACTAGAAATCCTCCTAGAATGCCAAGCCTCTAATTAAGATCTTCCCATACATGTGCTGAGACTCTTACCTATCTTCTTGTCCCATCCAAGGTCATTCTGCACCTTTTCCAACACTTCTAGACTCATCCCCAATCCAATTGGTCTCAATTTCACTAGGAGGCCTAATTGCCTAATTCCTAGTAGGTTTATTTTCACAGTTTTTAGGATATTACTCCAAAAATCCCCAAATGACCCCACACAAGACCTTGAAAATATTCAAGGTATCAACCAAAACTATCATAATCCAAAACCTTGACTTCTGAAAGCACCCATAACCCTAGTTTCTTGTAGGCCCTATATTTTATCCTATTAATTAGGCCTTTGGACCAGTCAACATAAACAATTGTTAAAATGATCTCCAAACACTGAGTCACCTCCTTCCACATTTGAATCCTTTTAGGAGACTATCTAGGGCATCTGAAAATTCTATTAAGTCTTTTCCCAAAGGTCACGAGTCCTCGAACAAATTCCTTCTTCTCCCTGTCCGAGCTCACCTGGATTCACCAGTCAGCCATAGGGCTTCCTACTTGGCCTAGGAAATTCATTGAAAATACAAAAATGAAAACCAAAAACCTATCTACAGACTCTAACCCTACTTCCCCCATGGTTTCAGTCAATTCCACTGGTGGGATTTTAGGGTAGAGCCATTTCTATCTAAACAACACTATACTGTCACTTACAAACCAGTGACCTTCAAAAATGTGTATCTTTACACCTAATGAACTTCAAAGGAAACTATCTAATGCATATGCAAGCTAATGGAAATCAGTCCATCTCCACGGGACCTGATCTACTCTACCAATCCATACACAACCGTATAGTAGCAAAGAAATAATGCAGAATAATAGAAACCAGTTACAGTCATCCATACAGGAGTACCAAAAATAATTGTTGCAACCCAAAATTTCATTAACCTCCTCCAAAAATTTAATCCATGCTTATATACCAAGAATGGGGTAGTTACAACAATTCTAACTACATTTTTCAATTTCTTGCAAAAGTTGCTCGAGCAACTTTCAAAGTTGCTAGCAAGTTTTTGCACTTTGTGCATTTTGACTTTCCTTGTCAACTCAATTGGTGAGTTTGAATTTGATGAAACCAGATAGGATATGTAGGGTCCTAAAACACCCCTCAAACCCACATTACACTAAATATCAAATTTTCACTATTTAAGCCAAAATGACCCTAAAACTCTTAATGAACACTAAGGCTCTTACAAACATGAAGTTAACTTGTCATTGTATCTACCAATTGGAACTTATTGAAAACCACACACAAAAATCTAAGAAAACCCTAAAAACACAAAAAAATCAAATAAGGAGGTGCCCTGCACCATAGTCCCCTAGACAAAATAACTCAAGTCCCTTGAGTTATGAGGTCTTCAATGGTGACCCCATGTTTCAGAATGTCTAGCTCTATCATCCAAGTGGCCTCAGCTTCAAGTATTCCCTGCAACTTGATGAGATACTCCTTGTAGTTACCCTTCCTTATTTTCTTTATGACTTTAGAATCCAATACACTTTCCAATTTTAGTGGCATTGGGGTAGGCAAGTCTTTCACCCAATCATCATCCTCCAAATCTGCAAATGTAGACTGACCTGTGTCTAGAGATAATCCCTTGTAGGGATACAAGTCACAAACATTGAAAATGGATGAAATTCCCAAATTAGGAGGCAACTCCACTTCATAGGCATTCTTTCCATACTTATGCAAAATATTTAGTGGCCCTATCTTCTTCATGAGTAGTTTAGTTGGCTAACCCTTGGGTAGTCTCTCCTTCCTAAGATAGGCAAGTACTAGATCCCCTACCTTGAACTGAAAATATCTTCTTGTCTAATAATCTTTGGCTTTGTACTTCTCCACTTGATTTTGTAAAGTCTTATTGATTTGATCATGTAGCTCCTTCATCTGTTCTACAAATGACCCTCCTTGTGCACTCCTCTTGTCCTTCAAACTGAGATTCCTCAACTCTAAGATCCCTCTAGGATTGACCCCATATACTATCTCAAAGGGGCTCTTCCCTGTACTCCTATTAATGGAGTCATTATAGGCAAACTCTTCTTTCCCTATGATGTGATCCCATGACTATCCATGTTGTTTAGTCAGACACCTTAGCAAGTTCCTAAGTGACCTATTGACTACCTACATTTGTCCTTCTGATTGTGGATGGTAGGCTGAAGAGAAAGACAAGTTTGTTCCAAGAATCTTCCATAGGGACCTCCAAAAGTGACTCACAAACTTACTATCTCTGTCACTCACAATATTCAAAGGCAATCCATGGATCCTTACAATATCCCTAAAGAATAGACCTGCAATTTGAGAAGAATAATTTGTTTGCTTGCATGGAATGAAATGTACCATTTTACTAAAATGGTCCACCACTACAAACACATTGTCATGACCCCTAGGTGTCTTTGGTAACCCCAAAACAAAATCCATACTAAGACACTCCCAAGGCCTTTGGGGTATGGATAGGGGTTTGTACAACCCACTGTTGCTACTTTTTCCTTTTTCCCTTTGACAAATCTGACATTGTTCTACAAATATCCTCACATCTGATTGTAACTTAGTCCAATAGTCGTGCCTATATACTTGATCCAATGTCTTATCCACTCCAAAGTGCCCCCCCAAGCTGCCTTGATGCTTCTCCTTCACAATTTTTTCCCTCATTGAGAATTGAGGAATACACATAAGATGTCCTTTAAACAATAAGCCTTCTTGCAACATAAACTCATTGAAATCCACTTTGAAACCCTGCTAAAAATTCACACATGCTTCATAGGCTTCTCTAAAATCTTTGTCCTTCTTGTAGAGGTCCTTCAAATCATCCATCCCTACACTTTGCAATTTTATCTCCTGTATTGTGAGTACTCTTCTGGTAAGAGCATTTGCAACCTTGTTGCTAACCCCCTTCTTGTGCTTTATGAAAAATGTATAAGCCTGCAATGATTCTACCCACTTCAAGTGCCTTTGATTCAATTTTTCTTGTCCATTCACAAAACTTAGTGCACGGTTATCAGTGTAGACCAAAAAATCCCTAGGTAATAGGTAGTCTCTCCACTTCTTAAGGGCTTGTACCATAGGATATAAATCCAAATCATAGGTGGAGTACTTCTGTTTAGCCTCATTCAATTTCTCTAAAAAGAAAGCCACATGATGTCCTTCTTGGCTTAGCAATGCTCCAATATCCAACTTGCTATCATCACACTCTACCACAAATAGTTGATTGAAATTAGGTAACCTAAGAGTAGGTAGTTCTAAAATCCTCTTCTTTAACATTTCAAACCCTTGGTTTGCAAACCACAATCCATTCAAACTTACATTTGATTCCACCTTTTATGGTGTTAAGAATAGGGGCACACACACGACTAAAATTTCTCACAAATTTCCTATAGTAGGAGGCCAACCCATGGAAACTCCTAACATCCCCTATGGACCTAGGTGTAGGACACTCTAATATTGACTTGAACTTTTCAAGATCCATCTTCATGCATCCATTAGCAACCACAAAACCAAGGTAAACTAGTTCAATTTTTAGAAACAAACACTTTTCTTGATTTATCATCAACTTCTCTTGATGTAGCTTCCTCAAGACCATCTCCAAATGCTTCATGTGCTCCTCCTTGGACCTACTAAAGATCAAAATATCATCAAGTTAAACTATTACAAACTTACCAATGAACTCTGCTAGCACTTCATTTATGAGCCTCATGAATGTGCTAGGTGCATTACTTAGGCCAAAGGGCATAACTAGCCACTCATATATCCCTTCATTTGTCTTGAAGGCTATCTTCCACTCACCACTAGGCCTCAGTCTTATCTGATGATATCCTGACTTCAAATCCACCTTAGAAAAGTAGCAAGAACCTCCCAAATTGTCCATCAAATCTTCTATCTAGGGCATTGGAAACCTATACTTGATTGTGATCTTGTTTATAGCCCTGGAGTCTGTACACATCCTCCATTTTCCATCCTTCTTAAGTGCAAGTACTGTAGGTACAACACATGGGCTTAAGCTCTTCCTTATCAAACCCTTATCCAAAAAATCTTGAATTTGTTTAGCTATCTCTGCTTTTTGACTTGGTGTCATTTGATATGCTACTTTGTTTGGCAAATTTTCTCTAGGAATGAGGCTAATCTGATGAATCACATCCCTCATAGGTGGTAATGCACTTGGAAAACCATTATCTACTATGTCATGGTATCTTTCCAACAATGCTTGGATCTCTGGTGGAAAACTGACTTTCTCCTTAGTCTCCTCCTTTGGTTTTATCACCACTGCACAACAGACTCCTTTCTCCTTCTTCATGGATTTTAGGAACTCCTTCCCACTCAATAACATTATACTTGTTCCCACATGTTTCTCCTCATTAGGCTTTGCCAAAGGATCCATCTGAAATTTCTTTCCTAGCTTGGTGATCACATAACTATTCTTTTCTCGATCATGTATTACTTTGACATCATACTGCCATGGATGTCCTAGAAGCAAATGACATGCATCCATAGGCAGTATGTCACATAGGACCTTTTCCTTATACTCTCCAATCTCAAACTGAACCAAAGTTTGTTCATCTACCACTATTTGTTGACCCTTATTCAACCATGAAACCTTATAGGGTGTGGTATGAGGTATCCTTCTCAATTTCAATTTGTCCACCATCTCTGTGGATACAATATTCTCAGTGGATCCAAAGTCCACTATCACTTTGAAAATATTCTCATGAGACCTACAAGTTGTCTTAAACAAATTATTTCTTTGAGGTGGATCTATAGTGCTAGGCACTTTTAACAAAGTTCTTCTTAGCATCAAGTTCTCTCCATCCATTACTGGCCCTGCCTTGGAAATGGGTGAAGTAACACTTTGTGTGTCATCCTCTTGTACCAACTGATTTCTTCTATCCCCCATTGAAGATGAGGAAGTAAATTCAGGACACTTGCCCATTGTGTGACCCACTTGGTTGCAGTTGTAACACCTACTAGTAAAGACTAAATTGGATCTTCCTTGGGACTAAAATTTTCCTCTAGGAGGCCCTCTTCCTCTATATCCTCCTCTTTGAAAAGAACCCCTAAAATGATTACCCCACTATTATCCATAGACTGATTATCTTCTTGTCTATTAGGGCTCTATCCTCTACCAAAGTTACTCCCGCCTCTTTGAAAACCTCTGTTGTTGTTACCACCTCTTCCTCTTTGATGGAAGTCATTCCTTCTTCTAGCCTTATCCTTTGCTCTCAAAGCTAATTGGAAACATTTGTGCATACTGTTAGGATCCATCATGCTAATCTCATCTTGTATCCCTTGTCTCAACCGATTGAGATACATTGCCACCTTCTCCATTTATTCTTCTTGTCTCCTAGCTCTTAGGCTCAACTTTTGAAATTCCTCGGTGTAAGCACTCACTATCATCTCCTTTTGTCTTAAGTTCTACAACTTTTGATACATCTTTATCTCATAATCAGTAGGAAAGAATTGTGCCCTCAATCTGATTTTCATTATCTCCCAAGAAACAATCTTTTTCTTTCCATTGGTTTCCCTATCATCCTGCATCATGTTCCACCACACCAATGTAGATCCTTTGAGTCTAGCCTTAGCATAACTGACCCTCTTCTCCTATGAGATTTCCTTGTAATCAAATTGGTTGTCAACGGCTTCAAGCCAATCCAAAAACTCTTCTCCATTTAGGCTGCCACAGTAATATGGTATGTGTTCCATACTATCCTTGTTAAGGGACTTAAAGGAATCTAAGAATACCTTTTGTTCTTTTTCCATATCAGGTTATTTACCCTTATTGGATGACTCTTCTATTTGACTTTCATCATCTCCATCACTCTCATCTCCCCATTCAGTGATCTTATTTTTTCCCTTTGTCTTAGACACACTAGCCTTCTCCAAGAGGCCATGATCCAATTCCACTATGGCATACCTACTCATTTCCTTAGGAGGCATGCTATCTACCTCTTGACTCTCTTCCACTTCAGACATACACAATCTTCAATATATTCTAGCTTTGATACCACTCTGATGCAGAGGGTTTGGTACTCTAGAGCTTTTCCTCACTTCAAGATGCTTCTTTGTCTATCCCAACCATCCAATGGTTGTTCCTTGTTGAATATTCCTTCAATTAGGATCTCCAAGACCCTCACTACCAACTTGTCCTCCAAGGTATAGTCGGTCTTTAGAAGATTCCAAAGTTTCTAGGCTTAACTAGTCCAACTAGCTCACCAAATGCCTAGGTTTCTTCACTAGAACTCCTCCTAGAATTCCAAGCCTCTTCTTAGGATCTTCCCATACATGTACTCAGACTCTTACCTATCTTCTTGGCCCATCTAAGGTCATTCTACACCCTTTCCAACACTTCTAGACTCATCCCCAATCCAATTGGTCTCAATTTCACTAGGAGGCCTAATTGCCTAATTCCTAGTAGGTCTATTTTCATAGTTTTTGGGATATTACTCAAAAATCCCCAATTTACCCCAAACAAGACCTTGAAAATATTCAAGGTATCAACCAACACTGTCATAATCCAAAACCCTGACTTTTGAAAGCACCCATAACCCTAGTTTCTTGCAGGCCCTAGATTTTAGCCTATTAATTAGGCCTCTGGACCAGTCAGCATAAACAATTGTTAAAATTATCTCCAACCACTGATTCACCTCCTTCCACATTTGAATCCTTTTAGGATACTATTTAGGGCATCTAAAAATTCCACTAAGTCTTTTCCCAAAGGTCATGAGTGCTCGAACAAATTCCTTCTTCTCCCTGTCTTGGCTCACCTGGATTCACCAGTCAACCATAGGGCTTCCTAATTGGCCTAGGAAATTAATTGTAATTACAAAAATGAAAACAAAAACCCTATCTACAGACTCTAACCCTACTTCCCCCATGGTTTTAGTCAATTCCACCAGTGGGATTTTAGGGTAGAGCCATTTCTATCTAAACAACACTATACTGTCACTTACAAACCAATGACCTTCAAAAACTTGTATCTTTACACCTAATGAACTTCAAAGAAAACTATCTAATGCATATGAAAGCTAATGGAAATCAGTCCATGTCCATGGGACCTGATCTACTCTGCCAATCCGTACACAGCTGTATAGTAGCAAAGAAATAATGCATAATACTAGAAACCTGTTACAGTCATCTATACAGGAGTACCAAAAATAGTTGTTGCAACCCAAAATTTAATTAACCTCCTCTAAAAATAAAATCCATGCTCATATACCGAGCATGTGGTATTTACAACAGTTCTAACTACGTTTTTCAATTTCTTGCAAAAGTTGCTCGAGCAACTTTCAAAGTTGCTAGAAACTTTTTGCACTTTTGGTATTTTGACTTTCCTTGTCAACTCGATGGGTGAGTTTGACTTTGATGACCCTAGATAGGATATGTAGGGTCCTAAAACACCCCTCAAAACCACATTACACTAAAATATCAACTTTTCACTATTTAAGCAAAAATGACCCTAAAACTCCTAATGAGCACTAAGGCTCTTACAAACATGAAGTTAACTTGTTATTACATCCACCCATTGGAACTTATTGCAAACCACACACAAACATCTAAGACAACCATAAAACACACCAAAACATGAAATAGGGAGGTGCCCTACACCAAAAATCTCCTGGGAACAATCCAAGTGAGGACAAGTGAACGCCAACCCTTCCATCTCACTATAATCATAATGCTTCCTTGAGATTAAAATATCGTAAGACATAACCGGTTTTGTCCTTGGAATTTTGACTATCATTCCTTGGACATTCTTTGATGTGTGTAGAGTGGAGCTTCTTGAATTTTTCTTGTGAGACTACACTCATCTAGGTACTCATAGGGCTATACACCTCACTTTTTCCTTGTGCAATTATATGGGGGACAATTGCGAACATATGCCCAAAATAAAAAAATTTGTAGTAATGACCACCTGATTCACCCCCAAAAGGTGATAATATTTGTGTAAGGAGGATAGTAACCTCCCCAAGATACTCTTCATTTCGTATCCTTACTTGCATTTGGAGTCAGATAATATGAAATTATGACTGGAGCCATTGCATTCATGGTGATGGTCATATTCTGATTGGCATTTGAGTGTGTATCTGAGTCTACGAGAAAAAAATTTCATTCTATGCCATTTGTTTAGGGAATAAGAGTGTTTGGTTCTTAATAAACATGCGTGATGTGTCCAAATTTTAATAACAAGATAAATCCTTCAAACAAATCAATAATTTGATAGTCATAGACATTTTGCATTACTTCAGACACTCTGGAATTTGTCATATAGACCTTGGAATCAAAATTTTTTTCACGTGTTTCAAAAAAAAGTGGAGTAATTTCAAAATTCTTTCAGAAGGTCATATTTAGGGATCCTGGATTGCATTTGGTCAAAACATAACTACATCCTGTAAAAACAATCACATTTGGTCAATCCTGGATTGCATCTAGCGAACAAGATCACATCTAGGAAGAATAAGATTTCATATAGGAAATATAGGATCACATCTTGTAAGTGGTATCTGGGATAGAGGGTACTTGCACAAGAGTCAGACTCAAAAACTTGGCAGTTTTAGATACCCTTTTATCTTGTTAGTTAGACTCTTTTGTTCTTTCTGGTCCACCTGACGTTGTTTCTCATCCAAATTGAAAGTCTACCTTGCATGTTCTTTAGGGTTGTTGCAATTGATCCCAGATTGTGTTGTCACTTTAATAAACAAATCTTCTTGATTCCCAACTCATTATCAGGGAATTCTAACCCTCTAACATTGGAGTCAATCACTTTCAAACATCAAACTCACACTCACCATAACTTGGACAAACATATTTGGACAATTCAGAAATTCCTTTTGGCACTATTGGAACGCTTTTGGTGAGATTGATATCTCGCTTTCATGGTTAAAACAAGAAGACAAAAATATCTTGCTAACGATTCAGAAAGACCTTTAAGATTTCTTAAATTTCAATGAGGAGAGACATCTTGAACAAACCCTCTTTTTGATCAACTCACCCGACATGGTTTTACCTGATAGAGAATGGAGTGTTGTCTTTGATGAATATGACCAAGATGATAACCAAGATGAAAGAGAAAGTCAAGAAGAAACAAATCACGACCATCCTTTGTTTGACTCAGATAGTGATGAAGAAATATCAGAAGAAGAATACTATAAACTCAAACAAAGTAGGAATTTTCAAAAGAACTTGGAGAAAATTATTGAAGAAGACAAAGAAAAATATTTTCTCCACCTAGCTTCTCTTGGGTTCAAAACTTCATAAATATTATGATGCTAAATGATTGAAAGATGAAGAGGTACAAACACCTATATTAATACTCTCTAAAAAATGATATCAAATGCAAACATAACTCACAACACTTAAGAAAGAAAAGACAAAACCAACATAGAAATACTCATTAGAATACATATGTTCATTCCCATTCAGTAAGAACTTGCAAATGGTGCCTTTTTCACCAAACATGACAAGACCTAAGTATGAAAAATCCATGGGAGAAACAGATCCTCACAATCATGTGAGATAATTTTGTGCATTGAGTATTGAATTTATGCACGAACCAACATACTTGATGAGAGTATTTATGACAAGTTTAGGAGTATAATCCATGGAAGGGTTTTCCAAACTTACACCTAGTATACAAACATTTGAGGAGTTGATTGAAATATTTTTCCAACACTACTCCTATAACATACAACACAATGTCACCATGATGGATCTTTGTAATACCAAACAACAAACATGTGAATCCTTCACACATTTCTTGCAACGATGGAGGAAAATATTTGCAAGGTACTCAAGACAAATACCATAATTGGAAAAGATGGTGTACGCCTCTTTCTCTGGATTCCCACAGCTTTCCAAGGGCGGGGGTTAGTAGCAAAGGTTTACAAGTGAATGCAAATCAAGTACGTAATAACTACTAAACGAATAACAGAAATGTGAGCAATAAAATGTACAAACAAGAGAAGGAAGACAAATAAATGCAAACCCCACGATGCTTGAAGCTTCTATTGTTTCTCTCTACTCCTTCTGAAATGCTGTTCTTGATGCTCAGTATTGGCGGGGTAGCGTCTATGACTTGAGAAGCGTCGAGAATTTGATATTTGAAATATGTTTGTGATCGCAAGATAGCTTGAATGTTGACAGAGTAATGGCGCTTGTAAGCTTGAAATCCTGGATCCTTGAAATGGTTATGAAGGGTTTATTATATAGGAAATGATGATGAAATGAATGGTTGAGATCAATCACAGAGATGGGGAGATGAATGGTTGAGATCAAAAGGAACAGGAGAGATCCACAGTAAACTCCACCTCTTTATTTGGTTAAGAGGAGATAGAGTTTGGTTAACTGAGGAGCTAATTATGAGTTACCTTT
>MU223453.1:1043105-1067430 GCA_018584345.1 Thuja plicata | reverse complement strand
TTAATTTAATTGAAATTAACTTAATTGGGAGAATTTAATTAGTAAGTTTAAATATTTGATTTAAACTATAGGAAATTGAGTTTAATTAATCAATTAATGGTAATTAATCAATTAAAGCTTAATTAATTAAATAAAATTAATTATTTAATTAATTTTGAGAATTGGATTAGATGATTTGAGAAATGAATTTAGAGGAAAATAGATGATTTAATTAATGATTAAAAAACCATTAATTAATAGATGAAAATTAGTGTTTTTAATGTAAAGTCACAAGCCTGTCCATTTTAGGGTGTCTACAGATGGATATCTTCATCAATAACTTAGTACCTAAAATGAACTATGTTCTACAAATGTAATATTATCCTAGTTTAGACATAGTGATTAAAAATGTTATTCGTGTAGAAGAGGTTATGATAAAAAAAGGAGAAATCACACTTTCCAATGACAAAAAATCCACTAACAACTATAACAACAAACCTAAATGGTGGAACAAGAAAAATAATGTTGTTAATGATGGAGTGGTGGAGGCTTCAAATACGAATGTTAAACTAGATGTGTTTAATCTTACAAACAACTTACAAGAAAGCAAAGAAGCTAAGACAACAACAACAATTCCACGAGAAAATAATGATACCAACAAGAATAAGTTGTGGGTTTCTAGACCACTGTGGACATTTAATCCATTCAGAGAACCTCTTGAAATGGTTTTGAAAATTCTCTTGGACAAAAAAATCATTACTTTATCAGAGTCAAAACCTTGGGAACCAGAAGTAAAATCAAGATGGTGGAATGATAATTCCTATTGTGAGTTCCATAAAAACAAAGGACATAAGACCAATGATTGTGTCAAACTCAAGCATGTTATACAAGATCTCATTGATGGAGGCAAAATTAGAGTGGAAGGAAACACATCTAATGAAGATCACATAGAATATAATAAACAATTTTCTAACTATGAAAAAGGAGAAGCCTCTAAAGAAAAAGGAAATGAATTCAATTACACCTATTCTCATAACGATAATGTGATCAACATGTTGGACATAAAGAATGAATCAATCACCGTGATCACTATCAAAGGTGTCAAGGACAATTTGACACATTCAAACGTATTAAAATGAAGTCATGCACAAATTACGATCAAAGCGGTTAATTCCTCATCCAAAAAGACAACATCATCCAAACCACCTGTTGTCATAATTCCAAAACCAACAACGTCAAGACAAACAGTTCCCATACCATCTGATAACTATAACTTGGTGGACCAATTGCAAAGAACCTTAGCTCAAACTTCTATATTTGAGTTGTAAAAATATCTTGAGTGCATAGGGAAGTTCTTGAAAAATACCTACATTAAGATAATGTTCCAAAGGACATAGATGTAGACAAATTCCATACAATGGTTAATCACCTATCAGCTCCACATTACCTTCCTTTTTTAGAAGAGGAGGACAAATATTTGACTCATCACCATAATCAACCTCCACACATTGAATTTTTGATCCACAAACACCATGTAAAACATGTATTGATAGATGGAGGCACAGGTTTGAATATATGTACCCTTAATCTAGTCAAAGCATTGGGTCTTTCAAAACATACAATTGTTTCAAGAAGTAAGATAACCATCAAGGCCTATGATGAGGAAGAAAGGTCATCCGAAGGACTATTTGTTTTACCAATAAGAATAGGACCAATAGAACAAATTGTGATTTTTCAAGTTCTTGATCTACCATTATCCTATAACATATTACTGGGAAGACCTTGGATACATGAAATGCAAGTGGTGCCATCTAATTACCACCAATGTATCAAATTCCCACACAATGGAGTAGAAGTAATAATCCCTGTTGATTCAAGCTACACTTGCAACAACATCAAGGAAGATAGTATGGTTCCTCACAACAAGGAAGTTCCAAAATAATTCCTATCTGAAACCTCTAAAGACATGGTGATGAGAAGTTCTAGAAAAACATTAAAAATTGAAGAAACTAGCATGGGGGAATATAAATTGGATACAAAACTATCATTCCCTAACATTCCCGTATCTATGAGGTCATATGGGAAACCACCCCCATCATTTTCACCTTCTACCTCAACATGATAAGTTATTCATGAACCCACTAGCATGGTTAGGGCCTCAACTTCTCAAGAGGAAGAAAAAGAAGATAAAGCAGTCTTGGCATGGCTCTATAAAGGGGAAAAGGGAGAAAGTGAAGTAAAACATATTGAAATATCTCCTGAAAATATGGAAAAGGTTATGATCTTCTTAAAAAAATAGGATACAAAGGGAAAGGACCTTTATGAGATAAATGAAAAGGACTCATTGAAGCAGTTTGAATTCAGGGACACTAAAGACAAGACATGATTAGGTTTAAATAACAAATCATACCATCCCACCTCAAGAGATGGTCCAATATTTTATAAAGGAAGTGAAGACAATGAAGAAGAAGATGGAATCGTACCCTAGACATATGAAAGATTACTACATATCGATACTAAGAACCTAGAATACCAAGGAGAACAATATGTACCTTGTTTTGGAGAACAACTAGAACACCATGTTCCTTTTTTTTCACAAACCAATGTCCAAGAAGTAAAGAAGGAAGAAGAAGAAGATTATTCAGGAGTTTAGAAAGAACCCCATTACCATTAATAAAACCCCCAAGAACAAAACAAAGACATAAGCAAGGAAGAAGAAGAAAGTAGTTCAAACACTTTTCAAAGGTTGTCTTCTATAAGACAAAAAAAAAATGTACATCCTAACTGGGGGCAACTGGTGATAATTTCACATGTCTTGGATCTACCACACTTTGATTCACAAATGGATAATAGGGTTCACTAGATCACTATTGCTGAATTTCTAAATCAATCTGCTGACGATATCTCAGACTCACATGATTATGAATGGGATCCAATGTCTGATGCTACCATGGATATTGAGGTAGATGTAATCCATAAATTTGCACCTTTATTGGAAATAGGATAGAGTTCTAATACTACCCATAATAAAAATGCTGTCACAAAATTAGATGAGGTGGTGATGCCTAGCATAATTGATGCAGACACATGCATCTTAATAGGAATAGTGGAGTATCAAAGGATATTAGACAACTTTGATGGAAAATGAGAAAGAGAAGAAGGAGAAAGATCAAATAGTAGGTCACTAGAGTTAGGTTTGCATAACACTAACAATGACTCTAATAATAATGATCTAGCTCTTAATGATCTAAACACTATAGAAGCTAACTTAATAGAAATTGTCTTATCAGTTAATATATTTGACACTAAGGTGGTACTATCCTTAGAATCCTATGAATCTCTATCCTTGGTAAATCCTAAACTGATTGATTAGACAGACTCAGAACATAATCCTATAATGAGATTTCCCAATGACTACACTTTAGCCTACTATTTGAATGCTTGTGAATCCTATCCATCTTCCACCAATGCAAGGAGCGTGAACATAACAAAGGAGGATATCAAGTTTCTTAGTCACAAATTGAAAAGTAAATAGAAGAAAAGAACTGATGGTGAAAACTAGGTTTTGGTAGTATCAGATTCTAAAAAAGTAAAAATAAAAGATGTATTTTATGGTAAAAATATCTCAGAGGCACCAAAAGATGAGATTCTTGATATCCTCCCTGAAAAATTTCAGGAATGATCATCAGTCCTCATAGAACCAACACAACCAGTTAATCTAGGAATGATAGAAGTTCCTCAATTTGTCCATCTAGCACAATCTCAGCCAGAGAAAGAAAAGACCCAACTCACTGAGTTCCTTAAAGAGAAAAATATCAAATTTGCATGGTCTTATACTGACATGCCTAGATTAGATCCTGAATTAATAATGCATCAATTATCTATTTCTCCTGGGATAAAACTTGTCAAACAAAAATTAAGAAAGATGCACCCACCTATGGCATTATTGGTGAAAGCGGAGCTAGAAAAACTCTTAAAAGATGGATTCATAAGGGTCATTGCTTATGCAGGATGGATTTATAAAGTAGACCAAGTATCTAAAGTAGAAAATTCTATCATAATTTGCACAAAATTCATGGATTTAAACAAATCTTATCCTAAAGATGATTTCCCTACCAAATATTGATATGATCATAGATCTCACGACAGGATATAAAATCTATTTACTCATGGATGGATTTTTGGGCTATAACCAAATAAATATCTCCCTTGAATACTAAGAAAAGACATAATTTACATGTGTATGGGGGATATTTTGTTGGAACGTCATGCCATTTGGGATAAAGAATGCCAGAGCTACATATCAACGAGCTATGATGACAATCTTCCATGAAATGATACATAAGAACATGGAGGACTATGTGGATGATACCCCAAGTCAAAAATTAGAACAACTCACATTGAAGAGTTGTGAAAGATACTAGATAGAATGGAAAAATTACAACTAAGGCTCAATCCAAAGAAGTTTGCATTTGAAATGCAATTAGGAAAACTCTTAGGATTCATTGTATCAGCTAAAAGAATCGAGGTAGACCCAGAAAAAGTGAAAGAAATCATGGATATGCCACCTCCTAGTAATATAAGTCAAAAGAGGACTCTCAAAGGAAGACTTCAATCAATCAGAAGATTAATGTCTCAACTAGCAGATAGATCAAAACCTTTCACAAAATTGTTACATAAAGGAGTGCCTTTAAAATGGGACGAACACTGTGAAAATAACTTCAAGGAATTAAAAGATTATTTGGCTAATCCTCCTATCTTAATGGAACCTATTCATGGTAAGACATTGTTACTCTATATTTCAGCTATGGCTACATCACTGGGAGTATTGTTAGCACAAGAGGACAATACCATGAAGGAAAGAGAAATTTATTATATCATCAGGATATTGGTATCTTATGAACTAAACTATAGTATAATTGAAAAATATTGCCTAGAATTTGTTTTTGCATCTCAAAATCTAAGACTGTACATGCTCTCACATACAGTGAAACTCATTGCAAATATTGATCCTCTTAAATACCTCCTGAGTAAGACAACATTAACAAGAAGGCTAGAAAAATTAGTTCTAATACTCAGTGAATTTGATATAGAGTATGTTGATAGAAAGGCTATTAAAGGACAAGTTATAGCCAATCAACTAGTTGATTCACAATTACAGGATGTAACACCATTAATCATGGAGTTTCTAGATGAGACAATAATGCACTTAATAGAATATGCATGGAAAATGTACTTTGATGGTTCTTTCACACAACAAGGATCTAGAGAAGGGGTATTGTTTATCACTCCTCAAGGTTACAAGATCGCTAAGGCATATGAATTGATGGTTCCATGCACCAACAATATCTCAGAATATGAAGCATTGGAAAACGGTCTCAAGCTATCCATGGAATGGAAAATCATAAATTTGCATGTATGTGGTGATTCTCAACTCATCATCAATCAAGTAAATGGAGAGTACCAAAAAAATATGAAAAGATGATTCCCTATAAGAATATGATTGAGGATTTGAAGAAGTACTCTGTGTTTATCACATTTCAACAAATTCCAAGAATAGAAAATAAAGTTGCAGATGCTATAGCAACACTAGCATCCATATTATAACTAGAGGAACATAAATTCTGCTATGAATTCTTGGTGGAAGAACTATCCTTCCCTACATTTGATACACCTGAATCCCAAGTTATTTGCACCCTAAACGCCCAAGACCAATCTATATATACCAATATAACTACCTATCTTACTAATCAAACCTTACCTAATGGCCTATCTAGAAATGAAAAATGAGCCCTAATTAGGACAACATCACATTATGTACTCATTTCTACTAACTTATATAGATGAGGTCTTGATGGAACACTACTTAGGTTTTTAGAACAAGAAGAGTCTGATCACAGCTTAAAAGAGGTCCATGAAGGTGTGTGTGGATCTTACTCAAATGGTTTTTCATTAGCTAAGAAACTTGTGTTGGATACTATAGGTCTACAATGGAGAAAGATGCAGTTTAGTATGCTAAAACATGCCAAAAATGTGAAACACATGGAAATCTTATCCACGCTCTAGCTAGAGAGCTCATACCATTTATCACACATTGGCGATTTTAGCAAAGAGCCTTTGATCTTGTTGGACAAATGTATCCCAATTATTCAAGTGGACACAAATACATCATCACAAACACTGAGTATTTCACAAAGTGGGTCGAAGAAGTGCTGCTAATCAAAGCCACTGGAAAATAGGTTGCTATGTTCATCTTGAACTACATTATCTATAGGTACGAGATACTGTCATCTAATGTAATAGACAATAGGAGAAGTTCAAGAACCAAGACATTGAGGACCTTTGTACATAATTTAACATTACTCAACATTGTTCTTGAATCTATTATCCTCAAGGTAATTAACAAGTTGAGGCTTCAAACAAGAACATTCTAAAAATTCTACACAGAATGGTGAGTAAATCTGGTAGAGACTGACATTTACAATTAAATCCAACACTATGGGCTTATAGAACAAGCATGAGAACACCAACAAGAGCCATGCCATTTTATCTTGTCTATGGCGCAGAGGAAGTATTACCAATTGAAGTAGAAATTCCTTCTTTGTGAGTATCTGTCCAGGCTCTTGCATAGGTGAACAATACAACATAGATAAGGTCCAAGCACTATAACTGTTGGATGAGCGTAGACAACAAGAATTCAATCACCTAAAAGTTTATTAGAAAAGGATGTCAAAAGGGTACAACAAGAAAGTAAATCCATGACAGTTTCAAGTGGGGGATATCATTCTAAGAGAGATTCCTAAGAATCAACCAAACAAAGAGAAAAAAGGAAATTTTGAACCTAAATGGCTGGGGCCTTATGTTATCACATGAGCTTTTTAGGACAAGAGCTTATGAGTTAGCTACACTTGAGGGAGATTTTCTTCCCGATACTATCAATAGCCTACACTTGAAGAGGTTTTAAGCCTAACATCTAGCCAAAGGGCTTGTACAATGAAATTGATCCTGAGATAATACCAAAAAAAAGTGAAAATTTGATCTTGAAGAAAATAAAAAACAATGGAAAAGAGAAAACTAAAAAATAGTGGAAAAACTCCTGAAAAAGGTATCCTTGGTGAATGATGCAGGAGAATATTGGGTCCTTGGAAATCCTTCTCAACCAAAAATATGTTTTATTTTTTTCCTTAGCTTGTTTGGAGACTTCTCAGTGAAGTGTTCAGTTACCCTATTGCTCGGGTACTCTTTCTATCTTGCTTTACCGATGGGTCTCAGTGTGTGTTGGTTTCTCTTGCTCAATTATGCTTTCACCGAGTTGGTTTTTTGTGGCTTGGGTATGTTCTTACCGAGTCATCCCCGTTTCCTGGGTATGATTTTACCGAGTGGTTTCTGTTGCTCGGTGATTTTCTTCCCAAGTTGTTTATCCTGATCTAGCTGAATTCTACATTTAATTTTCATGGCATAATTAATGTGGGGTCTCTCATTGGGATCTATGTGGACCTAAATCTAGGTCTCACTTAGGTATTTGAGTGCCAACCTCTTTGGTGGACTCTTGTATATATTTGTTTCTTTGTTCTTAGTTTAGGGGGTAGTTCTTGGAGGATAGTAGATTTGGGATAGAAGATTAATTGTTGAGACATTTGAAAGGCAGGTCTGTGACCTCACATGTATGAAGATAATTTTGTAATTCATTTGAATTTATATGGACAAAACTAGGAAGTCCTTACATCCTGACATGTAATGATTTTGAGAAATTAATCAAAGATATATGTTGTTTCTTCTCTCACTCTATGTGTTGTTTCTTCCACATTGTATCTACAAGATGGTTTGGTATTTGGGAGTGCCCCTGGCCCCATTTCCTACCCTCCTTGCGTTAGGTGGTATCAGAGAAAAGGTTAGATTAAGTTCCTTCTTGTAAACCCTAACCCTAGTTGGTTGATATTGTTGTGGGGTAGCAGATTGTGATCTGACCTACAATTGCAGAGGGATTCAAGATGGTTCATGGGAGATGAAATGCATATCTAGGTCTAGCTAATATGCTTAGACAGATGGCTGCTAGATTAGAAGTTGTTCAGACAACCCAGCGTAGAGGAAGACATATTGAAGATGTTAGTAATAATGAAGTTTAAGAAGTTCAAGGTGAAGTTGCACCTGCACCTGTGATGGATTAGGAAGAAGAGAGATTCATGCGAGCATTGACAAGTTTGAAATCTACACCTGAGTTCAATCCTCCTGAGCATAGTGGAAAGTTGGATTCTGATGAGTTGATAGACTGGATAACTGAGATGGAAAAGTACTTTGAGTATGAGAATGTATCAGAGGACAAGAAATTCAAGATTGCAAGTACAAAGCTGAAAGGTCACGGATCCTTGTGGTGGGAAAATCTACAATTGGATCAAAAGAAGAAAGGTAAAGACAAAATCAAGGTCTGGGATAAGATGGTAAACAAATTGAAAGGCAAGTTTCTACCTTGTGATTATCATATTAACATATTTTGGCGAATGTAAAGTTTGAAGTAGAAAGATAGATCGGTAAAAGACTACACTGAGGAATTCTACAGATTGGACATCAGATCTCAACATGTTGAAGATAAGGTGGAAAGAGTAGCAAGATATCTAAATGGATTGAGAAGTTCTATACAAGATGAGATCAGTTTGGTCAAGATGGAAAGTATTGAAGAGGCATATCAGTTTGCCGTAAAAGCTTAGGAGAAATTGAACAAGAGATATGAGCAAATAAAAAGAGGCAGAGGTGGTAGATTCCCTAGAGGAAGAGGTAGATATCATAGCAAAAATAGTAGATCTAAACCAGACAAGTCAATTTTAGACACATCTCAAGATAAGGGAAAAACTAAATCGAAAGGTGGAAGTTCATACCGAGGAAGAGGTGTAATGACCTAAAAGTGGTCACCTTAACCCTAGACCCCTAATCTCGGTCTCATATCAAGAAACCATAATCTTGATAATTCTAAGTCCAAACCACACATGCAATTCATCAATTTCAAGCTAATCTGACTTGAACCCTAGGTCCTAATTAATCATCACACTTGATTAATTAATTAATTCTTAAAATCATAATACATTGGAAAATAAACCTTATGTTAATTATTTAATTGATATTCTAATATATTATTTAAATAAATTTACTAAATTGTTGATAAAATTCAAAAAGGAATTAAATTAATTAATAAAAACAAAATATGCATTTAAAATGAATTAAATCTTTAAAAATGCATATGATGTCATCAACTGATTTTTGGAAATAAATATATTTTATTCAATTGATTTAATCTTATATTTTCTCAATTGGAAATAATTTTTTTTTATTCAGTTGATTTATTATTATCTTTTCTTATTTTGGAAACAAATCTGTTTTATTCAGTTAACTTAATCCTATCTATTTATCATTTTGGAAACAAAGCTGTTAACTGAAAATCAATTTGAAAGTTTCCAAAAAGACTGAATCTTTTGACCAATCAAATTTCTTGCACATGGATTGTGCTTCCTCAAATCAAATCTGAGCCACTTATTTCCTTCAATCTTAATTGTCGATTTTGGGAGAGATTTTCTATAAAAGAGAGCTTCATTTCCTTCACAAAAGATCCCAGTTTTAGGTAATGTTATTATGCAATTTTCATTTCTTATGATTTCAAGCATTTTAGCATTTCATAGCTTTTTGATTAAATAATTGTTAGTTTACTTTCAATCATGCAAATCATAATCCATAACACTTTCAATTTGGGATTTGAAAAGAGAAATTTTTTTTTCAAATTGGTGTCATAAAATTAATCTAATTAGCTTGGGATCAATCTTGCATTTGAATATTCATTCTAGTTTCATCATTTATCTAGATTTAAAATCCTTCATTTAGGATCTGGCGTGGTCACTGTTTCTTGCAATGACCTAAGAGCAAGATTAAAACTCCTGCCTACTAGAAGGCAATGAGATGATGTCAGTTAGCCTTGGGCATTTCAGTCTTTCTGATTTTTTCATTTTCTAATATGATAACCTTGTAATGGTTAATTGAAGTGTGTGTTTGCAGCCATAGGTATCTAACACAATTTCACACGTACAAGAGGAAGTTACTCTCGAGGTGGTTATAGTAGAAGAGGGTTCCAAGGAACTTGTTACAATTGTGGTGAAGAAGGACATTGGTCTTTTGAGTGTACACATGCAAGAAAGAAATTTAGTAGCAGCAGAAATACTTTGGTGCAAGAGGAGTCACCGAATGAAGCTGAGAAGGAAGGAAATCTCATGATCATAAGGATACTATGGAGTGAGAAAGATAAAATATCCTGTGGGGAAAAGCTTATTCAAGACCAGATGTAGGGTTGCAGACAAAGTTTGGAAGGTGATTGTTTATAGTGGAAGCTCAGAGAATCTGACATCTGAGGAAATGGTCACAAAGTTGAAGTTGGAAAGGATGAAGCATCCAAAGCCCTATCAGATCTCATGGATCAAGGATGAGCATACATTAATGGTGAGTGAACAATGTTTTGTGAATCTAAAAATTGGAAAGTATTATGATAAGGTGTTATGTGCTATTATGCCTATGGATTGTTGTCATATTTTGTTGGGTAGACCTTGGAAATATGATAGACATGCTATACATGATGGAAGATTGTATAGATATTCTATTTGGGTTGATGGTAATAAAATATTTTTGTTACCTTTGGTTGAAGAATCTGTTGGTGAGATATGTACATTTGTGAAGGTTTGTTTGATGGAAGGTAGAAAGTTTGTTAAAGACTTGAAAAGAGATGATATTTGTTATGCATTGATTCCTAACAAACTAAGTAAGAATACAAAGGATGAAATTCATGAATAAGTTGAGAAGTTACTCATTGAGTATAAGGAGATCATTTCAGATAATGTACCTGATGGTTTTCCACCAATGAGAGATATCAGTCATTGTATGGATCTAATTCTTGGAGCTAGTTTACCAAACAAAGCACCACATTGGTTAACACCAACTGAGAATGAGGAGCTTAACCGACAGGTTCATTATTTATTGAACAAGGGTTTGATCAGAGAAAGTTTGAGTCCATGTGCAATACCAACTATATTGGTACCTAAGAAGAATGGAGAATGGCGAATGTGCACTGATTCAAGAGAAGTCAATAAAATCATAGTGAAGTATATGTTGATATTGTGGTGAGTGATCATGTAGTAGGTGTTGATATTGTGGCAAAATTTTTTGGTGCTTTTTCGGGAAAGAGATTTGATTTTTTGGGAAAAAGAAGATCAACATTGTAAAACCCTAAAATGGTCAATTTTAGAGGTTTCCCTAAAACACATGTTATAAGCATTTGAGATGTATAATGCATTGTAAGGTTGTGCACTTTTTTTCTAGATAATAAGAAAGGTTGGATGACTGTGTAGGTGGATGTAGCCCAGGTTTTGGGTGAACCACGTTAAATCAGTGTGTTATCTGTGTTTAGTTTCTTTCTTCTATTGTTTCTACGTATAACTATTTATTCTTATATTGTTCCGGTTAAGTCAAACCCTAACAGTACAGATTTCCTATACCGAGAATGGATGATATAATGGATTGTTTGAGTGGAGCAAGATATTTTACCAAAATTGACTAAAGAGTGGGTATCATCATATCAAAATTAGAGAAGGTGATGAATGGAAGACTGCTTTCAATACAAAGGAAGGTTTGTATGAGTGGTTGGTTATGCCTTTTGGTTTAACTAATGCACCGAGTACTTTTATGAGGTTAATGAATGAAGTTTTAAATAAATTCTTGAATAAATGTGTGATTGTATACTTGGATGATATTATGATATTCAGAAAGACTAGAGAAGAGAATTTGATGCATATAAGGCAAGTATTGTAGAGATTGAAAGAAGAAAAGTTGCTGATAAATCTGAAGAAGTGTTCCTTCATGAAAGAAGAACTTATGGATTTGGGTTTTTTGATTTCAACTGATGGTTTGAAAATGGATCATGAGAAGGTTGAAACTATACTTAGTTGGCCTACACTTGAGAATGTTAGTGAGGTAAGATCATTTCATGGATTGACAATTTTTTGTAGAAAGTTTATCAAAAATTTCAGTTCTATTTGTAATGCTATGATTGAGACAATGAGAGGAGACAAAAGAGAATTCAAATGGACACATGGAGCTGATAAGAGTTTTGAGACTTTGAAGTTGAGGGTTGCTGAATTACCCGTGTTAGCCTTACCTAATTTTAATAAGGAATTTCAAGTTGAATGTGATGCAAGTGGAAGTGAAATTGGAGCAGTGTTGAGTCAAGAAGGTAAACCTGTTGCTTTCTTTAGTGAAAAATTAATGATGCTAAGAGGAAATATTATGTCTATGATCAAGAGTTCTATGCTATTGTTCAAGCTATGAATAAGTGGAGACATTACTTAATGACAAATGAATTTGTGTTGTATACTAATCATAAGGCTTTACAGTATTTGGGTAGTCAGAATAAGTTGAATCAGAGACATATGAAATGGGTAGAGTATTTGCAGAGTTTTACATTTTCAATAAAGCATAAGAGTGGAGTTTCTAACTGAGTTGCTGATGCATTGAGTAGAAGAAGATGTTTGTTGGCTGAAATGAAAATTGAGGTTGTTGGCTTTGATGACATAAAGCATTCGTATGAAAATGATCCTGGATTTTCTGAGTAGTGGAGCATTGCAGAGAACCTAATTCAAATCAATCAAGTAAGTATGAAGACTATTTGGTTCAAGAAGATATGTTGTTCAGTGGTATTCAGTTGTGTATACCGAGAGGATCAATGAGAACTAATTTAATAAAGGAGAAATATAGTAGTGGTTTGGCTGGACATTTCGGTATTGATAAAACATTGAGTTTGATGAAGGAAAGGTACTTTTGGCCTCAGTTATATAAGGATGTTCATAGATTTGTGAAAAGTTGTGGATTTTGTCAAGTTGAAAAAGGAATGAGTTAGAATACTGGTTTGTATACACCGATTACTATTCCTGAGAAACCTTGGAGTGATATCGGCATGGATTTTGTTCTTGGCTTACCGAGGACAACAAGAGGTAATGATTCCATATTTTTTTGTTGTGGATGGATTTTCTAAGATAACACATTTCATACCATGTAGGAAAACATCAGATAAAATACATATATAAGATCTTTTCTTTAAGGAAATTGTATATTGCATGGATTACCGAGGAGTATCATCTCTGATCAAGACAGTAAGTTTGTTAGATATTTTTGGAAAACACTTTGGAAAAAGTTGGACACTGAGTTGAAGTATAGTTCTACATTTCATCCACAGACTGATGGAAAAATTGAGGTTGTAAACCGATGTTTGGGTAACTTGTTGAGATGTTTAGTTGGAGACACACCAAGTAATTGGGATTTGATGTTGGCACAAGCCGAGTTTGCATACAACAGTTCAGTAAATAGAAGTACTGGAAAGACACCTTTTGATATTGTTCATGGCACACAACTGCGAGGTATATTAGATTTGAGAGATATTGTTGGAGAAGAAAAAATAAGTGCTAAAGCATAATAATTTTTTGAGTTTATGAAGACATGCATGAAGATATAAAACATAAGTTGGAGAAAAGTAATCAGAAATACAAGAATAGTGTAGATAGATCAAGAAGACATAAAATTTTTGAAGTTAGAGATGCTGTAATGATTCATTTGAACAAAGGAAGATTTCCTATTGGAACATATGGTAAATTAAAGATGAATAAATTTGGTCCTTCTAAGAAGATTTGACTGTGGAAATGCTTATGAAGTGGAATTACCTGATGACATGGATATATCACCCATATTCAATATTTTAAATTTGTATGAGTATCATGAACTTGATGAAGAAGTGACGGTACCGAGTGATTATCCTAAGAAACAAATAGAGGAAGTTGAGAATATTTGAAACAGAGAGTTAGCAGAAGCACAAGAGGAAAGGAATACATGGAGTATCTAGTAAAATGGAAGAACAGACCAATTGAGGACTCATCCTAGATTTATCAATATAAGTTAGATTCATTTTAGGTTGAACTTGATACATGATTCTGGTAATTATTTCTTATTACCCTAGGTGTCTTATGCATGAGCATCTTGGGTCCTTGGAAATATTTCTCAACCAAAAATATTTTTGCTTTTTTTCCTTAGCTTGTTTGGAAACTTCTCAGTGAAGTATTCAATTACCCTGTTTCTCGGGTACTCTTTCTGTCTTACTTTACCGATGGGTCTCAGTGTGTGTTGGTTTCTATTCTTGGTTATGCTTTCACCGAGCTGGTTTTTTTTGGCTCGGGCATGTTCTTACTGATCCGTCCCTGTTGCTCGAGTATGCTTTTATTGAGCGGTTGCTGTTGCTCAGTGATGCTCTTCCCGAGTTGTCTGTCCTAATCTGGCCGACTTCTACATTTAATCTCCATGGCATAATTAATGTGGGGTCTCTCATTGGGATATATGTGGACCTAAATCTAGGTCTCACTTAGGGATTTGAGTGCCGACCTCTTTGGTTAACTCTTGTATATATTTGTTTCTTTCTTCTTAGTTTAGGGGGCAGTTCTCAGAGGATAGTAGATTTGGGATAGAAGATTAACTGTTGAGACATTTGAAAGGCAAGTCTATGACATCGTATATATGAATATCATTCTATAATTCATTTGAATGTATATGGATGAAACTGGGAAGGCCTTACAACCTGACATGTAATGAGTTTGAGAAATTCATCAAAGATATCTATTGTTTCTTCTCTCACTTTGTGTGTTGTTGCTTTTGCATTATATCTGCAAGATGGTTTGGTATTTGGGAGTGCCCCTGGACCCATTTCATACCCTCCTTGCATCAGGGAAAACCTGGCAAATAGGTGCCTTGATACTACAAAAAAGAGAAAAAGTACAAAAAAATGAAAAACAGGAAAAAAATGCTTTGGCGAAAACCTGGCAAACATGCGTCTTGGTAGCAAAAATAGAAATTTCTTGAGTGGTGAAAACCTGGTAAAAAATCATCACTTGTAATAAATGCTCCATCTATCAATGTACTTCTTGTACCAATCCTTCATGATCATATATTTTCTATCGGTTGAATATAAACTCCTCATGTAGTTAGTTTCCTTGCCTAAAGTTTGTCTATATATGCATCTTAGGGAAGACATTCTCCATTGGGGGGCCTCTCAACTAGCTTGTTCAGTTGGTGGTTGTTGGTTGCTAGGTCATACTAGGTCCTTGTCTAGGAAAATTTTCCACTACAAATAGTATTTCTTCAATACTTGAATCACAACAACTTGGTCACTATCACAAACAAAGGTGTTTCTTAAACAACACCTTCCTGTAACATAAAATTGTAATAGTGTTTCTTAACACGTTAATCCTACTAGTGTTTCTCAACACTTTACTTGAACAGTGTTTTTCAACACTCCATTGGATTGCAATTGTTGATATTTCTCACTCACTCAGACACATACATACATTACTTAATTCCAAGACTTAATTGATGATATCTCTACTGTGATTGAATAATGAATAAAAGGTGTTCTTACACACCGCATAAACACATATCGACTAATCTTTATTTTATTATGACTCTTTCATGTTCTGATGATTTCAAACTAGGGGCATATAAGTAGTTATGAATTTTCTTTGACTGATTATCAATTGTTGCTTGTTATGTCCTCTAAGTTACTCTATGATGTCTATTAAATGACAAAGAGTCACAAGTATAGGGGGAATAATGTTTTATTGGTTTTCTACATATGATGATTACTTCAATGATCCTATACACTTCACCTAATTTGGATGTTCATTAAGAGCTTCCAACATGAGTGGATAGCCACATATATCTTGATCTTTTTTACTTGTAAGCTACGGTGAGGTTGAATCAATTTCCTTGTCTATTTTTAATCAACTTCTAAGTATGGTGTATAACACATTATTTAACCAAGGATATGAACATTAAAGGTCATTGTGGGTTACATATCTTACATTGCACATGAATAGAAGGTGATTCTTAAATCAAAAGGAGATAATCGACAAGTCATACTGGCCTCTATGCCTTGATGCTTAGGTTTTATTTTTGATATTGCATCCAATTATAGTAGTATTCATACTCTCATGATACTTCCTTGGTATTAGTAAAATTTTTAATAGCTGACGATGTCCATTACACAAATTCCCTATGATGATAGAATGCTAAGGTGTAAAAAAATCAGTGACAGTCCTAGAATTTTGCATTTAGTTACATTTAAGATTGCATGATTCATTTGACAACATAATTGATTGAGCTCAAAAGGATTTTCTGGTTTCATTCAAATCCAATTTTTTTTCTTAATATATTTATTGATGTATTCATGTCATTGCATATTCATACCATTATTTTCATTTTGCATTCAAAATGGGAAAAAACAAAAAAGTATAAAAACATAAATCATTCAAGCGTTGCATTTCTACATCCTAAGTGCATCCATACATATATTTTCCTAAAGAAAATCTTAAAAATATACATTTTCACACTCGAATAGAATCATTAACACATCTATATATCAGTGAAAACCAAAGAGCATAAATGATGTCATCACATGAATCTAATCTACATCATCACAAAGACCAAGTACATCATCAACTATGAATCATATCTACACATCTATCACATACAACAACTATCAACATGAAAAATGATGCATATATCAGAATCATAGGCTGCCCTCTCATATATATCAGATCAAAAATGTGGGAATGTATCACCAGTATCAGAAGATCAAATTCAACATATACATGTGTATCAAGTATTAGACTACGATAAATGATCACAGCAGGATCAATATACACAAATATCTGGAATCAATAGTCTCATGTATGACTACCACCCTCAGCCTAATCAGGAGGAGGAGGAGGTGGTGTATATCCTCATGGAGGAGGAGGTGGGGGAGGTATAGAACGCTCGGACTACTATGCTACAACTGAATACAATGGTGCCCATTGTGGCTGAGGAACGACTGTGCAATATAGAGAAAAGTAATATGCAAGGACACACGCAGGTCGGGGTCCTCAGAATGATACAACGAGAAAATCTGTCTGTCAGAAAGAAAGTAGAGACTTACATCAGTATTTCAGCTCAATAAAACATGCAGATGATCTAACAGCTAGTCTTTTTAATAGATAAATAAATGCATTTCAGTTGAAATTCATGTTCGCAGTAGTTTACTAAAAATGACTCTATTTTTCCCGGATGCGATCTTGTTTTTACAGGATGCAATGAAAGACAGTGGATGCGATCCTATTTTTACATGATGCGACACAATTAAAATTTTGGTCATAAATAACCAAAAGCGACTCATTGATTTCCTAAAGGATGCGCTCTTGTTTATATAGGATGTGATCCATAAATTTTTATTTTCCAGATGCGACACAGGATTTACAAGATGGGATCCAAAACCCCTGATGCGACTCAAAACAAATTGGTCCCTAACTAGAGAAAAAAAGATAAAAAATAGGAACATAAAGTGTAAAAAGGTAGGTATTGATGTACTCATTAGGGGTACATAGTGTGATGGCCTCTCATGATGATGCACAAGCTCAAATTGATGCCTCTCAACAGGGACCACCATCTTCTCTCCAGAGCTCAAAAATTTACCAAGGATTAAAGTGAAAATAAATAGGTAAAAAGTCATTTTTGAGGCTTATATTGATCTTTTAGGGAAAAAAAATGCTCTAAAACCTTAATCAGACTATCAATACTCTATTTTGTTCTTCTACAATCTATCGAGAACAAAATCAAGCACATAGAGAGTGTCCATTGCAGTGCAGTAAAACTTTTGTGAAAGTCTCCACCAAATGCATAAGTTCTTTATACATACAGACAAGGGTTCACAAGCTTTACATAATCGGTTTTTCAAAGGTTCTATGTCAACATGTTGCACATCACATACTTAAAATTTTGGTCGTACATCATTTTATCACGCTCATAATTACTTTTCGTCGTAATCAACTTTGTAAAATTGTGTTTTCTCTTAACACAGTTTCGCTCCATCTCACCTTCTAATTGATTCTTCCTTGATCTAATCAAATGTTCCATTGATATATCATTCAAAAGAGGGTTTTTCTTATTATTTTCTTTGATTTTGTTCCTGAGGGGGCATGATCACCCTAAAAATCAATCAAATTCTTGCTAAAAAAGCAAAACTGACTTCATCATCAAAAGACTAGGGGCATGGTAGTTTCCTTCGATAAAGTTGGGATTGTTGGATAGAAGGCTTCAATGCTAAACAAGCTAGATATCTATGTCTACAATCTCTTAGATCTTTATCAAGCTCACAACAACTTCATACTGACCTTTATTTGATCAAGTTTAGAGTCAGTATTATCATTTCTCATTCGATCAAGTTCAGAATTGATACCTCAGAGCTCTTAGCAGCTTCATACTGACCTTCGTTCGATCAAGTTCAAAGTTAGTATTGTCAATTCTGGTTCGATCAAGTTTAGAATTGGTATCTCTAGATCTGTGTTCAATCGACCTTCATTCGATCAAGTTCAAAGTTAGTATTGTCAATTCTGGTTTGATCAAGTTCAGAATTGGCATCTCTAGATCTGTGTTCAATCAACCTTCATTCGATCAAGTTCGAAGTTGATAGTATCAGACTTAGTTCAATCAAGTTTGAGACTGGTCTCATCAACTAAATTTTGTTCAATCAAGTGCGTATTTCTCAAACTTTCTGAAGTCAACATTAAACACTATTTGAATCAATGCGCTACTCGCACATAAATTCAAAGAGGGGAAAATGTAATCACCCAAATTTTGTCTACTTTAAATAGAGACCCTATTTTCCCTAAATGTGATCATACCCTCAATTATATCAATTTAACTATTCAATTATTGGCATAATTAATCAAAAATCAAAGTAATCTATTAAAATCAAAGCAATTTCATCACTACCACAAATTAATTACCTTAGCCTATTTAAATCAAGTCAACCCAATTAAATCCTTGGCTAAAGTAATTAATTAAAGGGAATTAATAAAACTCTCAAAATACAATTCATCACTTGCACATGGAAATTCAATCCATGAACCAATGAGAGTTCACTCACATGGATCACCAAAGACTCAATCCTCACCTCTCCTCACAAATCAATCTCAACCCTTCATTTCTCAAATTCTTCCATAAAAGGATTGAATTTTGAGCTTAATAGGTCCTAATTTTTAGAATTCTAATTGCACTCTTATGCTGTTCATTTGGTTTCATGAATTCATAGCTAATTAGATAACTTATTTCAATTTGTGATTAATGAATCATTTTAGCTTGAATTGCATGATAGATAGTATGAATTTCACTTGAATCTTCCATTCTAGTATTGAATGTGTCACTGATTTTAAGCATAATCTGAGGGAAAACTTATAGCTTAAATCATACTCTTTCTAGATAGGAAGCAATATGCCGGTTTCATTTGGTTTTCTATATTTTTCAATTGAATTTGGTGATTCTAACCATTGATGCAATGACATATTGAAGTGTTGTGTTGTATCTTGTAGTTACAATAATCACACACACAAGTTATGAAATGATGTTTCAGTATAATATATGAAATTGAAATACTTAAACATAGAAAAATTGCAAAATGAACCAAGGCAATTGAACATTCAACACACCATTTACAAATGTTGGTTTCAATTATAAGGTAGTAGACTATGTAATTAAATTAATAATTTAAAATGTGTTATGCAACCATAATCCACAACATTATTATGAAACCTTTGTGACTTAGTAGCCAATTTGGCCGCCAAGTGTGCATGATTCATAATTAAAACCCCTAAAAATGTCTCGATGAGATTTTAAAGAGTCTCCCAAAGAGTGTAAGAGAAAGAATTCAACCCACTCAAAAGATGATTCTCTACAATTTTATGATACATACAAAACCATAAAATCCCCAAAAATTACCACAGGCTGACATATCTACTCACCTTCGTGATTTTGATACCCCACTTGGCTCCTACATGATGAAGAATAAAAAATGCTTATTAATGCTTCGTAACCAGAACATGAGTTCCAATGGAGCTTTCAATAATGTAGAAATCCGTCACCTCCAAATTATGATGTAAATAATATTTTTTATGGAAAGGAAACAAGTTACAACAACCACAAACTACTTGGAATCTCAACCAAATCATAATTGTGGTGGCTGAAATGATTGTTCCCTATAACTACACCCTTCTACAAACATCATTCAGTGATGAAAACTCTATAAAATGAGCAAACTTGTGACTGTTAATGAATGATAAAAGCATATCATGATCTAAAAATATAAACAAACCAATGTTACAGAAACTGCAACATGGAAACTCCTTTACAAAAATAGAAAATGCGAGCATTGTAGAAGATGGAAACATAGAAAAAGATACTATGAAAAATAGAAAGATCATAAGATGAAATTTTGGTTCGTAGATGTCCTAGGTATTTCTCTTCTCTCACTTTATAGTATCTTATTGTGGGTTTTTATTGCAAGGCCCTCTCACATGAGAGACTCAAAGTTGACATGCTAAGAGACGTGGCACAATTAGGAAGGGAGATGCTAAACATTGAACCATTGGGAGATTACAAGTTGTAGCATTATGCTAGATGGTTTTATTGATTGAAGGAATTTTATATTTATCAACTTTCGTACTCCATCCAACAATGACATGATCTTATTGAGATCAATAGATGTACCGTGTGAAATCAACCCACTTGTTTTCACCATTCAATACACTCAATTATGGTAAGAAACCCATGCATAAATCCTCACTGTCACAATATAATCATCCATGACCAAACACAAAGGCTTGGAAACTGATTCATATCTATGAAAAATAAAGGAAATGATACTTCTGACCATGCACAAGAGACTCTAAGAAAATTATATTGAAGAAAAATGCTAAAATATATTAAGATTTGCACTGTATTTACAAGGAAGCTATTACAGTCCATACAAGGATGAATGCCAACATTTTATTCTACTCCTCTCTCTTTTGGGATTTTCTCCATCAGTTTATGCATGTACCAACCAACTAACTACCTAACTACTGGTGCAGGGGAACAAGGGCTACAAGGGTCACTAGAAAGATCTAAGGATGAAACCATGAATACCATGAAGGAAAGAGGATATATTGGACCTATAAGGTCATCCAAAGATGTAATGTGGCTATTAAAGTGATTTGGTTGTATTTAAAAACATTATATGAATGTAATTGCCCAAATTGGAAAAGTAAGCCTAAAGGGTCACTATAAGGTCTAAATGACCTTAAGGGTAGTATTATAGGGTTGGTTTATAGTTTTTAGGCTTATAAAAGTGTTTTAACATTAAGGAGACTTGTAGTTGTCAAGTTGAAAACTTGACAACATTTTCAACTTTTGTAATAAGTCTAAATAGGGAAAACAATTAGTTTTGGACTGTTAGAGTCAGTTTCTAAGGAAGTTTGGAAGTGGTTCCAAAGTAGTTGGTCAAAATTTGGTCATTAAGATACCAATTTACATTGTAATATCAGGAGAGAGCATAGGTTTGTTGAAGAGACAAGGATATACAAAGTTTGAAGCAATAAAATGGTGTTTTAATTCTTCATTTTCTCTGATTTTCCATAATAGAGTCACTTTCCTTGCATTGTGTGCCACTTTAATGCATTTGTTTTTAATAATTATTGATTTTAGGTTTTATAGGAATTAATAACCTTTAATTTAGTGGTAGAATCATTCCATTTGGCACTGTATAGACGGATAAATATGATGTTTAGTAAAAATAGTTAAAACCCTCTTCTAGGGTAAGCCGAGAGAGGAAAAATGAAATTTCCATGACACTTTCACATTGAATAAAGAATATTCATGTGGGGGGATGATAGAGGGAAGTTTTTGGATTACCACTATTCATTTAAAAAGAACCATGCATTGAATGCATAGGCTATGAAGTCAGAGGAGTGACTGGACTGTCATAGAGGGAAGGAAAGAATAACTATCACAGTTAGAAGTTTGAACTCTTTGTCCATACTTAAAGTGAGTTTGGTCCATGGAGGCTTAAGGAGGATGAATAAATGTGTGTCTACCATAAGGAGGATTCTTGGAGGAGATAGAGGATACCATTATGAAGGTGAATCAATCAAATTTGCAAAGATAAATATGACTATCTCTGAATGACAATATTATGGTAAGTTGATTTATTTTGTGTAGAAGTGTGAATGAATTGGATCAGTGGATTGGAAGGGTGTATGGAAAGAGTTTGGAATTATGTTAGGATGTATTATTGATGAGAAGATAAGGTAAATATTTTTAGGGTAATGGTGTGATGAATTTCGCAAACATGGAGTCATAAGTTGCAGGGTCATTGTCTTTTAGGACAGTCAATAACATTTGTCACTATCCCATAAAATAGAAAAAGGGATTAAAATGTTGTCAAGTTGAAAACCTAGTTTTCAACTTGAAAACCAAGTTTTCAACTTGAAAACCATGTATATCATTCCCCCCATTACATATATTATAATAAATATACTTATTTATCTATATATATGCATACTTACATGAATACATGTAGAAAATTGAGAACAATAAGACCAATAAGTAAGTGTTCATAAAATTGAGAAGGAAATGAACATCAAGTAAAGAATAGAAATAAAATTTCCTTAAGACAGTAAAATAGTAGGCTTGCCCAACATCATAGCTATTGAAGTGGATCCTTTATCCCACCTTGCATGTTACGCATAGAATATAGAATCTAGTCCATCCCTATACCCACATGAACACCATGTAGGCATGGGTAGTATAGAATCAAGCCTTTAGAATAGTAGGGCTATTGAAATATAAATGAATACCAAAAATAAATGAATAGAAAATTCAAAGGCCTTCACCAATTAATCTGATAAAGCAAAGGGTGGTAAGGGGTGGATGGCCCTTTAGCCCCCCCACACAACCCCACACATAGGACCAGGTGGGTGGGAAACTATAGTTCTAGGAATTGACATGTCATGATTAAGCATATACTATAATTATTAAGTATCTTAGCACATAATTGAAAGTCAGTTTAAGACATTTAAGTACTAAATTTTCAGTCAAACAAGGTAAAAGCACAAATTGACATGCGATGAGAAATCCATCTACCATAATCACTGAAGTATCTTAACACATTCTTTATAGTGTAATATAATGATACCACCTAGAAGCTATATTCCTTACTTGAATATTTTGGTAAATATTTATGCATTGTCTATTACCCGCCATTTGACATATCCCTCAAATAACAATAGTTGTGCATGTGATCAAAATTTATAAAAAATGGAATTCATATTAAATTCTGTTCCATTCTCAATTTTGAGTTAGGATATTGAAACCATTGAAAACTAATGACCTTGTGTTATAAGGTATGGATATTTGTATTATTTTTTTCCCTAATTGCTCTACAAAATTTTATTTCATAGGCCCTTGAAGTGTGACTATGATTATACGGATAGAGGCATTATATTTGGGTTCTTTCCTCTTTATATTAAAGGTGTTCACATAATTGTATCCTTCACTAATGTAGTTTATCCAATAGTTGTATTTGGTGTTGGTATAGTTCACACTATGGTCATACAAAGAGGATTTCTCTTTGTCTTTTTCATGCTTAGGAAAATGATCCTTAAACATATTATGATAATAGTTACAAGAAGTATGCCCATCAACTACAAAATTTTCATGATTTTATACTTTGTGTATTCATATATGCATACCAATTATAGACACACAAAATATTTAGCTTGAAATCTGAAAGTGTTTGCATCACATTCTACTACTTCAAATGAGGTAGAAAATGTCCTTATGATGCCTCACCTAAAAACTACTCTTATTGTTTCTTTCAAAGGAAAAAGGGGAAGAAAAATATTGAAAATACTTCTAAATTGAAATCTACTTTTTGGTGAAAACAGTCAAAATTGTCCCAAGTATGGAGTCATAATTTGCTGAGTTATTGTCTTTTAGGACAGTCAATAGTATATGATGTGTAGACAAGAGGGGTCAAGGGTGTAGTCTCTTTCATGAAGTAGTAAGGGTTATCATTTTGTGTTTGGGTGTAAAAAAAAATATCAAAAGTACGTTGGAAGTCTTCTGTGAACTAGTTATATAGAACTTGAAATGTTAGTTATGAAACAATGTTTCAGTATTGTTGCCCCTCTTTTCATCCTGTACCCATGCTGTCAAAGTGGAGGATTTAGAAGTCATAGTCAGGTCTAGTCTTGTTTGAGTCTAGGTCTTGGTATTCCTTGGGTAGGAATTTCTTGCTGGGTTTCCCTACCACTGCCTTTCCTTCTTTAAGCCGGATGGGTTATCTAAAAGTCTTTTCATTTTGGGTAGGTTATAGACCCCAACCCGGCAAGGATAATGTGTTCTTATTGATGATCTTTTTCAAGCAGAAGAATGA
>MU223453.1:1009873-1040431 GCA_018584345.1 Thuja plicata | reverse complement strand
AGCTCTCCTTGCCTGGATTAAGTTCTGTTTAGGCTTAATTCAGTTTGCCTCTTCTGCTCTCGGGTTAAGAGCATACCCTGTGTTAGTTTTAGGATCAAGACATAATTCATTGCATATCATTCCAAAAAGGAGCTGTACCTACCAATTCAGAGAGAAGCCAGTAATCAGAGAATGACTTTTCAACTATTGTAATCAGATATTGTTCATAATTTGGGCACTAAGAGTCATATTCCTAAGAAGTAAGAAAGGACAAATCTGTTTACTAACAAGTATCATATACAAAATTGAAATACTTAAACATAGAAAAATTGCAAAATGAACCAAGGCAATTGAACATTCAACATAGTAACATCTTATTAGAGGAAAATATTATTCATTTTGGTGAGCCTATATATGGCAGTAATATATTTTTTGACCAAATAAGGGAGGAAGTAGCAAAGAAGGAATATATGCGCAACATAAATTCCCTTGAAGATCTTTCAAGGTTAATATTTAGGAGAGGGAAAGTGGGAAATATCATCTGATATCTTAAGAATAAATCATTAGCTCGGGAATATTATATAAAGTATATTTTAGATGTACACCAAGGCATCGTAGAAGAAGACTACGACATTATATAAAACCATTTATGATAAAATTTTATTAAGACCAAGTTACATAGAATGTAAACAAGCCTATGATTCATTGAAGGTCATAGAATGTCAGTGAAAAGAGAGTTACACTATTGTTAAGAAGTGACATCCATAAGCTTATAAAGATCCATTTAGTGACATCCAAATAGGAGTATGATTTATATCTCCCTTCAACATAATTATTCTATCCATAACCCAAAAAGATACACCATATCTCTTGTTCATAATGGTTTCTTTGGAGATTATTGAGGGTGAATAGAATTTAGAACCTCCTTTGTTGGAGAGTTAAAAATACCATAATTTACATTTGAAGCCTTAAATTTTCCTTCTATTTCATTTGTCCAAAATAATTCTAATTATATTCCAACTTATTAATCTTCTAACACATTACTTTATGATGATAGAGTTTCTTTATACTTCACCCTATATGGACCAATTGAATCTAGGATTACAATTTCTCATTGTGATACTCAACACCAATAAGGAACCACTTTCTTAAGAAATAATATTTGATCAATCTTATATTAATGAGTCTACATATATTTTGAAGAAATATTATGGGGTTAGTTTTAAAATCCTTTCTAATGTTCGATACAATGGTAATGAATTAGATTTTTTTTCCAATATAAATTAAAAAAATAAATGTATTGATACCCTGAAGTCAGACGTGTGCTCTCTCTAGAATAAAAATAGATGAGGAATGTTTCCAAATATGATGGATTATAGGGTCTTCAACTTTCCCTATCCAACTTGCATAAACTCTCCACACACTCTTCCAATGTAACTCATTCACTAGACCTATCAAAGGTCAAAACACCTTCCTTGGAATCCCACTAGGCTCCATACCCTAAGCATTGTGTCCATTTTTCCTACCAGAAAGACACCTTACACAAAATTATATTCTCTTTCCATACACATTCTTATCCATTAAATCCACCAAACACAACTTTAAAACAAGGCAAATCAACTTACTATATCTCTATCATTACGAGAATGTCATGTCAAACCTCTACAACTTTGATTGTTGAACTCATCTTGGATTATATGCCTTCTCCAAGCCTCCTTCATGTAGTATAAAATCCTAATTACCTCTCCTCAAGCCTCCATGTCCCTAAAAAATTCATTGGTGTATGGACAAAGTAAAAACTTTCAACCTATGACAATGAATACACTGTTTCCTGTGGCTATGCGGTCATTTCCTCACCTTCAAGTCATATGAAAATAGATGCATGCTCCTCTACAACCAACAAGGGGTATTATAAAAAATGTACTCCATCACCCACCATTATTATGAGTACTTATTAAATATTAAACTCAAGTGAAATCACATTATTTCCTCTCTCGGGTTAACCTAGATGAGGGTTTAAATATTCTGGACAAAAAATGCAGATAAATTCCTTAATAAAACACTAAACAAGGTGCTTCCAATAAAAAAATGAATATAGTTAATTTATTTAGCATCTCCAAACCATAAGATTTAAATACAAACACATTCATATGGAATAAAGCGCATGTACAATGACTGTTTATGGGAAAATTAGAGAAAGTGCTGTGAAAGTAACATTTTATTGATTCAAAAAATCTATCTCCTTATCAATTTGACCAAATATGTATCCCTCTCTATGTTTAAAATTCAAATAGGTCTCTTTAAGACCCAAAAATTGACCAACCACCTTTTAAAACTATCCTCAAACCAATTGAGATAGTTAAAACTATCTACTTACTCAAATTACAAGAATATGAAATGTTGTCAATGTTGACAAAAAGTTGTCAACTTTGAAAACTAAACACCTATTGAACCATTTATGAATGGTATTCTCATGACCTTACAAACATGTAAAAATTATAACACTCCTCATAAAAATTTAAGACTATTAAGACTCTTATTCTACGCATTAGCCCTTATAGGCCATGGCTTTCCAATCTTGGCAATTACATCCACGTTACCCCTTTTGGAATTTTGATTACATTATAATGGCTTGAGTAGCCATGTTACATCTCTAAATGAACTTTTAGGTACCTTGTAACTTCTTGTCTTCATAATTTCCCCCTTAGGTCTTGATAGTGACCCTTGTAGCCCTTGTGCCCCTGCACCAGTGTGGAATCAATGAGTCAGATGGATGCAACCCTGAATCCAAAGTATACACCAATTAAGAAAGGATCTATCTCTTTAGATTTATCTCTTTAGAAATTAAATCCCTAAGTTTAGGATCTTTGGAAAAGACCTCTAATATGTAAGTTCTAGAATCTCACTTTGGATTTAGATGATATTAAGGATCTACTATTTTAAGAATGGAATGGGGTTCCAAATGGTTTTTATTTAGATCAAGTAGAAGGATAATTAGGAACAATAAAAGATGAAAATATGGTATAAATGAGTATGATATGGGAGGCAAGTCTTTGATCCATTAAAACATGCTATATACATGATATACTCAAGCTTTCTAAAGTATTATCACCATATAGTATGTTATCTCTATGTGTAAGGGGAATACGATAGTCTACTAAAAAATCCTATAGAAATGGAGAGATATCTTGTTTGAAACTTAGGTCATCTAGGACACACATTTCTTTAAAAACTAAATAGGTCACTAGTGATAAAAACAAGAGCAAAATAGTCAACCCAAATGTACAAGAGAAGACCAAATTTATGTGGAAAACCCAATGAGGGAAAAACCATGGAAAGTAAGCTACTTGGAGCTACTATAAAAATAAAACCTCACAAATGTAACAAGATTGAAATAAGATTTATGGAATAGAGACCCAAAGAAATTTCCAATTTTCTGAATCACACTTTTATGATTTCAATCAATTGGAAATTCACTTCTTGTAGAAAGATTTAACACTTTCAGGAAGAAGGATGCAACCTCAAAAAAGGTCTAAATGATCTTGTTTATAGTATTAGGAGGTTATTTTTATAGCTTAAGGTCTTTTGAAAATGTTTAATACTGATAAGACAAGTAGTTTTTGAGTTGACAACTTTAGTTGTCAACTTGCCAACATTTTACATCTTTTTGTAATTGTCTAATTAACAGGGAAATCAGTTTCAACTACTTAAAATCGGTTTGTGGGAAGTTAGTTAGGGTGGTTGGATAGTTCCCATGATTGGGAGAAGCATTTATATATTGTAAACCATTCCAAAAGGGAGGAGAGGTCGATACATCAAGTTTTGAAGTGAATAAATATAATGGTTTTGAGATATTGTTATTTTACTATTTAAAAAGGTATCAGTTCCTTTGAATGTTCATTAGGAATTCGTAGAGGCATGATCTAAAGAGAGTTTATATTTGGAATCTTTCAATTTTCTGTCAATTAGAGGAAGTTCTCTGTATTCTGGTGAAAGTGTGTCAAACCATCATTTAGGGTAACCGAGAAGAGACAGAATCATCTTTCTCTTTCTTCTAGTTGATACGTGAGCCAAATGTGGATTTGGGAGTGTATAGTGTACATTGAGTGTTTCATGTTCTTTCTAGGGGCCCATGCATGAAGATGGGATGTGAACTAATGAAGGAAACAATGTCTAAAATTGTCTCAGAGTTAGTAGATTGGAGACAGTGAAGTGCAAGTGTGACTTTTCCCACAAAGAAAGTTTGGATATTGTCATGGTAGCTTGAGAATTTTTAGAGAAGAGAGTCTAAAACATGAAGGATGTTTGGAGAAGGAAATGATTCCAAGGGAAGATTTCAACAACCAAGGTGCAGAGATTTGGCATGACTAGCCCAGTGTGACAGAGATATAGTAAGGTGTGTTGTTTTGAATAGAATTTGTGTTTGGTGGATTTAGTGGATAGGAATGTGTGTGGGAAGAGTCTTTAAGGTTTTATAATGTGTCTTCCATGGTAGGAGTGAAGGGAAACTAGTGAAATGTTGTTACACATGACTCTATTAAGAAGTAGAGTCAGAAGTTGCAGACTTACTATCTTTTAGGATAGTAAGAAGTAATTGTCTTTGTAGACCAAGTTGGGTCAAGGGTGGATTATTTTCAATCAAGGAGAAAGGATACTCCATGTTTCTTGGGTATAGGGGAATCCAGAGGTGAGTGTTAGTTTCAAGACAAGGACCTATAGAAGGTTATGTTGAAGGATTGTGTGAAAGGACAATCGTAAGAAAGTGGAAGATAATTAAAGAATGAGAATTCATTGATGGGTGGATTGTACTTAGAGTGTGGAGCACAAGTGCATTAGTTATGGTTGGACCATTTTTTAAGGTCTTGAGAGTGTATGGATCCATGTGAGTGATCCTAAATGGTGGACTAAAAAAGTTCTTTGACAAAGTAACCACTTACTTTTAATGGTAAAGGTCAAGGTTGCATGCATTCCTTGTATTTTTTCATACATTATCAAGTTCTTAACCTCATTTACCATCATAAGCTTCAATTTCTTCTTTCTTTTGACAAAATAAACAATGAAAATGAAATCCTTGTCTGATTCAAAACTGTATTTATTATGAAATATATGAACAAATGGAAGGCATGATAAATATTTCTAAATTTGGTAACCCTACCTCACATTTAGTGTATTCCCTACATAAGGCATCATCTCAATTCATGAAGGGAGATGCTTTGAAAAAGCATGATAAAATTGATGAACATCCAAGCAATGACAATTATTGTGGGCATACTCCAGTTCAACTACTCTATATATTTCTAAAACATTCATTTTGGAATTTGATGTTTTAGAATATGGAATAGAAGTAATTTTCATGCAAGAAATAAGGCCCATAATTTTCATTCAATACTTAAGTTTAAGATGTTTGGTAGAACTACGTTCTTCTCTAGTAGTTGGGCACTTTGGATTCTTGAAAAATTATTATAGAATTAAGCAAGATTTCTGTTGAGAGGGGTTAATGATTGATGTTCAAAAATTTTCAACAGAATGCATGATATGTCAACAAATTCTTGGAAGGGTACCTCTTATGTTTTACTTTAGATAAACAAGAGAGATGGATGTAGTGGCTACCAATAGGAAAATGACACAATAATATACTAATTCTAATATGCCTCCATTTTAGGCTCTACAGGGTACCAATTGTTGTCAATCACCTCTTCATTGCCAGTGCACCAAAAAAGGCTCAAACAATTGAAAAGTACATGCAACATCAACAAGAGGCACTTACTAGTCTCCAAGAGAAACTAACAATGACACAAAATAGAATGAAGCAATAAGATGACCATCTCTTTAGTGAAAGGAATTTTGAAGTGAGAGATTGAGAATTTATGAATTTATAGCCAGATAAGAAAATGATGCGAAAATAATAGCAAAAGGATAAAAATATTATACCCAAGTACTATCTTCCTCATAAGGTGTTGAAAAATATTGTAGTGTAGCATATAAATTGGAGTTACCCATGTCAACACAAATACATCCAATTTTTCATATTTCATATTTGAAGAAGGTTGTTGGGAGAAGAATTCTTCCATAAATTGAGTTATTAGAGCTTGATGAGGAGGACAGAATAGTTTAGGGCCCTAATAAATGAACCGTACTAATTATGCCCCAAAATTTCTTTGCAAATCTCACAAAATATTCACAAGCTACAATAGATTTATGGTATACTTGCAACTACATCTGTTATTCATGGTGATTATGAAAGATGTTTATTTCATAAGGTAAATGCATATAAATCCTCAACTATTGTTTCATTTCTCAATCATCGAATTCAATGAGAATTTATAATTTTTGAGTTGTGTATCACAATGTTTTTGGAATTCTAAATCATTCCTTAAAACATGTACAAAACAAATACAAATCCTATTTTAAAGAAATGACACAAAAGAAACCTTAGGTACAAGGAAAAAATGATGTAAATTTACAAAAATGTGTATGATTTCTGAGTAATGATCATGATTTTTAATGAAAACACAAAAATGAACATGACTATGAACAAAAGTGACTATAAAAATGCACATTCATACCACATTCTTAAGTCAAACAACCATAAAAACACATCTATTCATAGTTTATGGCAACAATGACCTATGGGAAGTAAAAAATAGCATGAAATGATCAAGAAAATGAGGAATTTATTAAAAATGACCATGGATTCATATTCGTGCACCTGTCTTAGGGCACAAATCACTTGTTTGAGCTAAAAAATGACTCCAAAACATTTTAAATGAGCTTTCACAGGCGCATAACACTTCTCTATGTCTGGCACAACACTGCTCTCTGTCTGGCGCGTAACATAATGAATAGAATCAAACTTTTTTTTAAAGTTATGGCCATGGTTGTCTTAATTCCGAAAAACACACGCATTGACTCTTATGTCGTAGTAATTCTGATTAACACGGGCATGGATTAAAAAAATTCAAAATTTTCCTTCTATAACATGACCAAGCAAAAAAAATATAGTGCCTCGTCAAAAATTTCTGTCAAAAATTGGGGTGAAATGTATTAGTGATCTTGGGTGTCCCTTTTGACCTTTTTGCCCTGTTAATCTGCTTCACAGGCCCAACATCTCCCATATTTGGCTTTAGTTTTGAAATAGACTTATGGGGAGTGGAATTCATTTTCCTCCTCCTCTCCACTTCCAGTTTCTCCACCTTCTCTTTCAAATTTGGTATAAACTCCATCAGCTCCTCCCATCTCTTCTTCGCATTCTCGATTTACTTTTCCTTTGGCCAAGATGAACCCCAAATAAGAAAAGGTTGGTAATACCTTGAAGCACTATCAATCACCCTCCATGGCCCATTTCCAGTCACCAATTCCACTCCCAATTCATCTCTACCCAGTATGGGGATCATTCCCCCCACCCAGTCCAGCTTGACACAAAACTGCATGAACTTAAAAGCTTCGTCTTGGCTCCTCAACTGTAAGGCCCATGCCATGAAAATAGGTGAGATGTCTAGATTGATTCTTGACCTCAGGTCTATCTCAAATATTTTTCCCCTAGTATTTTTAGAATGCCATCCTAGAACTGATCATCGTCATGTTTAAAAATCTCTCGTAGATGCCTCACTGTCACTTCACCTCTGAATGTTGAAAGTTGATTTGGGGAGCTAAGGGAAAATTTTTCTTCCATATTTCTCTACAACACCTTATTGTTCACAAATTTCACCTTTGTTAGAATAAATGAGAGGGGGGGGGGGGTGGGGTGAATAAGTTAGAATCAGTTTCCTCACAAATTATCCTACAGTCCCAAATTTCTCTAGATGTATATCAAAACAAATTCAATCATATAATTCAACTCGGTGAAAATGTATTCTATAAACTCAAACTTTCATCAATAGTGTTTACCGAGTATTAGTAAATTAATACTATAATTACTGATATAGGTCAAGAAAATAAAGTGTAAATTAAGATAACAATCCACAACATTCATGCACATTGACACATATTTTTAACGTGGAAACCTTGCTAAGGGAAAAACCACCTGGGACCGGTAACTTAAAATATTTTCACTCTTCTGAAGTGAGCTCGCTGAAGAGCCAACCCTGTTAAAGGTTACAATGTACACTATTAAATGTGACCTGGTTAGAGGATTTAAAACTACCAGTTCTCTCTTGACCATGCATTCACTATGGGGTCAACAAGAAAAAAATCAACATTCTCTGAATGTTATAATAAGGACTCACTATCCCACTCGGTTAAGAAATTTATCTATAACAATGGTTAAACTAATACAGTAATGATCTGATTCAAATACAACCCTGATTTGCAAATATTCAGATCTATTCTAAGTACATAATACCTCTGATCAATTTGTTCACTTCAGTTCATTTCATACTTCATACTTGTTCTACTTGGTGATGCTCTTTCCTCTATTTGTTCAGTGATATCTACAGAAATACACTCAGTTCTGTCTTTAACCAGTTTGATCAATCATGCATAAATTTGCATGTATGCATCAGGTGTCATGATATGATATAATGAATCTCTTGTCTCTTATATAGAAATCATGTATCATTTAATTTTCATCCTTCAAATCTTGCTGCTTAATCTCCATCATTCATTTTCCCGCTTGATCCATCTTCAACAGTTGTCTTAAAAACACATTTCAATCTCTGTCGTCCGATCTTCATTGAATCTTAATAACCATTTGATCAAATAAAAAACTTTAAATTTTACCTCAAAATCATCAATTTCCAGCTAAGCATCCAAGTCAGCCTTGGTTATAATTAATTGCTTTATCAATAGTTGTGTCAGAGATCCCTTGCTCAGTTAACATTGGTGCTCGGTATACACTGTAGTTTACTCAGTTTACACTATCTCTTAGTGTATACAGAACTCTTCATTACCGACCACGTAAATATTGTTTGTTCCAAATCTTCAATACATAACAAATGTTTTCCACCATAATAACACTCAAATAAGTTGACATCAAAGACAATACATTAACTTATAATGTTTATCATCACTTTTGTAACTCGGTTGAATATCAACAAATGAATTCAAACATATAATTAGTTATAGTTCATCAATATCTCCCTTTGGCATTGATGGAAACACAATATGAAACATGGAATATAAAATGCCATACAACAAATACCAAACATTTGTTCTACAACTGCAACAATTTTGTAGCTCTCCCTAGCTTGAATATAATCTGTGTCAGTATAAACAAAACATTCAATATGCAAACTCTCATTGTAGTTTTGACTTTTTAGCTCTTGAATCTCTCTGTAGATTAGATATGTCTCTCACTTTCTCTTTTCTCCCTTTAGTGGATATATATTCCATTTTATCCCTTTTGTATTTCATTGATATATCTCTCCCTTTGACAAAAATGCCAAAAAGAAATATGCAGCTCTTCAATAGCCAAATAAAATATCTCTAATTTTTGGCATAGTAAGTACCTTTCTATGTACTGATATCTCTATGTCGGTCCAGTTTAGCTTTTTCATCAACATGGTTGATATTCTAATTTCATGTATGTTGATACAACCTCCTAATCAGTTTAGTTACCAATAGACAAGGGACGGACCCCTAGTCTACATCTGAAGTACTGAAATGTATCCTTCGATAAGGGTTTTGTTAATATGTCTGTAAGTTGTTCTTTTGATTATACATATTCCAGTATTACTTGTTTGTCTTGTACATGTTCCCTCAAGTAGTGATATTTTATAGATATATGCTTTATCTTTTCATGCATCAGAGGGTTCTTTGAAATATTTATAACACTTGTTTTATCACAATAAATCATCACTAGGTCACTGATATCCTCATTCATTCCTTTCAACAATTGTTTTATCCATGCTATGTTAGAATAATTTGCAGCAGAAACAACATACTCTGCTTCTGTAGTTGACTGAGATATGCATCCTTGCTTCTTGCTAATCCAAGTAACTAGTCTTTATCTAATAAAGAATGCTCCACCAATAGTGCTCTTTCTGTCATCTATATTTCCAACCCAATCAACATCTATATAGACTCTCAATTCAAAATTTCCTTCTCTGTTATACCATAGTCAATAATCCTCAGTATTCTTCAAATATCTGAAAATTCTTTTAACAGTTGTCATATGTGACTCTCTGGGGTTAGAAAAAAATATTGCAACTATTCCCACTACATGTACAATGCCAGGTCTTGTATGTACAACATACATCAATTTACCAATCATAGATCTGTACAAGGTTTGGTTTACCTCAAGTGTCTTATCCTCTTTTGTCAGTTTGTGTCCTGTCACCATAGGTGTTCCAACTAGTTTTGATTCTTCCATCCTAAATATCATTAGTACTTCTTTGATTTATTTTATTGAGTGATGTAGATACCTTAGTCTGTTGTAAAATTTGCAATCCTAGAAAAAATTTGATTTGACCAAACATCGACATCTCAAATTCTTTCCTCATTTCATCAGCAAATGAAGTGCATAAGTTATCATTACCTCCAAATATGATATCATCAACAAATATTTTAGCAATAAGTTTCTTATCATTATTTCCTCCTTTTAAATACAAATTATTATTGTCACTTGTTCTAATAAATCCAATACTTATTAGATAAGAATGCAGTCTTTCATACCATGCACTTGGTGCTTGCTTTAGTCCATATAAAACTTTGTGTAACTTACATACCATGTGTGTCTGATCAAGATCAACAAATCCTTCAGGTTGTTCAATGTATACCTCTTCTTCTAGTATTCCATTCAAAAATGCAGATTTCAAATCCATCTGATATATCTTGAATCCTTTATATGCAATGTATGCAAGTAGTATTCTTACTCCTTCAAGTCTAGAAATGGGTGCAAAAGTTTCTCCATAGTCAATTCCTTCTTCTTGTGCATACCCTTTGCAAACTAATCTTTCTTTATTTCTAATTACATTCCCATCTTCATTCAATTTGTTTCTGAAAATCCATTTGGTGCCAATGACATTTTTGTCACTCGATCTCAGTACTAATGCCCATGTCTTATTTTTTTTTGTATCTGTTCAATTTCCTCATTCATGGGATGAAACCATTTTTCATTTTCTAATGCATCTCTAAAATTCTTAGGCTCAAATTCACAAATTAAACAAGTGTCATCTCTAAACTTACTTCTTTTCATTATGCTTTCTCTTTTGTCTCCAATGATCTGATCCCATAGATGGTGTCTTCTCACATATCTAGAAAGTATAGGTTCAGCTCTCTAATCTTCATTATCTTCTTCTGTATCTTCATTGTCTTCTAGTTCATGATCTTCTATTTCATCATTTTCCTGATTCTTGGTTTGTGCTATCTGTTACTCGGTGACATTAGCCTATTGCCCAGTAACATTACCTTATTGCATGATAACGCTAGGCATATGAGTTGATATAGTATCAGTTCTTCCCAGTAAACAAATCTACTGTAGTCCTCAGGTTCTTTCATGCTATACTCATCATTTAGCTTAGAAAATTCATCAACTTTCACAGTTTCACTCTCAATGATTTTGTTAGTTATTTTGTTCAAATATTTGTAAGCTTTTCTCTTAGTAGAATATCCAAGAAATACTTATTCATCACTTTTTGAATCAAATTTTCCATTTAATTCATCTTTCAAAATTTAACAATAGCTTCCAAAGATTCCAAAATAGCTCACATTGGGAGTATTACCATACCATAGATCATAAGGTGTTTTGTTTGAATCTTTCTTCAGTTGTACTCAGTTTAGTGTGTAGGCTACTGTGCTAACTATCTCTCTAGTATGTTTGTGCAACTTGCTTTTCAATCATCAATGTTCTGGCACAATCAACAATTGATCTATTCCTTTTTTCAACAATACCACTTTGTTGTGGTGTCCTTGGTGCAGAAACCTATGAACTCATCAAAAATAAATTCACCTCCTCTATCAGATCTCAAACACTTCAGATCTTTGCCAGTTTCCTTTTCCACTTTTTCTTTGTACCACTTAAACATCTTAAATGCTTCATATTTTTCTTTTAAAACATTACAGTCATCATCCTAGAGTAGTCATCAACAAATAGAATATTTGTCCCCAAAATAACTTTGTGTTCTCATTGGTCCACATATGTCTGTATGAACTAACTCCAAAATTTCATTAGATGATAAATTCTTTCTCTTGAAACTAGATTTTGACATCTTACCCATTTGACAATTTTTGCACATTACATGGTCTGGTTTAGTTAAGATCGGTAAGCCTCTAACTTTTCTTTTCCTACTAATATTAACCATGTTGTCAAAATTTACATGACAAATTATTTTGTTCAATGCCATATATCTTCATTACTTTCCAATAAACAAGTAGTTTCAGGTGTGTCAAGATAGAATAGGTTACCTCTAGATTATTCACCAGTACCGATCAATTTTCCTTTTCCATCATAGATTCTTTCTTTTCTATTCTGAAAAGTGACTCAGTGACCTATGTTATTCAATTATGAAAAACTCAATAGATTGTAGTTAAGTCCTTTTACCCAATAAGTATTTTCACATTTGATCTGATTGTTCAGCATAATAGTACCTTTTCCTTTTACTTGACATGGTGTATCATTTCCCATTCTTATCGATCCTCCTTCATAATGTTCAAGAAATTCAAATTTTCCTTTATCACCAATCATGGGATGTGTACAACCACTATCAATAACCCAAATATAATGTTTACTAGCTTTAGAGATAAGTGTTGTCTCTACATACCTTTCATCTTCATCTGAATCATCTTTTTGTGCCACAAACACTATCTCAATATCTTCATCACTGTCAGTACCACTGTTATTAATGCTATCTTCAGCAATGTAACAAGCTTTCTTACCTTTATCTTTGTAATCTTGGTTATCTCTTTAGTTATACTGTCATTTGTTTCTGAAGTCTTGGTCATCCTTTCTATCATTAGATCTATCATTTTTATCATCATCTTTTTTGTTAGGGCATCTTGCAACAAAATGGCAATCTCTTTACAGTTAAATCATATCAAAGGTAGTTTACCTTTATATCTTCCTTTACCTCTATGTAATCTTCTAACCATTAAAGCTTCAAGTTCATCTAGTTCTTTGTCATCACTATCACTGTTATTTATGATTATGTGTTTACTACTAGATTTACCAATTTTCAAAGTAGACATAAATGTAGATTCCATAGAAGGTACAGTACTATTGTCAAAGTTATTCAGCTCAAAATAAATCAATCTTCCAACAAGACTATCAACAGTAATGTTATTTCCAGGTGCAGCTCTCATTTCATGAATTACAGAGACTCTTATAGAATAGATAGGAAATAGAGTTTTAAGAATCTTACTCACAATTGTGTCTTCATCAATGGTTCCACCAGATCCTCGAATAGCATTCACAAAGTCTTTAAGTCAGTTACTATATTGTGTGATTTTTTCTCCTTCCTTCATTCGTATATCATCAAAATTTCCATAAAGGCTCTCAGCTTTGGCTCTTAGTACATTTATATCTCCTCCATAAACTATTGTAATTCGATCCCGCATCTGCTTGAAATTTGTACATGTCTTGATATCCTCAAATTATGAATTTGTAAGTGAAGAAGAAATCTCCACCATGATAAGGTTATGTTCATGTTTTTCTTTCAACTGATTTACTGTCAAAGCTCTGTTAGGTAGAATAAATTCATTGTCCATAAAATCTTCAATGTTGCTTGCAATTCTTGGTAGGTATAATCTCATTCTTCTTTTCCATGTCTTTAAGTTCTCCCTATTCATCTTAGGTGCATCTCTCTTATACATCTTGTGATCTTTATCTTAAGTCCTTTAAAACTTTCTTCCAAGCACTGTCTACTCCCTGATAAGCACTGTATGCTCTGATACCAATTATTAGAATAACTGAGAGGGGGGATGAATCAATTAGAATAAGTTTCCTCACAAATTATCCTACAGTCCCAAATTTCTCCAGATGTATATCAAAACAAATTCAATCATATAATTCAACTCGGTAAAAATGTATTTTGTAAACTTAAACTTTCATCAATAGTGTTTACCGAGCATCAGTAAATTAATACCGTGATTACCGATCTAGGTCAAGAAAATAAACTATAAAGTAAAATAATAATCCACAACATTCATGCACATTGATACATAGTTTTTTAATGTGGAAACCCTGCTAAGGGAAAAACCACCTGGGACCGGTAACCCAAAATATTTTCACTCTTCTGAAGTGAGCTCAATGAAGATCCAACCCTGTTAAAGGTTACAATGCACACTATTAAATGTGACTTGGTTAGAGGATTTAAAATTACCAGTTCTATCTTGACCATGCATTCACTATGGGGTCAACAAGAAAACAATCAACATTCTCAGAATGTTATAATAAGGACTCACTGTCCCACTCGGTTAAGAGATTTATCTATAACAATGTTTAACTGATACAGTAATGATCTAATTCAAATGCAACTCTAATTTTTAGATATTTAGATCTATTCTAAGTACATAATATCTTTGATCAATTTGTTCACCTCAGTTTATTTCATACTTCATACTTGTTCTGCTTGGTGATTCTCTTTCCTCTGTTTGTTTGACGATGTCTGTAGAAATACACTCAGTTCTATCTTTAACCAATTTGATCAGTCATGCATAAATTCATATGTATGCATCAAGTGTCATGATATGATATAATGAATCTCTTGTCTCTTATATAGACATCATGTATCATTTAATTTTCATCCTTCAAATCTTGTCGCTTAATATCCGTCATTCATTTTCCCGCTTGATCCATCTTCAACAATTGTGTTAAAAACATGTTTCAATCTCTGTCGTCCAATCTTCATTGAATTTTAATAACCGTTTGATCAAATAACAAAATTTATCTTTTACCTCAAAATCATCAATTTCCAGCTAAGCATCCAAGTCGGCCTCAGTTATAATTAATTCCTTTATCAATAGTTGTGTTGGCAATCCCTTGCTCGGTTATCACTGGTGCTTGGTATACGCTGTATTTTACTCGGTTTACACTATCTCTCGATGTATACAGAACTCTTGATTTAACGACCACATAAAGATTGTTTGTTCCAAATCTTCAATACATAAATTTTTTTTTCCACCATAATAACACTCAAATAAGTTGACATCAAAGTCAATACATTAACTGATAATGTTTATCATCACTTCTGCAACTCGGTTGAATGTCAACAAATGACTTCAAACATATAATCAGTTTTAGTTCATCAACCTTCGCATACTGTTCCCCAAAATCACATGAAATAGATGGGTTGCATCAAGAAAGTTATGGACTAATCTCAAAACACCTTTCCCTCACATTGATGACCAATCAATGATTACTTGCTCATGATTTAAACATCCTCAGTCTCCTTAATGTGAAATATAGACCGATGTATCCTCTAGTCTAAAGGTTCGATTCATACATGTTTTGCCACTAATATCACTTTGGAACTATCTTTTATAAAGTAACATGAACCTTTATACTTACCTTTATTCACCCATGCTCATAGTCAGCTCCAAATCCCCTATTTGCATCCCTCTTAAATCTTCTAGAAATTCTCCCTCCCCCACTTCTGCTAGAAATACCCTTGTATTTGAGAGAGTATCTGAAAACTCATTTGCCTCACTTAGAACATGCATCACCTTGAAGTCTTCAAAATCCCCAAGAATCTCCTTGATTCTTTAGATAAATTTGTTCAATTTCCAAACACACATTTCCCCTTTGATTATCCCATTAACTATTATCTGTGAGTCACCTTCTAAGTGTAATTTCTTGACTTGCATTTTCATTGGCATTTTAACTGCTAATAGTGTTGTCCTTATTTTAGCTTCATTATTTGATCCTATCAGTAACCTCCTAGTTGTAAACATCATTATATTTCCCCGTCATCTCACTACATAGCTAGCTCCAGATGAGCCTGAGTTACCTTTAGAGGCGCCTTCAAAATTGATCTTAATTTAGTCCTTATGTAGAGGAATCCAAGTTTCTTATTTTATTGCTTCACCAAGATGATGAACCCTCAGAGGCTCATTAACAAGCCTTTTTAGTTACATTTTTTAAGTTATTTATAAGATTGTTTTTTATAAAGTATATATAAATATATTTTCTTTTTACAAATTTATGTATTATAGTGGATTCAATTTGTAGATGAAGAATTATTAATCAATTATATATTTTTCTTTTTAATAATTAATTTTCTATTATAATTATTTAGATATCATTTATTGTTCTACTATTTTATAATTTACAAAGATTAATAAGAGGCTCATCAATCAAATTAAAATTGAATAATTAAATTAAAACAAAGCTATAAAGAAATTTTTAAGAATTCATGACTACAATTTTTTTATTTTTCAATTTTTATTCATTAAATCTTTTCTCCATAATCAAACTAAATTAAAGTAGAGTAACATATGGTATTAAAAATATATGACACAAATCTAATCTCTAATATTGTTTAAAACAGATCACCAACATTGATCTTCTATTTCAAATACCGTTTTAAACAGACCACCAACATTGATCTTCTATTCCCAGTTTTGCACAAAGTGAATTCCCAATTATAATAATAACAAGGGTTTGTTGAATAAATGCAAGGAAGAATTTTCCAAACTCCGCGTTGCTGAAGATTCAAGGTAAGTTTAAAACAAAAAAAAAGTCCTTGCAAAATTGATAATCTAAATGATTGTGTGTGAGCGACAACATGCAGGAAGGTTTTCGTGACCATGAGGAGTGCAATGTGGATATGCAGTTGTCAAACAACAAATTGTAATGGATAGCATGAATGAGAATTTAAAACAATAGCCATAGTTACATTTTGTATGCCTCATTTTCTCACACGAGCCCACACATTGAGGTCTTTCCTGAATGCTCCTCCTTCTGGGAGGGCAGCGTCTATGTAGCCCAAAATTTGCACTTGAAGTGACAAATTTTTATGTTTATTAATTAAATTAAAAATCTGAAATCAACTATCAGAGATTTTTAATTTAATTAATAAACATAAAAATTTGTCACTTCAGGTGTAAATTTTGGGCTGCATATACATTTCTTTTAGGGAGGATTAGTGCTTTGACTGATTTGCCTCCTAATGTCAAGGAGATGGTTGCAGTGGTAGAAGGCTCTAAATTGTTACCCTCTAGAGATATTGAAATTGCCTCAAGGAGAGCATAAAAGAAAACTAGTGGTGAGACTCAAGATGGTTGTTGGATGGTAACAATAGCGAATGGTGGGCCTGTATCAGGTTCCTAAAACTTGCCAATGGTGCCCTTCGCTGATTGATAGCTCGTAGACTTAGACCCTCGCTATCTTGCAGGTCTGAACCCTCCATAAATTTTTTTTTTTTATATTGAAGATTGACACCACTTAAAAAGTCTCTCCACTTAATAAAGAATTTGTGCATACTTAAAAGCATGGGGTTCCAACAAAAGAATGTGTTGATCCTATTGCAAATAAATACTAAAAGTGATATTGGATGAGACCATTAGAAGTGGAAAAATATTTTAAGAAACATAAGACCTTCCTATAGTTATATATGGTTGAATCAAAGTAGGTCAATGCTAGAGATGGAGTAGTGTTAGAATGAGTGACCATCTAAGAAGTTCCAATGCTTTCTCCATATAAGAATCACCTAAATGTAGGGAAATCTAAATTTTCATAATTTATGTTCATAAAAAATAGCTTTTAAGAACACAAACCAAACAAATATCTTAAACCCATCTTCCTAAAATAGTGAGAAATATGAGTTTCTATATTTAAGCGTTAATTAAAAAATATTTTATTCTATCTACACTATTTAATTTTTTTGTTAGGTTAATAGTAGTATTGAGGTTGCATCCATTAAATTAAAAATGAAAGGTTTTTGCATTATTTAATGGTTGAAATCCACAAAGACCATTAACAAGATCCTATGTTGACTCATACTCAGAGTGCAATGCATTGGATCACCGTTGTCCTTAAGGTTTTATTTTGGCATGGGAATGAAGCTTCATGTTTGACGTTGCTTTTTTTTTTGCTTCCTTTTACTTTGCACTACCATCCAACAACCATCTTGGTTCTCACCACTAGTTGTCTTTTATGCTCTCCTTGAGGCAATTTCAATATCTCTAGAGGGTAACAATTTAGAGCTTTCTACCACTGCAACCATCTCTTTGACATTAGGAGGCAAACCAGTCAAAGCACTAATCCTCCCTGAAGGAGGAGCATTCAGGAAATACCTCAATGTGTGCTATGAATTCTTCACTAGATCAAAAAGAATTCTATATCATGAGTTATGAACTGGTTGGGCCAACTTTGTTGAAGGGATATCAAATCCCTTATCCCTATTATTCCCTTTAGCAGGTATCCAAACAAACTCCTGAGGAGTGAGCAATGTAGTGCTTGGGGAAACCCCCTATGAACTACCTCATTTGGTTATTTGAGGCATGTTAATGACATCTTCATCTAGGACTAAGTCATAATTTTCAACCAAGTAGTGTTAAAGGAGACATATTTCCACCACAAAGCTTGATTGCCTTTCCTTCACTTAACAATCTAGTGAAAATATGCCTAGTGCAGAAAAATGTACAACACTAGATATGAACATCCTCATAATCAAAGCCTGGATCCTGTTGGTACCCTAAATTTTAAGAATTTAGAAGTGCCAATCCATTATCAAGAAGCAAGTTTCTCCATACTAAAAAAATCAAAGGAAGGAAGCTTTATGACACAAATAAATAGAACTAACTAATCGAAGCCTTCATAAAATGTTGGAATTTTGGCCTTCTACAAAGATGATGCCAATAGAGGATGAAGATGGTCAAATTTTAAAAATCTAAAAATGACCCAGTTTGGGAAATCAAATTTCCCATCTCCAGAAGAAATATTAGCTTTTCACAAGGTGTTTTGGATTTTTGGCCAAAGCTAAATCCGAAAGTTAGGTAGTTATTTTTTAGTTAGTTTATTGTTTTTTCAAAATAACTTGTAATAAGGGTTATGTCTTTTCACCCTAAAGAGGTGTGAAAGCCACACACACACACACACACACACACACACACACACACACACACACACACACACACATATAATGTAAAGAGACAAGACAAGACAATACATATTTTAATAGGATAGAATTTGATCACAACTACAACATGGACTCTCATGTACTAGTTTTTCAACATTAATAAAGATAAGTGCTCTTCTTTTTATTTCTAGTTATAAGTTATATATTTTCAATTAGTCTTTCAGATATTCTATTTTATAGAGTGTTTCATTGTGTTAAATTCCTTGAGTATCATAATTATATATATATATATATATATATATATATAGTTTAAATATCAATTAAAAGATCTGCGTATCTTCTCTTGCTTTTATCGGTCTCTTAATTTGAGTTAAATTCAATAAGATTAGCTATATAGGTTGATTTGAATTATAAGTTAAGTGGAAGCCTGTGAAGTGATAGTCTTTCTTTATTAAAAGCAAGTTTTTAAAACTGTCTCCGATTGTACATAGGATTGAGAATTTTTCGACTCTATAGCCCAAGTATTTAGAAGGCACTGATCTAATCATTATTTGGAAATTTTCATTTGGTTCATACTTTGTAGTTTGTAGATTATTTAATCATTATTTCAAAAGCATTACTTTTCAGTCCTTAGTACAATCCATTTTAGTCAAGCTTTATAGAGTAGAGATTATCAGGAGATTTGTTGCTTTCCTCCAAGGATCATTCACCACCTTTGGAGGAACTTTGTTTTGTGTACGCAGTGGTGCGACATAGTGAATTTGATTGTTCAAGGTTAATTTAGGCTTACCAGCCTTGGATTGATTAAGCCAAAATTGCAGAGGTATCAAGTGGTGCATCACCATTATACTTGTCAATTGGCCAAAAGCGAATCCATCATTTTTGGGCACCAACAGATCCAACAAATATTTTTTGTATCGAGAGAAATATCCATAGGAAGATCTTTTTTGGTATCAGTCTCTACTGAAATACGAGCATACATGGTATGGAAGAAATTTTTAGATCCCTCATCACCTCCCAAAAATTTCCCCAATGAATTTACCTATAGCTTCAAAACTAGAGTTAAACCAAAATTGAAATGGTAGATTCATAAGCCTTACCCAAATAAGGAACAATAGAGAAGGGTTTGGTACTTAGATTGAGAGAAGGGTTCCAAAATTTCAAAATCAACAAATATTTTTTGCAATCCCCCTGATAATCATAAAGAACCATACAAAAGTATTAAATATTATCAAAGATGACAACAAAAAACCCTAAGAGCAAGGGTAAATTTGTAGATCTCTTTGAAGTTTGATCATCTTAATATATATATTTTATACTTCTCTGCTAATAAAGAAGTAGTAGAGAACCTATGACATGTTGTGTTATATGTGATTGTGACTAAGGATCAGATACAATTTACAACAATATTGATGAAGCATGTGAAGTCTATTTACTAAGCCTAAAAAGAATTAAATTTATTTATATGTAAGGTACAACTATAACAACTAATTTTGTTCATTTATCTCTTTTGAGTAGTGAGCCTTTTGACAACGAGCATTTATCTTTTGGGAAATGATCCCTTTGGTAGTGAGCCTTGTAGTGAGCACTTTTGTAATATATTATAACTAGTTATATTATATTGAGAGTTAACCCTCTCCATGTTTGTTTTTCTCTTAATAGGGTTTCTATAATAAAAACTTCTGGTGTTCTCTTGTGTATGTTGTTGAGGTTATTCCTTTCACTTCTATTTATTCTTATGCAATTAAGTAAAATTGGTATGGGCATGCAAAAAGAATAAATTTGTGATATTTTAGGGAGTCTTGATTCACCCCCCCTCAGTATTTGGCTATTTAAAACTATTGTTCAACATAAGGTATTCAATATTAAATTCCTTGGAAAATGTGGAGAGTAAGTGGCTATACAATGGCTTCCATGTAATAGTATTGCATGACAAGGACTACATCCACAATGACAAAAAGCTAGTGAATCCTTTATTTAGCAATTGATGAGATTTGATTTTGGGAAAAGATCTAATGAGTTTTAATTATGTCAGGATGGTTTATAACACTTTTAAAGTGGATGATAATTTTGACACCAAATTGTGAAGGAATTTGAAGTGTTGTGAAGAAAATTTGACTATGGCAACAAGGTGCACCCCTGCAAAAACTTTTCTTAATCACCTAGTTTGATAGCTAATAACTTCATATTTATTGATTGTCATGAGAAATGTCCTTGAAAACATGTTGATTTAATATCACTAAGTATTTTTTCCTAGTTACCACTCTCCAAAGTCAGTTTTGATGAGATTTTGAGGTACCTAGTTTGAGGGTGCAACACAGATATGCATCTTGCATATTTTCAGATTAATCTGAGAAGCTCACTTTGAGGATTTATTTCTCAAATTTCATTGATTGTAATGATAAATTGATTGTTCCCCTATTTCTTATGTATATCAGAGAACCCCCATATCCATTTTGATACACTAGTGCCTTCGTTTTCTATATTTTCCTAGCCCAATCCAAATGCGATTTCTTCTGATCTGCACTATGGTCAGGGTTTTGTTTTCTAGATGACCATCTTGATGGATCAATATTTTGGCACTAGGTAACTTTCATGTCAAGAGGTTTGCTTCCCTATATTTTATGCATACAAATGTACCTCCAACAATTTTAGGCTTTCAAGATAAGGTTTGATATTTTTGCAAGACCAAATCTAGATGCAGTTCACATTGTTTTTACATCTGCATTTTCAAAGTGTTTCAGAATGATCATTTTTGGAAATTAATATTTTATACCCATAATAGAAATAGGTAAAGTTATTTTGCACACATTCTCATTACACTTAAATGAACCAATATGCCTAGTGGTGATCTCTCAGGGTTGCATTTAGTATTTTTTCAAAGCACATTGTTGGCAGGGTTTATAGGTGTTTTGACACACCCAATTGTAGAAAGAATAAAATGGTCCACTTTATGCATTAAAATATTGTAATATTTAAGGTTTCATGTTAACACTCTTGAAATATATACTCACATATCATGATTCTATAGACTTGTGTGTTCTCATGGCCCCAGGTGGTCATTTGATCAGTTTTCCAGGGCAGTTTTGGGGCCATCCATAATTTTGGGGTCATCTTGCAGAGATGAAAAATGTCACATATAAATGACACCGCATTCAAATTTGTGTACTACAAATACATTCAGGTCCATATTGAAGCAAGTGTAATGAAAATCATTTCAAAATGATTTTTTTAGGTCGGGCCCACAAAAGAATCAACACACATCAGGAAAAGAAGGCCATATAAGAAGGTGCAGAATCAAGATTTATTGAAGTCATTTATAATGATTTAAATGACAAAATTTAAATCATTTAAATTTAAATTATTTAAAATATTGCAAAAGTGGAAAAAGAAAAAGAAATGATGTGGGCCCCAGGTCATTTTTACAAAACTTGGTGGCTATAAAATTTTGTTAAAATTCATTCTATGGCCCATGCCATGTGGCATAGAATCACAAGATCGTAGCTTCAAAATTAAGTTCCTAGAATAGCTTGAGATTATGTAGGAAATGTAAAATAAAATAAAAAACAAAGTGAAGGTCTGGATTTTATTCAATTTTGAAAGAAGGCAAATGAGGAGGGTCCAGATAAAATTGAGAAAGGCATAGAAATTATATATATATGGACACGTGCACAAAAATCATACCATCACAAGGAAATTTTTAAATGATGGAAAATGTCACGATGTTATGAGTGAAAACAAAGAGAATTACTAAAATATTATTAAAATATGGTGGGGTCAACGAACATCCAGAAAGGACATGACTATTCTCCATGTAGAATGCACCTTCGTACACTAAACATAGCATTATGTATACATAACATACATCTTAGGCATTACAAACAGAGTAAAATGAAGGAAACAAAGCACTGCCAAGGATGTATGTGTTTGTTAGTGGGAGCAAGGACAGATGTGTTGTTTGTCAGCAAGAGCAGACCTCTCCCAAAATTGTCTGATTTGATTGATGTAGATGGATTTATTTTATTTTATTTTTAATCTTTAAGCATCCAGTTTTTTATTGAATTTTTAAAGATATTAATATTTTAAATTTACATTTATTTATTTATTTTTAAAAATCTTTGTGATATTTATTAATATTAATTTTTTGTTATTCTCGTGAAGATATATAAATTATATTATATTAGATTTTAAATATATAGAAATATTATATGTTAAAAATATTATATTATATTATATTAGATTTTAAATATATAGAAATATTATATGTTAAAAATATTATATTATAGTATAAAATAATATAAACAAGTGCCACATAGTGGTGAAGTATTTGCCTAATAATTAATTATAGTTCTAATATTAGATATAATTTAATAAAGCATAATAAATTTTATTAGAAGATAATAAAATTTAATTGCAATTGGTTGAAATAAGTTTTTTTAATCACTGGTTAAGAAAAACTCATAACAAATACTAATAATATAAAGTATTGTTGTTTTATTTATTTATTCAATTATATATTTTTTATTAAAAAATAGGGTTATGGAGTAGATAAATAAAACAATTTTAAATAAAAAATAAAAGTAAATAATGTGAATACAATTAAAAACCAAAATAATTTTAAATTCAATTAAAATAACTATTACGTAATAAATCAATTATAGAAAATAAAACAATCTTTACTTTTCTAGTAAAGTGATATATAAATATTATTATTAATATTTATGTTAAATTATTGACTAAATTTTTTATTATTATCTAAATAAAATAAAATAAGTGAATAATATAAATAAAATATAATAATTGCTCAATAATTCATAAATAAAATAGAATGGTCATTGAATAAATTTGAAAAATTTAAGATTGGTTTAGACTTCTTTAGGATCTCTATAATAATTATGTAATTAATAGACTGAAAAAATTATTCATAATTTGATATAAATGAGTAGTTTGCTAATGATATTTACAACCAGATTCCATTTGTTCACAAGATTCATTTACCATTATTTCTATCCAACTATCTAATGTACAAGTTATCAACTTCAATCTTGGATGTCAAAATTAGGATATTTGTACAATTTGTAGGTGTAAATGATTTTGAAGCTATTAATATTTTTTGAAATTTCTCCATTGTTTTAGTTGTTCTTTGAGTTATTTTTTAGATTCTTCATCTTTAGAATGTATCAACTTCAAATTTTCAATGGTAGAGTCTAGATAGGCCATCTCTTCTTCCTTTTTTTTGTTTACCCAAATTGAGTTAGGTCATTTGGTAATCTTGAGGGATCATTTCTTTGACATCTTTATGTAAAAAGGGGGTTGTTGTTTCTATAATGATTTCCCTAATTTTATTTTTCCTAATAGCTAAAAGTATTCTAGTCTTCTTCAAAGTTTTTTATTTATTTATAATTGCATGTATTTCTACTAAATCTAATGGTTACACTTGTGTAATCCTTCTTATAGGAAAAAAATCCAACTCAAAAAAAGTTGGGCCCATGGATCAATGGTAAGTATATAAGAGAAATTTGAGATACCTATTGGTGAGGGCTCAGAGAAGAATAATATATCTACAATATATCCTCTCCTCTCTTAAGCTATTATTATACCTATTCACACACTTTCCTTAAAGAACCCTTAGTATATTCATCCTTTTAAGCGTTAGAGGTTTAGTCCAGTTATAGAAGTAGCTATCTTTGGTGGTCACCTACTTGAAGGATGGGAAGGAGTTATTTCAAAAGAAGGGGATGATGAAAAGTTTTCCACCCTAGTTGCTTTATATACAATGATGTATAATAACCGACAACTCTAAGATGACTAAGGTGGGTCTATTTTAGAGATAGTGTTCCAAATACTCCCCTTACCCCATCTTTAATAGCCACTTTTATTATATGAGACTACTCAAGGGCTTCATATATATTATCTATGATAGGCATAGTCTTCTTCATTTAGACATCTTATATGTTGTAGGAGGATAACTCTTATACATTCTCTTCCTACACTATATAGTCTTTATTTGAACTCAACCTAGAATAAATCTTTGTAGGTAAATATAACCCAAGTTTCAACTTGATCTCCATATAATGGAGATGATTGGTCCAATTGTTTTTGTCTTAAAATTCTCATCGAAGAATATGAATATGAATTTATGAAAGAAATTGTGAAACATGGTATTTATGAGGTTTAAATAGTAGGACGTTGGTTAAGCTAAAGGACATTACCAAACATTAATAATATCCTTTATTAGTACTCAACCTATATTTCTTTGACCAACTCTTGTCTCTAGAATTTCAATAGTCATTTTTCTCATGACTTTTTTTCTCTCCCTCATAGAAGAGAAATATAATGTTATTCACGTCTTTCAACACTAATATATTTTTTGTCTTGCTTCCATCTCTAACATGTAGTTATAAAATACACTAATATATCTATGTTTTTTGGCCAATAATTCACCTTTGTTAGAGATTCCTCCCATTTTTTCAGTTCATTAAGGGAACTCATCTAGATAACAATGACCTGTGCGTTCTAAAAGTGGCCTCTACTTAGCAGAACACTTCAACATGGTCATTGTTCTTCAGCTGCATACATGAATGAATATCGATTCATTCACCCTGCATGTCTGAAAGAGTCGACCTATTGCCTTCTAGAAGGCAGGAGTATGAGTTTTCTCTCAGGTCATTGCAAGCTCAGTGACTACACCGAAGACCTAAATGAAGGATTTAAATCTATATGCTGAAAGTAAACTATTGATTAATCTAAATGCAAATGCAAATTGCCGTCAATCCAAGCTAGTTATGATTCACTTTTAGAACACCAATTGAAATGTGAGATATTCAATTTTAAGCCCAAATTGAAAGTGTGCTCTAAATTAAGTTTGCATGCTTGAAAAAGAGTAAACAACAATATTAGCTAAATGAGAAAATGCTAAGAATGCTAATACAAAAATGCAGTATAATAACTTTAATCAAAAATTTGGATCCTTTTGTGAAGGAAAAGAGTTTCTCTTTTATAGAAATCTCTCTCGAATCGACGGTCGAGATCGAACAAAAAGAGTGGCTCAAATTTGATTGAAGAAGCACAATCCATGTGCGAGTGATTCGATTGGTTGAGAGAGTCAGTTAACTGAACTGACTGATCAGTTATTTTGGAAACTTCCAAAATCAGTTCACAGTTAACTGAAATGTTTCTAAAATGATAATCAGTAGAGAATTTGTTAACTGAGTGGAACTGGATTGTTTCCATTTTGATAATCAGTGGAGAATTAGTTAACTAAGTGGAATTGGATTGTTTCCATTTTGATAATCAGTCAACTGAATTTGATTATGTCATGTGCATTTTTAATAATTAAATTGATTTTGAATGCACATTTAAGATTTTATAATTAATTTAATTCCTTTTTTATTTAATTGACAATTTTGTAGTTTTTGTTTAATTAATATGTCATAATATCAATTAAATAATTAACATAATGTTTAATTGCCAATGTATTATGATTTTAGGAATTAATTAATTAATCAAGTAAGATAATCAATTAGGACCTAGGGTTTAGGTCAGATCAGTTCAAATTTAATAATTGCCTGTTTGATTTAGGACTTAGGTTTAATCAAGATTAGGGTTTCTTGATTAATTGTTGAGATTGGGGGTCTAGGGTTTATGTGACCATTTTTAGGTGATTACATGACCTATTAGTCAGTTTTGATGTAGTCTCTGTTTTCACCAAGGTTCCCATTCTTGATGCTATTGAGATTGTGAGACACAAAGTGAATTTTGAGATTGCAACCTTGGTTGAATTATGCTTGAAATCGATATTTTTCTCCTTCCAAGGTGTTATCTATGAACAGGTCGAAGGAGTAGTGATAGGTTCTCCTTTAGAGATTCCTTCCATTTTGTTTAGTTCATTAAGGACACTCATGTAGATAACAATGACTTGTTCATGTTCCATTATAAATGGAAAGACGAGACCAAACCCATAATTAATTCTTGAAATTTAAATTTGAGAAAATTAGTTGTCCCAAATGTATTTGTGAATGTTGAACTGATGCAGGCCCTTGTAAAAAGATATGACCCCAAAACAAAAAAAAATCATGATTGCAAGGGAAATCCTTTACTTCTAATAACAAAGGAATGCATAGAACTAATATTTGATTTGGACTGGGACTATGAGACTCGCATCGATATTCAAAAATTCAGAGAGGAATACTTTACCATGGAGAATGTATATAAAAGATGAAACTTTCCCCTACATAGGCCTAGATTAGAAGGAGACCTCTCTGTATTTGAAGAAGCAGACAATCCCCCATATGATGTAAATTTATTCCATCCTTATGTTAGATACACATATTACCAAGCATGGTAGGTTCTTGGACTAGATTCTCCTCTGTTGATGAACATAACAACCATGGTTCTAGCTATAGACGTATAATCAAAGGATCATTGTACCTTTAACTATGCTTCCTACTTGGCTAATTAGATAAATCATGACCTTGAACAAATATAAAATGGTTTTAATAAAATGTATTTTAAACACTATTTCCTTATGATGCACATGATTCTATATACTGGACATGAGATGGGGTTATGGGTGGAGCTACCTTGTAAAGGTGTATGACAAGACTGGTTTCCGCAAGCTTGTATAGTTTTGGCTATCTATATGGGACCAAAGGTTCACTTTGTGTCAGTATCTATATTTTTAGGATCACTTTGTAAAACCAATATGTAAGCTGCTAGGTCATCCTTATGACCACACACTATCACCCAAGATCAAGAGGTTTTTAAGACCCAAGGATTTTGAAGAGCAGAGTGTTGTTGATCATAAATGGGGAGACTGTACACTTTGAACCTGACTATAACCAAATAAGACTATATGGGTTTGAGGTGTGTCCTTATATTTTCCCCAAAACTTTTCCAAAAAAAAATTCATATCTAGAGGTTATCAGACAACTCTCTACTTCTAGTACCCTACATTTGAGGTCCCACAACAATAATCTATAATGCCTGGGTATCTGGTGTTTGGATAATTTGTAGTTAAGAGTATAAGGAGTTATGATGTGGTTAAAGGAAACTTGGATTACTATCACATGTCTATAGGTGACCCAAGAATAAATTTTCATCCTAAAGGATACATCCAATGGGCTATAACATCCTATAAATTGAAGGGTTTTAAAAATGAACCATTTTTCATTGATGATTTGATTAGGAACATGGAGAGAGAGGAAGCAATGAAGCATCATTATGAGAATTTTTTCACTGCTTATGAATGGAAGGTAAATCAAAATAAGATTAACCTTCAAGTGCTCAAAGATATAGAGAATCCATTGGCAAGGGCTGAGAAAATGCTTGCGTAAGAAGATGAGATCCTAGATAATGTTCCATTATATGTTTTTAGATAGAAGCCAAAAGATACTATAGCATTAACACCTTTGGCTCATTTTTCACATAGTTCAACAACATAGTTTGGATACAATGAGGATCCCGTGAGGGGGGAAATGTCTTCTTATATGTCACTAATTGAGGTATATACTTATTTTCTAAATGAAGGTATGATTGGCGTATGTACACCAAGTTGTGAACAAAAAAGGGGGGTATAAGTGGACACATTTTTTCTGAAATCGGGTAAACTTGAACTTGGAGCAGATGTTTGAGGGTCATGCACAAAAAAAAAAAAAATGTGTAAAAATAAAAAATTGTAGTACTCTAAATCTAGTTTCTAAAATACTAATTTTTTTTTAAAAACCGATAAGATTAAGAGGGTCAAACCTTGGGCGCACAAAAACCTATTCCTGATTTTTTCAGAAAAACATAACATAGCTATTTCCGTGCATTGTACAAAAGATATAGTTATATTTAGTATTTTTCAAATCCATTTGGTAGGATGATAGGTAAGAGTGATATCTATAATTTGTGTATTTTTTTTATAGTTTTTTGATGAGTATTTTTTTTGTGATTTTTTGAACTGACCGCATCCTAAAATCTTGGTACCTGTTCGTGCACTGGGCATAACTTGCATCAAAATAATAAAAAATGACAAATTTTTTTAAGTGTATAGAATCAAGTGTAGAAAAATATTATGTAATGTATTTGTAATTTGGTTAAGTATATCAAAATTTATTAAAAAAATGGTAGACATGTGTCTGTGAGGACTGTCAAGACACTGGTAAAGAAAATTAAAGTTTACTATGCTAATGTTGTCCAAAAATAGAAAAAAATTTATGGTTAGAAAGCTAAGATGACGTATTAGATTATGGTGAAAATTATAGAGCTACCTTGTTGACAAATTGCAAACCTAATGAAGATAAAGTCAAGAATTCATCTTACAAGATGAAAAAATGTCTAAAAGAACAAAAATGGAGGGAAAATGAGCCTCCAAGCCTTTGGGTCATTTTCCAAGCCTCTTCCCAAGCCATAACCCGATCGGGTTCTGAAAAGAAAAAAAGTACATTTTCAACTCCTCCATAACCTGATCAGGTTCTGGAGATTAAAATGCACAATTTTCACTTCTTCAAAACTTGATCAGGTTATGAAGTAAAAATTATGCATTTTAATCTCTCTCTCTCTCTCTCTCTCTCTCTCTCAATCCTCCTTTGTTCTTAGTTTTTCAGAACCCGAATAGGTTATGAGGAATTAGGAACATTGAGCCTTTATGTTCACCTAACCCGATTGGGTTCTAAGGAAAGATGAATGCTCTCTCTCTCTCTCTCTCTCTCTCTCTCTCTCTCTCTCTCTCTCTCTCTCTCCTTTGTTCTTAGTTTTTTAGAACCCAATCAGGTTTTGAGGAATTAGGACCATTGAGCCTTTATGTTCACATAAATCGATCGGGTTTTGTTGAATTAGGAACATTGCTTGCTTCAATGGTCTTAAAAAAGTCATTGCAAGTTGTCCCGAGGTCCCACTACTATTTTTATGTTGTTTTGCGCCACTAATAGATAGGTCTGCACTTTTTTGCATGTTTTTTCTTTGCAATTATTGAACTTTGTTGTTTATTGGTGTTTTTGATGTTATTTTACCATTGTAAGTTCTCATTTCAAGAAAATGGTTGATTTTTTCATATTTTTATGATTTGATGTTCACATGTTATTCTATGTTCATGATATTATTCGTAGGATCCATTCAATACGAACAATGGGAAAGAACAAAAGAGGAACAATTGAACAACGAGAGACAAAAAAGGAAAGACAAAGGGAGCGCATGAGGAGAATACGACAAGGTACATCATCAAATGCATGCAATGTAAGTGATGAAAATGAAAATGTTAATGTTAATGTGTCAAATGCACCTAATTCATCTAATGCATCATTTTAATTCAATGTCATTAATGAAAAAAATGCACATAATAAAAATGAAAATGTTCAACATACACCAATTGAAATGATGTGGATAAATGCACCTAATTCATCTAATGAAAATGTAGAGAATGCAGCTGTGTTAACACCTCCTAGAACAATTTGTAGAAAACCAAAGTTTCTAATTGACATTGATGAAAATATTTTGAGGCCAATGCATGATAAAATCTCAGAAAGAAATTGTAGAAGAATTGTTAAAAAGATTTGGAATAACTATTTTGAAAAATTAAATCAAAGTGGAAGATGTCAAGTAGTTGTTGAAATGATTAAGAATCTGAAATTTAGAGAGACAATGA
>MU223453.1:979126-996531 GCA_018584345.1 Thuja plicata | reverse complement strand
TTTTTAATTAAGAATTGCTTTATTTGATGAAATTAAATTAATTTAATTGAAATTAATTTAATTGGAAGAATTTAATTAGTAAGTTTAAATATTTGATTTAAACTATAGGAAATTGAGTTTAATTAATCAATTAATGGTAATTAATCAATTAAAGCTTAATTAATTAAATAAAGTTAATTATTTAATTAATTTTGGGGATTGGATTAGATGATTTGAGATATGAATTTAGAAGAAAATAGATGATTAATTAATGATTAAGAAACCATTAATTAATAGATGAAAATTAGGGTTTTGAATGTAAAGTCGCAAGTCTGTCCATTTTAGGGTGTCTACAAGAACATACAATCAAATATATATACAAGAGTCCAATAAGGAAGACAATGCTCAAATCCATAAGAGAGAGCCAAATTTAGGCCACATAAATCCCAATGAGAGATCCCAAATCAATTAAGCCATCGGAATTAACTAAAGAAGTTGGCCAAAGATCCAACTTCCAAAATAAACATCTTAGGCATATGAACACCAAAAATCAGCAATTGTCAGTAGAAATAATCAAGCATCAGAAAACCCATCGGTAAGGACATCACCAAAACCCATCAGTAAAGCATAACCGAGCATCAGAAAACTTGTTGGTAAGGACATTATCAAAACCTGTCAATAAAGCATGACTGAGAAACAAAATATAAACATGCCTGAGCAACAAAACCCGAGCGAGAGAGAACAAACTAAATAACTAAAGCAAACATCTTTTTGGTTGTGCAAGATTGCCAATGACCCAAGATGATCCTGCATCAGACACTTGGGGTTACAAGAAATTATTCTCTGAATCATGTGTCAGGTCCAATCTAAAATGAATCCAACTTAGATTGAGAAATCCATGATGATTCCCTTATCGGTATATTTTTCCACTTTATCAGATACTCCATGTATTCCTTTCCTCTTTTACTTCTGCCAATTCTCTGTTTTAGAATCTTTTCAACTTCCTCTATCTGTTTCTTAGGATAATTACTTGGTACTGTCACTTCTTCATCAGGTTCATGATATTCATACAATTCTGAAATATTGAATATAGGTGATATATCCATGATATCAGGTAATTCAACTTCATAAGCATTTCCACTGTCAAATCTTCTCAGTATTTTGCAGGGACCAAATTTATTCATCTTTAGTTTACCATATGTTCCAATAGGAAATCTTCCTTTCTTCAGATGAACCATCACTGCATCACCAAATTCAAATGTTTTATGTCTTCTTCATCTATCTGCACTGTCTTTGTACTTCTGATTACTTTTCTCAAGCTTCTGTTTCACATCTTCATGCAATGTTTTCATAAATTTTGTAAATTCTTCTGCTTCAGCACTTATTTTCTCTTCTCCAAAAATATCTCTCAAATTGGATATACCTCTCAGTTGTGTTCCATGAACAATCTCAAAAGGTGTCTTTCCAGTACTTCTATTCACTGAATTGTTGTATGCAAACTCTGCTTGTGCCAACATTAAATCCCAATGGCCTAGTGTGTCTCCAACTAAGCATCTCAACAAATTACCCAAACTTCAGTTTACAACCTCTGTTTGTCCATCAATCTCTGGATAAAATGTAGAACTAAACTTCAACTCAATATCCAACTTCTTCCAAAGCGCTCTCCAAAAATAGCTAACAAATTTACTGTCTCGGTCAGAAATGATACTCCTTGGTAATCCATGCAATCTGATAATTTCCTTAAAGAAAAGATCTGCTATGTGTACTACATTTGATGTTTTCTTACATGGTATGATATGTGTCATCTTAGAAAACCTATCCACATCAACAAATATAGAATAATTACCTCTTTCTTTCCTAGGTAAGCCAAGAACAAAATCCATGGTGATATCACTCCAAGGTTTCTCAGGAACAGTAATTGGTGTATACAATCTAGTAGTCTGACTTACTCCCTTTGCAACTTGACAAACTCCACAACTTCTTACAAATTTATAAACATCCTTATATAACTAAGGCCAAAAATACCTCTCCTTTAACAAACTCAATATTTTATCAATACCAAAGTGTCCAGCCAATCCACTACTATATTTCTCCTTAATAAAATTAGTTCTCATTGAACCTCTTGGTATACACAACTGGATACCTTTGAACAACATATCTTCCTGAATGAAATAGTCTTCATACTTGATTGATTTGAATTAGGTGCTCTACACACTCTCCACTACTCTGAAAAATTAGGATCACTTTCATACAAATTCTTCATGTCATCAAAACCAAGATTTTTAATTCTCATTTCATTCAACAAAGATATTCTTCTACTCAATACATCAACAACTCTGTTAGAAACTCCACTCTTATGCTTAATCACAAATTCAAAGCTCTGCAAATACTCTACACATTTCGTATGTCTCTGATTCAACTTATTTTGACTACCCAAATATAGTAAAGCCTTATGATCAGTATACAACACAAATTCATTTGGCATCAAATAATGTCTCCACTTCTTCATAGCATGCACAATAGCATAGAACTCTTGATCATAGACAAGATATTTCCTTTTTGCATCATTCAATTTTTCACTAAAGAAAGCAATAGGTTTACCTTCTTGAGTCAACACAGCTCCAATTGCACTTCCACTTGCATCACATTAAACTTGAAATACATTATTAAAATCGGGTAAGGCTAACACATGTAATTTGACAACCTTCAGATTTAAAGCTTCAAAACTCTTATCAGCTCCATGTGTCCATTTGAATTCTCTTTTATCTCCTCTCATTGTCTCAGTCATAGCATTACAAATAGATCTAAAATTTATGGTAAACTTCCAGTAAAAACTTTCCAATCCATGAAATGATCTTACCTCAGTGACATTTTTAGGTGTAGGAAAACTTAGTATAGCTTCAACCTTCTTTGGATCTATCTTCAAACCATCAGCTGAGATCACAAATCCCAAATACACAAGTTCTTCTTTCATGAAGGAACATTTCTTCAGATTTATCTGCAACTTTTCTTCTTTTAATCTATGCAACACTTGCCTTATATGCATCAAATGCTCTTCTATAGTCTTACTAAATATCAAAATATCATCCAAGTATACAATCACACACTTATTCAAGATTTCTTCAGAACTTCATTCATTAACCTCATAAATGTACTCAATGCATTAGTTAAACCAAAGGGAATAACCAACCACTCATACAAACCTTCCTTTGTCTTGAAATAAGTCTTCCATTCATCTCCTTCTCTGATTCTGATATGCTGATATCCACTTTTCAAATCAATTTTGGTAAAATATCTTTCTCCACTCAAATAATCCATGATGTCATCCATTCTCAATATAGGAAAACTATACTTCACTGTGATCTTATTGATTTCTTTGCAATCAACGCACATTCTCCATTCTCCATTCTTCTTAGGTGCCAATACAACAGGTACTGCACACAGACTCAAATTTTCTCGGATCAAGCCTTTGTTCAACAATTCATGAACTTTTTTGTTAAGCTCTTTATTTTTGGTAGGTGTTAACCGATGTGGTTCTTTTTTTGGTAAACTAGCTCCAGGAATCAAATCCATACAATGATTGATATCTCTCATTGGTGGCACACCATCAGGTACATTATCTTAAATTATCTCCTTGTACTCAGTGAGTATCTTTCCAACTTATGTAGGAATGTCATCTTTTGTATTCTTACTTGGTTTGTTAGAGATCAAATCATAACATATATAATTTATTTTCAAATCTTTAACAAAATGTCTACCTTCAATCAGACAAACTTTCACAGATATACATATCGCACCAACAGATTCTTCAATCAAAGGTAAAAAAACTTGCTTCTTATCATCAACCCAAATAGAATATCTATTCAATATTCCATCATGTATAGCATGTCTATCATATTGCCAAGGTCTACCCAACAAAATATGACAACAATCCATAGGCATAATATCACACAACACCTTATCATAATACTTTCCAATTTTTCAGATTCACAAAACATTGTTCACTCACCATTAGTGTATGATCATCCTTGATCCATGAGATCTGATAGGGCTTTGGATGTTTCATCCTCCCCAACTACAAATTTGCAAGAATTTCCTCTGATGCCAGATTCTCCAAGCTTCCACTGTTAACAATTACTTTCCAAAAAAATTCTGCAACTCTACATCTAGTCTTGAACAAAATTTTCCTGATCGAATCTTTCTTATCCTTCTCACTCCATAGTATCCTTCAGATCAAGAAATTTCCTTCCTTCTCAGCTTCATTTGGTGACTCCTCTTACACTAATGCATATCTTCTACTACTGCATTTCTTTCTTGCATGTGTACATTCAAAATATTTATGTCCTCCTTCACCACAATTGTAACAAGTAACATGGAATCCTTTTATGCTATAACCACCTCTGGAGTAATTACCTCTTCCTCGGTATGAATTTCCACCCTTCCATTCAGTCTTTCCTTTGTTTTGAGATGTCTTTGAATTTGACTTCTTTGGTTCAGAATTACTATTCTCACCATGAGATCTACCTCTTCCTCTATGGAATCTACCTCCTCTACCTCTTTGTCTTTGTTCATATCTTCTGTTCAACTTTTCCTCAAATTTTAGGGAAAAATGATATGCCTCCTCAATGTTTTCCATTTTGATCAAACTGATCTCATCTTGTATAGAAATTATCAAGCCATTTAGGTATCTTTCAACTCTCTCCCCTTCATCCTCAACATGTCCAGATCTAATGTCTAATTTGTAGAATTCTTCAGTATAGTCTTTTAATAGTTTTTCTTTCTACTTCAAAATTTGCATTCTCCGGATTAGGTTAATCTGATAATGACAAGGTAGAAACTTGCCTTGCAATTTGTTTACCATCTTTTCCCATACCTTGATTTTGTCTTTACCTTTCTTCTTTTGATCCAATTGCATAAGTTTCCACCATAGGGATGCATGACCTTTCAATTTTGTGCTTGCATTCTTTACCTTCTTATCCTCTACTACAATCTCATATTCAAAATACTTTTCCATCTCTGTTATCCAGTCAATCAACTCATCAGAATCCAATTTTCCACTATACTCAGGAGGATTAAACTAAGGTGTGGATTTCAAACTTGTCAAAGCTCTCAGGAATCGCTCTTCTTCCTGATTCATCATAGGTGCACATGTAACTTCACCTTGAACCTCTTCAATTTCATCATCACCAACATCATCAAGATGTCTTCCTCTGCGTTGGGCTATCTCAATAGCTTACAATCTAGCAGCCATCTATCTAAGAATATCATCTAGACTTGGATCTACATTTCCTCTCCCATGAACCATCTTGAATCCCTCTGCAATTGTAGGTCAGATCGCAATCTACTACCCACAACAATACCAACTAGGGCTAGGGTTTCAAGAAGGAACTTAGATCTCACCATGCTCCAATACCATTTGACGCAAGGAGGAGCAGGTGCATGGGGCTTGAGGCTAACCCAACTACCAAGATACCTTGCAAAACCAATGCAGAAGCCAAACACCATAGTGATAGAAGAGAACACAAGGATCCTTTATATTAACTTGATAAAAATCATTACATGTTAGGCTGTAAGGCCTTCCCATTTTTGGACATATATTCAGTGAATTATAATAATATCTTCATACAATAGAGATCACAGACCTTCGATCTTAATATCTAAACATTTTCTTTCTTGCTCTAAGATATATACCTAAACTAAGAACATACAATCAAATATATATACAAGAGTTCAACAAGGAAGTCAGTGCTCAAATCCATAAGAGAGACCCAAATTTAGGTCCATAGAGATCCCAATGAGAGATTCCAAATCAATGAAGCCATCAGAATTAATTGAAGAAGTCGGTCAAAGATCCAACTTCCAAAATAAGCATCTTGGGTAGATGAACATTGAAAATCAGCAACCATCGGTAAAGCATAACAGAGCATCAGAAAACCCATTGGTAAGGACATCACCGAAACCCGTCGATAAAGTATAATCGAGAATCAAAAAACCTATCGGTAAGGACATCACCAAAACCCGTCAGTAAAGCAAGACCGAGTAATAGAAGATAAACATGCCTGAGCAATAGAACCCGAGCGACAGAGAACAAACTAAAGAACTAAAGCAAACATATTTTTGGTTGTGCAGGATTGCCAATGACCCAAGATGCTCTTGCATCAGAAACACACATGCATATACACAAGTCATGTGAAACAAGAATACACTTAAGGCATAAACATCCAACCACCAAATTCAAGGATCAAATTTGAAGTTTCATATATAATAAATGAACAATAATAGCGTACATATTAATACATGGCGTACATGCCAAATCCATAATAGAGTTACAAAAAAGTGACATCAACTATGTCTAGGTTGATATATACAATGTACAAATGTCACACACACACACACAATTTGGTCATTCAATGACTACAACTAGATCTATGCAGTGTCTCGATATATCTATGATTGTGGTGGATCATCAAAATTGAGCTTCTTGAAAGCAGCACCTGGGTCACTAAGTCTCTACACAAGAACAATTCAAATGCTAAGCCATATATATTATCTCAAAATAATATCAAAATAAATAAATATTGGGTTGTAATTTGTTGACAATTGAATTATTGATTACCTCATATATTTCTCCTATACTTGGGCTGAATGATAAACGAAATGGGTTCTGTCGTGGGTGAGAGGGAATCTTAGAAAAATGGCAAGGTAGAGGAAGGACGGGTAGTGGTGAAGGGTCATATAATAGGAAAAATAAATAATACAAAACACATGTTATAAACAATAAATACTAAAAAATTAAAAATGCATAGACTAAAAAGAAAAGGCATACCACAACATGAGTTGGAACTCCTATTCTAGAGGGAGCCAAAACCATTGATGAATCAGTTTGGACCTTTTCCTGTATGGTAAAATAGAAAAGATGTTATAGTTGAGAAATACTAGATAATGCAAAAAATGTATACACTAGATAATACAAATGCATACTGAAGCCTCAGCTGGATCTCCTATGCTTGGGATGAATGATAAATGAAATGGGCTTCGTCATGGGTAAGAGGGACTCCTAAAAAAATGACAAGTAAGAGGAAGGATGGGCAGTGGTGAAGGGTCATATAACAAAAAATAATAATAATACAAAATACATGTTATAAACAAAAAATACTAAAAAATAAAAAATGCATGGACAAAAGAAAATGCATACCGTAACTAGATCTCCTGTGCTAGGAAAGGGATCCCTGGGAAGTGCAGAAGGGTTCACCTCATCTGACGCAGCTATGACCAATTCTTGTATAAAAAGTCATAGAAAATGACATACTAATAGAGGAACATGATTTCTAAAACATTTTGAACAAACAAGAATGCAATTGAAAGTAAATATGAAAACATGTTACCTACTCCCTCTCCTGAACATCAGCAGTGTCTGGGGCATTCATTATTTTAGTAAAACCCAATTGATTCTACATGTATACAATAAACAAGTCAAGTGCATTCATCAATATAGAATACATTGAAATTTTCATAAAACATTTCAACAAATATACTTAAATTGGACTTAATTACCTTTTTTGTTTCAATGTTCTCGATGATTTCTTCCTCTTTCCTAATGACCTTGAGCTTGGTGGGGTAGGCTAACAAAAACAAAAAGTAACATAAGAGAAATAATATGATACCGCATGAGTTCAATTAAAACTATAAACAAGAGGTGTGAAAAATATGATACCACATAGCTCTGTAAGCCAAAGTCAATGGCAGAAAAGGGCGACATCGTCAATCTAAAAAATTTGAGCCCCTGACAAGCCCTATAAAACACCAAATAAATATATAAGCAATAGTTTACAATGAATATTATGATTCACTTGAATTCTACAAATGCTTATGCTCCACAACTCTATTATCACAAGTTTATAAACAATTTTTACGAACCATTATTACAATATAAAATTTTTCTCTTCTTTCACACACAAGACTATTATTTAACAATTTTTTAGTCACAACTAGAGAAGGATGGTCCAGATTGTATTCATGGCGGTCAGAGGTTAGGACTACTTTTGAAGCAAGTAATAGGACTGTTGTAGCCTGGCAGTGAGTATGTTTTAGTGTGTTTACCCTTGGCATGGGGGGATTTGGAGTGTTTTTAGGTTGAGAGTAGGTGGTATGCGAAGTGATGAAAATATTTGGGGTTCTTATGAACCTAGGGTGTAGACAGGTTCTTCTCTATGGTGAAGATATAGACTAGTATATGGGGACTATCCTAGTATGATAATGAAATGCCAGAGAGTAGAGTTTACTGAACTAGCAAGTGAATGTGCTTTGAGCGATAAGATAAGGACCTTGTGATAAGTTGAGGGGTTCTTGGGGTGTCTTATAAGTTATATGTTGGGAGTATTTAGAAGGATATGGAGGTGTATTGAAGGATTGAGGACATTCAAAATCAGTGAACACTCAGAGACTGTATTCATGATTTTGAACAAGAAATAAGAGTAAAAGAATGATGGTTGGATGTTCTAGATGATGTTCAAGGTTGATTCAGAAGCCAATAAGTGATTGGTTGGGGTATGATTCTATGTATGAGTTCAACATTGGTTGAGTTGAGTCCAAGGATGGAGGGCGGGAGTTCAAATCAGTTTGAGTCATGATGATTGGACAAGGAAGTGAACTTGCTCAAAAGTATGATAGGGATCTCTATTGAAGCCTTTGCATTCAACCTAATTCCTTGAGGGAGTACCATCCTTTTATGAATTCCTTGAGTTGAATTACATTAGAACAAATTATTTGACCATAAAGTAATAGAAAACAAACATACACTAATTCATTGACCACACTAAGTTACCACCATACAAATTATTAAGATATGATATTTTGAAAACAATGTACTATTCTATTTTATGAATATTTATAAAACATTACCTCAGGTGTTTGAGCTACCCGACCATGTCTACTAGAATGAGCACTCCTTGGTGTGTTCATACCACCAACTACAACCTACAATGCATATTATTCATGTATCAATTTAGATTCTTCTATACATAAAAATTTATTTACTTTTAACAGATTTAGGTAATTAATTAAAATAACATGTCAAAACACAAATTTAAACAAACCTGTGTTGGCTTTGTACCATACACCATTGTCAACAGATCATCTGTGAGGGCCATATCCTTAGTAGTGGATGCCTGAAATATTCTCTTGCAATGTACACATGAATGGGATATCGAACCATCCACACTTGCTTTACTATCTACCCTATCACATATACCATTACAACTGATGCATATATGCTCAATGGGTTGGGCTGACCCTACAATTGTATCTAATGATAATGGAGCTGGCATGGGATGAGATGATCCTAATGGTGCATATGATGATGATGGAGCTGGCGCAAGATGGGATGATCCTAATGGTGCATCTGATGACGATGGAGGTGGCACAGACACTGATCCATCCTCTCCAACTAACTAAGTGCCATGGTGGATAATGACATCAGTCAATGATGAAGCTGCATGAAGAGTCTATATATCCATAGACTCCTTCAACACTACTAGGACCACAACATGAATGAGGGTTTTTCTTGTAGTATGTCTCCTCTCTTGTAGTTGGGTAATCCTATGTGCCCCAGGTCTATCCTGCGCAGAGTCTCTCCCTCTACCCTGGAACTCACGAAAGTCAAATTAATTCAGCTTCTCACCGAGGATAAACTCACAGTATAGCTTCTTCAAAAAATATAAAGGCACCTCATTATTAGTACAAGTTGGTTGGTCAAATACCATGTACCACCTATCCCAAAAAGCTGATTTCATCCCCCTATGAGCACACCAATGTATAGGAAACCATTTTGTATTATCTTCTAGGGAATTGCTAGTATTAGGATCGGTAAAAAGGGCACATATGTCACATTTTTGTTTGCTTTTTATTTTCACATCCTCATATGATAAACCATCAACATAATATGTGTGACACCTATCCCTCCATGAATCCCATTTTTTCACCTCTTGAGACACCTCATTTGCACTATTGGACATTATTTCTAATGCATTGGCAAGGGTAGAGTGATGCTAAAGACTGGAAGCCTTCAACCTATTGACTAATATATTAATTTGTGCACTATTTTGGTTAAGGCGTTGCACGAGGTCCTCTTGTGTTGCATTTACATGATCTAATGGAACATGTGGAGGGTCTATGGGTGACAATGGTTGTGGATGAGGATAAATTTGAGGAGGGTTTATGGGTGGTGATGGTGGTGGACGAGGATAATTTTGAGGAGGGTTTACAGGGGGTGGTCTTTTATTTATTTTTCCTCTTCTTGGGTTGTTTGATGAATCTGATATGAAATTAATAAAAGAAACCAAAAAAATCAATAACATAACCTAATTTTATTACAAATGCAAAAAAAAAAAATAACAACAAAAACAATAAAACCTACCTTTTTTATGGGGCGCCATTTCTTGAAAATGTGGAAATTGTTGAAGAAACATTGTTTTCTTCAAAGCATGATCGAGTTCTGATGTGTTTTTTCCCTCCTCCACTCTGCTTCTCTATGGTTTAGGCATTAGAAATGGCCTAAGCCATGGGCTTTGAAAAATATAATATGTTTCTAATAACCTGATCGGGTTATTAGAAACATCTTAGAACCTGATCAGGTTATTAGAAACATCAGAACCCGATTGGGTTTTGAGAAAGATAAACTTTTTTAATAATATTTTCTAGGCTTGGTTACCTAGCCTAGTACAATTTCAAAATTTCAATAAACTGATCGGGTTATATGAAATTTGAATTTTTTAAAAACATGTGTCCACTTTTTTAGGTCACAACTTGGTGCACACACCCATTGGTGAGATACCAACTAAGGAAATTGAAGATGAGAGAATCCTAGATAATGAGGATTTTGTATCAGATCAATATTTTTTCAATACTTTAGAATTAAAAGCTTTCCTCTACCATTATAAGGGGATATTTCTCTGAGAAAGGATAAACCAAGATGCAAGTGAGGAAGAAATGTTGTGGGATTTGCAGATTGAAATATAAAATGAAATGAAGGAAATAACTCCACAAAAGGGAAGGAAAATTTTAAGGGAAGCAGGTATGATAATTATTACAGGATGGGATATAAATTCAGATGTCATATTTGATAGTTTTGTAAAGAAACAACATCCAGATAAAGGTATGATAATAGAGGAATTTGACAAGATATTCATAGGTTCTAGATATGACCCTGGCTAGAAGCCTCTACTTCAGTGGTCCATTGACCCTCCGGTCAAAAGGCCTATTCTTATGGACACAGAGGAGGAATTTGTTCATTTGATGGCTCAAAAAGTTGGAAGGAATCATCCTAGAGTAATTGCAAATTTAAATTTGGATGTTGTACAATTAAATCAGGTTCAAGTTGAACATTTATTCAAAGAAATAATTACTTATAAAGCTTGTATGGTAAATATGAAGACTAGAAGAGTACTAGAAAGAGAAGGCAACATAACTCATTGATAAAGAGACTTCTACCCACACCATTGAGAAATGATATCCCTTAATTGATTTTTAACAGGAGAAAAGAGTAGTGATTTCCATGCAAGATACAACATATTGGAGATATAAGGCCCAAAATCTTGAGAAGAAATTAAAAGAAAAGGAGATGAAGGAGAAAACAGAATATTTATGAGTTATTGACCAAAATAATTGAACCCTGATTCAATGAAACAAAGATATAGGAAGCCAACTTGTGGGGGACTTATTGAGGCACTTTTAAGTCTTTAGAAGAACATGTCCAATTAAGGGATAGATTGACAAAGAAATTGGAAATGTAGGACTCTTTATCCTTTGGGGATCTTAGGAAGGGTAATGAATTACTCCATAAAAAATTTGAATTATATGAAGAATTAAAGGAGGAAATGAATCAATTAGACAATGATGAGATGGATGGTATTCCATCAATATTGGATGAAGGAATACCTATTTCATTAGAGAAATGGAAGGATAAATTTACCTAGTATTTCTCTCAGGTCATGGTGGGATTGTAGGATGATGAGGATATTGCACTTTATATGAAAAAGGCCACATATAAGATCTATAGAAAAGAGTATATGATGGGACACGTGTTCATGAACATCAATATCTAAAAGGATTATGAATACATTAATCATCTTGGGGTTGTTAATTTGTTTGTCTTAAGGAACAGTTAGTTATTTGTTAAAATTATGTTTATATGTCAAGAGGCATGTCTGTTTGTTAAAAGAATCATATCTTCCATATACAAGGAATATAATTTTGTAATGTTTAAAGGAAAAAAATAGACAAATCCTATTTTACAACTAATACAATACTTTTTTTGTTTACAAATCAATACTTTTCTTCTTATTTGAGTTGTGTGGGAAATCTTTATCTTGATTAGCTCTTTGTTATTATCATTTACATTGAATGATTGCTATCTTAAAACCACATGTGAAAATTCATATAATGTGATTACAAGTTTGAAAAAACAAGATACATCTCAAACAAAATTCAGCTAGTTGTTTCTTGTTTTGATTGGTCTTTCATAGGAAGGTTAAATTCAATCACTTATTGGAGTTAAAATATATAACAATAACATTGGGGGTTAGATAGTTGACATACTTATTCACTGAAAGGTTTAACAATTGTCTCTCAGATTTATACGTAGGGTTTGGAGAAGGTTGAATCTATAGCCCAAATGAGAAGAAGGCACTAGTCCATTTGATAAGATAGATTTAGAGCATAGTCAGAATACAGTAGGAGCAGTAGAGGATAAATAGAAGAATAGTTAATTCAGATAATAAGTTAACCGTAGAAGTTGATCAAAGAAGTAATACTAGGAGAAATTTAGAAGAAAGAGCTAATAAGAAACAAGAAGTATAAGCAATCAAGTAAAGAGTAACCAAATAATTCTATTTCAAATATATGTCACTTTGAAGTAGAAACTAGAAAAAGAAAGATATAAGATATAATCTTCTATAAAAGGAAACAAATTGAAGAACCAGTTAGGGAGAAGGTTTACCCACCTAGGTCTTGTCGAGCCTAAAGAGTAGGGGAATTTAACAATAAATTGGTTGATACTATTCATTGGTCAAGTCAATTGGAAGGATTTGAAATAGAATTTGGCATACTCTTAGATCTTTCCAATCTATTGATTTGGGAACCAATAGATTGGCGACTCCGACGCTAGGGAGTTGAATGTAAAATATATTATCCAGAATCTTTAGTGTTATCATATCAGACCATATGACATAGACCCATCTGAGTCACACAATCAATAGATTGGAGACTCTACTGGGGAGTGAACACAAGGAATTATAATTGGGCAAGTCTGAGGATTTCATATTGAGTTGTTGCAGCTGTACCTAAGATATTGAGAAGTGGCTCTACTGAAGGAGAAGACTCAAAAGAAGAAGAAAGAAAATGGTTTTTCCTCTTTGAAAGAGGTGATGACTCTATTAAAAGAGCCTAATGAAAATAAGAAGTGGATGCAACAATCTCAAGTATCCAACATGTACAAATTTACATGCCCTTATAAAGTACGTAATCATAAATGCAATACCCACAACAAAAATATCAAACATGTCCACAAAGAAAAATGTATGAGCCACTAGATTTTAGTGACATTCTAGATTATCCAAATCATGTTCCTTTTGATCTAAGAGAATGTGTACAACATTTATATGGAAGGGAAGATAAATTAGCAATAGGACATTTGAAAGCATTTTATGAATTTATTAGAAATGTTCATAGTGGTACAGAAGATAAAATCATGGAATTCTTTACAAAATCATTGACAGGTGCTGCAAGTAAGATTTACAGTTTTCTACCCTCGCAAAGTACATCCTCATGGGAATAACTTGAGTGGTGGTTTGTAGATGAATTTTATGGCACTATTGAAGATAATACATTTTCTATTTATTGTTATGTTTTTCCATTTCAATACCAAGATAAATCTCAAGAAAATTATAAGCCTGATCAACACAATGTTGACTCCATGATACTTAATAAATTGAAAAGTAAAATAAAAAATATAATGGAAGATATAGAAATATTGAATTCTTCAAATTCATTGTCAATAGATGAAGCTATGGAGGTTAAAGATTCCCTAGATGCAGATATTAGAGAACAAATTTTAGATGTGTTGAAGTATCAAAGGCACGTTCATATAATTTATGAGGAGGTTGCATCTCATGAAGAAGTACATTGTGACCAACATGCAACAAGACATACACCGGAAAATGGATTCAACATGTTTTCAAATTGTTTGTGTGATAAAATAATCAATGAAAGGTGGATATGTGAGAATGAAAACTGTAATGATGAAGAAGAATTCATAGACAGACAACCTAGTACCTGAGAAGTAAATTCTATTGTTGAGAATATTATGATGTATGAAAGGATTTCCCAATTTTCTGATGACAATAGTCAATGCACTGATGATAGTGAAAGCTCCTTTGATTGTCAATTATTTGGTATATTTTTTTAAAATGAGGAATGTTTTGATTGTGAAGAAATTATAGATGATCAGGAATGAATTCAAATATCTGACATCTTCTGTGAAAATGAAGAATATATTGAACATAAAAGAGAGGATACATGTGAACATTAAATAAATGATTCATCCTTACCTGGAAACCATGATGAAGTTGAACCAAACACCAATGACAAAGAAGATGAGGAGGAAAATTTTCTCAGCATTGAAAAAATTTCAAATTTTATGGACATGGAGTATCAAAAATATTCTCATAGGGTTAATTAAGGATTTGTGTGCCTTGTATAGATAAATTTTGATAGTGAAAAACCTAAAAAGAAGGTGGAGTTTTTAGACAAAAATATTCTGAAGGGCCTGCCTGATTAAGAAATAAAAGATAATAATAATTTTTGACCTAAAGAAGTGGTCGATGACTTTAATAATGAAGAATGGTTTCATTCATTCAATACATATATTGAAAACACTCAAAACATGAGGAAAGTGAACAAATAATATTTTCATTTGTGCCTAATATCCATGATGATACTATTGATGAAATAGAGATATGTATTAGCAACAAGGAAAATGAGAAGGAAACTTCACTTGATAGTGGGAAAATTTTAGATCTGCTAGATATGGAATATCAAAAGTACACTTGTAAGGGCAATCTTGAAACTTTATACAACAAGGACATATGGAATAATAACCATATGAAATTAGAGGAAATAAATATCTTTCAGGAGAGGTTGCATTTAATAAGGATTTTTATTGTGAAAAGCAAATGGGGAAGGTATGTACTTTCAAAAATGGCTTCAATTTGTTTTCAAATCTATCATAGGATAGGATAATAGAGGGAAATGAAAAAATATCATACGATGGTACATAAGATATTTATATATTTCTAAATCCCTTGTATGAGGAGGAAAAAATACTCTAGATAATAAGTGGTGCCAATGGGTAAAATAATATTTAGTACCAATAAGATGGATGACCTTATATATTCTCATAAGAATCAGGTGGAGCCCACTTTGAATGATAAAGTTGGTGATAATATTTTTCAAAAATAAAGGAAAAGAGTCACAAGAAGAATTTAGGGTTTTCAAGAGATTTTTTCTTCCTGCATAGGGTACAAGTGAAAATTAAATCAAAAGGTCAATTTTTCACTTTAAGTAAGTCATAATGGATATTTTTGGAGGGCCCTAAATATGATATACATGTTTCAAATAAAAAGCATAATAATTTGAAATATTTGAGGAATTGCAAGTATTGTTCTTGGAATCAAACAAAGGGGTTTTTCAGTCAAATTTGATATAAGTGGACGGATGGATGATGTACATAATGATGCAGATAACCGACCTGGTGATAATGATATTTTCAAAGAATTTATATTTTTGCATGATCAAAATAAAGTTTTTGATAGAGGAAGATATTGGTATTCCTTTTGTGTGGCCTAGGGCCACCAAGTACAACTTGAACGTGATAACATGGATCAATGGAGTAGGCACATGGTGTGAGACCTACACTAGACTGTTATAGTTTACTATTTTTTTTTCATGCTTTCAGTAGTTTTATGCTTTGACATACTTTGACTATCACTAAGACTTTTCGTACTTTTGAGGATCGGTGGAATCCTGTGTTATATATTCAGCACCTAATTTTGTAATCAGGGTACTTTTGAGATGTTTATGTTCTAATTTAATTTCAGCTTATGTTGATGTCTTATATGGATCTAAATTTATGAATGTAATATGATAAAAATGGTTTAGGAAACTGATGCTAGGATATTTCAGTTCTAAATGCAATGTGGTTGATATGCTTACTTATATTATTGACGTTATGTTATGTTTCATATCATGTGTTTTGGATCTACTGATGTGTGCAGGAAAAGTTGACCATGGATCTAAATCGGGGACCCAGTTCTGGAACCTAGGTATATACCTGTGCTTACCAAGGTCCTGTCTATATAAAGAGACATGGACCTCATTGTTATGTGTTTATTTTCTGAACGTGGTTTGCATGTATATTATTAATTAGTAAATGTTCATGTTATCAAGTCATGTCTAATGTTTTAATTTAATGTGCCAAATTTGGCAAGTGTTGTAATTTATTATGGACATGGCTAGTAAAGGGGAAACCAAGGTATGTCAAGGGTTAACTAAGGTCATCTTTGAGTAGTACCCATGCTTACCCCAGGGTTAGAAGTTTCTATAATTTCTTTGACTTAGAATTTCGTAGGTTAACTTCAGGGTGAGTTTTAGAGGGTCTTTTGGACTCCTAGAGGGTAATCGGGGTCAGTTTTAGTCACGCAACTTGGTACCCTATGGGTTAGGGGTCATTTTATATCATTAATGAACCTCTAAACTCATTTATTACCCCCTTAAAGTGTCATTTTTATCTTTGAGCGAATTTGAAAGAGGAGTGTGACTTTGGTTAACCTCACTCTCTCTTCTACCCATGTTTTATTTGACTTTACCCTTGGAGGGTTAGGAAGTGGTTTGGTTGAGGATTGGTTAGAGTTACTTTACCCTTGGGTTATACCTTGCTTAGGTTGGAGGTTTTCCTATTTAGTGGATATTTTAGGATGAGTTGAGTGTTCACCCACTCTCTACCCTTAGAGACAAAATCCAGTTTGAAGGAGCCTTTGGAAAAGGAAGCTTAGGAAGGATAGCTCAACACCAGTCCTCTTTATTCCATTGCTTGGATCCAGGTTGGATCTCTTTTAAAGTTTTGTTTATGTTATGTGTGTTCTTGAGCTCAAGGACTCCATTAATGGAGTTTTATGGTTTACTTGAAGCTTTTATTTTGTTGGAAAATTTTCTTTTTTGTTTCTCAATGTGTTTACTAAGTGTTGAATTTTGAATGGGTCTTCAAGGTACACTCACCCTTGGGAGGGCAGAGTAGCCTTGGAGGGGTAGTGGAAATGATTCCTGTTAAGTGTAGAGTCTCCCATGTGTGGAGGGATAAACTTTGGGTAACACGA
>MU223453.1:936851-947393 GCA_018584345.1 Thuja plicata | reverse complement strand
ATTAGGATCAACAAGTGCTAGATTATGAAACTATAAGAGTGAGCTATTGGAATAGTTCAAACAGGTATCACAAGTATCTAATCATAACGAGAAGCATCAAAAGGTCTTACCATACTCAACAAAAATAAAGATCTTATATTAGGGTTAGAGGGGTATTACATGCATTGCACCCATTTGTCATATATCTACAAGCATGTCTATTTTCATGGTTTTTATATTGGGCGAGAGTAAAATTAATATCTTAAGATACACAAATACAAGGGGTTCATGGTAGATAATTCACAAAGTGTAGATTGTCAAGTTTCTACAAAGTTCAGGGTGTGGGTCCCACCTTTCTTCTACATGGCCCTAATTATGCTGCATAAAAAATAAGAATAAAAAGTGATTGAGATCATTTTAAAGATGGAATGCATATGAAGGTAAATAACATTTACTGTATGGGGTCATATGGTAATACAAAGGTGTAGGGTTCTTCAATATATTGTTGTTTCACCGATGAACATTTGAAGGATCAAACAAATTTAGGCGTCATATGGTAATACAAAGGTGTAGGGTTCTTCAATATATTGTTGTTTCACCGATGAAATTTTGAAAGATCAAACAAATTCAGGAGGGCACCGCAAAAAGGAAAGAAAGTCTCATCAGCCCGATGAAAAATGTTGGAAACCCTAAAATGCAACACTTCGATATTCACCCACACATGAAAAATAAAAGGCTTCAGTCAGATGTTATGTTGTTAATACAAGTATCACAATTAATTTTTTCAAAGATATCTCATAGACCTTGAAGAAAATGAAATACATTTGGCCGAATTCCATCGCTTCTATCAACCTTTTCCATACCTGCGTGAATTAGGGGAGTCGGCAAAATTATGAGCAGTGAGTTCATATTTGGCGATTTGAAAACTTTGAGCAGATGTAATTGGCAAGTATAAAACCACTTCAGCTGTCCTCCTAGCATTAAGATTGTTTTACGAAAATACCCCAAACCTATATGCTTTTACGAAAATGCCCCATGTTTTCAGTGAATGGATACACATCTTCTATCGATGGAACTCCCCAAAATGATGTAACGTAAAACAGTTTCAATGAAATATAGAGTTATGTCGAAATATAGTTTTTGATAAGATAAAATAAAGGTCCCAATGATTATAATTGTTCCATGATTTTCTGAAAATATTTTATTTAAGTTAGAAGGGGATTTCCAGCAAAAGGAAATATAAAGTGAATCTTTTTTATGGGAAAAGTCACAATGTAAGTGGAACCAATAATGATAATAATGATAATAATGATACATATCAAGAGCAAGGGGGAAATTATTTTTTACAAAAGGTATTTTATATGGGAATATTTGAAGGGGTTTTATTTGGTGAAATACATTGGGATAATTTATTCTGATATGAAAAGTATTATCTAGGAGAATATCAAAGGAAGAACATAACAAAAGATTATTTTGAAGACTAAAGGTTTAGTTAAGTAAAGTGATTATTTTTTTATGCTTTTTTTTTTAGGTTGAAAATGAATAAATTTTGTAACCTAAGGTCATGACGGTATGAAACGATCCCTTAATTCTATAAAAGGGAAATCCTAACCAGAAATTATAGGATGAAGGAGAAATTGTAAATAATCACATTGTATTATATTTTTGTCATCAGTTAATAAAAGACTTCAGTACTTTTTTTCTCCATTGGTCTTGTGGAAGATCTTTGTTCAAGATTAGTTCTTTGTTATTATCATTTACAAGAAGTGATTGCTATCTTAAATCTGCACGTGAAAGCTTTTATGTTGACATTGCAAATTTGAAATACAAAACTCATCCGAAATTAAAAGAAAATATGGCTATTTGTGTTTTGTTTTGATTGGTCTTTCACATGAAAGATAAACTATTGAAAATATATAATTGTAACATTGAGGGTTAGATAGTTGACAGAATCATCCAATGGAGGGTTTAAAAATTGTCTTTCAAAGTTATATGTAAGGTTTGGAGGAGGGTGACTCTGTAGCACAATGTATAGAAGGCATTGATCAAATCAAAATGCTAGATTCATATTCATTTCAAAATTTACTTTACTTTTCAGAATTAGGAAGCTGTAACAGATCACAGAAAAAGGAGTAGAAGATAGTTGCAAATCAAGAGTAGGAGATAAATAAATTAAGAGTAGGAGTAAAGTAGAAGAAGAATAGATCAATTCCAATTCTTATGCCAAGTTGAATTGGTCGAATAAGAAGAAATACAAACTAAATCTTCCTAATTTATATTGTTAATTGATCAAAAGAGGATATGAAACACTAATCAATCAGGTGCACCCATCTTGGTGTGGTAGAGCCGAAAGTGTAGGGGAATTAGAACACATTGATCATTCCCATTCATTGGCCAAAATTCATTGTTGAACTTGAGTATAACATTTGGCATACCTTTAGGGTTTGACAATCTATAATTTTTGGGAACCAACATATCCCTCATGGATAGGTTGGAGGTAGAAGAGAGGAAGGCTTCTTAGGTAGAGGCTACAAAGGTGAAGGCTATTGTTGTTGGATCAAATATTCATTGGCTCACTGGTAGGGTGAAAGTTTTGGAGAGATAGGTGGGGAGACTAGAGAGAGAGCGAGATGCTCTCAGGGCACAAGGTAAAACAACTGAGGTCAGATAATAGGTTGCAAAGGTTAGGAGTAGACAAGAAGAGGAGGATGTGCATGTCTTTATTGATAGCGTTTAGGATATGAGCCTACAGGGGGCTATTGACAGGTTATACTGAGCATGTATAGATGCAATGCGATAGGCTCAGGAGGAAAGATGAGAGATTGGTGCAGGAGGACCCTAAAAACATGGAAGTAATCCTTCAACTCCTGGGAGGTATATCTCTCCTAGGACCATGATGAAGACATAAGAAGTCCATTGGACTCAAAGCATGTAATAAGATCCACTTTGTAAGACCCTTTTCCAAGTAGGTGCTTCTATAAACCTCTTGGTCAAATGTGGTCAAAGGATCACCTAGAAGGTCAGTTAGGATATGTTAGAGTCTTTACATATGTTTTAATAAGTTTTGGTTCATGTGGAACCCCAAATGTCAATCTAGTGGTCGAAATGTTCACTAGGAACAAAAAGTACAAAATTGCACAAAATGTTGGCATTGCAAAAGTTGTCAACTTTGCAAAGTTTTGCAAATTTTGTAACTAAACACCCCAACAGTCACAACCATTTGAAAATTAGTTGTGGATGTTGGGGAATGCCTATTTGAACCTCATTTGGTTGGGTCTGAGGCATGATGATGTAATTTTGACATTTGAGAATTAAAATACACACTTTTTCCAAAAAATTTGCGTGTATTTTTAATGGTATAGACATGTATAGATGAATGATGGCTTGAGACCAATTAAAAAATTTAGTTGTTTGAAGTATCTTTCATTTGAAACTAGTTTGGGCTTTTGAGGAGTTGTTTGGAGAGAGATATCCATTTTTCTGTCAATAGAGGTCTCAAACCCTAACCAACCTAGGGTTTCACAGAGAAATGTCGATTTCTCATCTTGCCACCATCAGAAAAATATAACTCTTGGCAAGATGAGGCTTTGGAATGTTTATTTTAGGATTCTGGAAGTGGTTTGTAGGTTGGAGTGTGTCTTGAGTGGTTTAAAGCGAAATTAGGTAGGCATCTCTATGTGGCTACCTATGTAGAGTTTTGAAGATTGAAAGGTTGGAGCATCTTGAGGTGGAATAAAGGCTTAAGGGATTGGATTTGGAAGTTTCTATACCTATCCTAACCATAGCTATGAGTGAGAGAATTCTGGAATAAGGAAATAGAGCACTTCCTTTGTTAATGTGCCCAAAAAGGTCTATTAGGCCTAGTAAAGAATTTGAGGATTGGGGCACTAAATCTCATGACCAAGTCCTATTCTTAGGATTATTTTATATTTTCAATAAAGGGTATCCAAAAATTTAGAAATATAAATAGTATCTTAAGGCTGCAAAGAGTTGTAGTCCAAAACCCCTCTAAAAAAGGCTACAAAGATTGTGAACCCCAAAGAAGGAACTACCCTCTAGGACTTTGGTCTGAAATATTGGTCTATTGGATCATGTCACTTAAGGTCCAAATTTACATAGTAAGGATTGGTTTCACCCCATTCATTCATTGAGTCACTTTTTCATATCTTTGGCACATTTGCCTTTAGGGTCACTTAGGTGCCAAGTGGAGAATCTAATCTGGCATGGAGTTTGGTTCAAGAACCTTGTAGGTAATTGAAGCAAGTGAGTATAGAGACAATGGGAATATTTTAAAATAATTGGGAGAATAAAAAGGTGTGAGCACTTGACTGGATTCCATAAGAGTCTTTGAAGAACCAAGCCTAGGGTGGGCTTGAAGTGAGTAGTTGTATTTCATAAGGAAGAGAAGATTCTAACCAATTTGAAGGTTAGATTGGATTGGTCAGGAGTTCTTCATCAGAGATCCACTACTAGAGAGGACACTATAAGAGTGTCTTCCCACCAACACATAGGGTACCAAGGCACGTATCTTCTCATTGATCTCAGTGGCCACAAAGATCACATGGTAGTAGGGCAGTTGTTCAGCCACCAAGGCTAGCACATACAGATGTGAGTGCACCTTCTATTCATCCCAAGGTAGGTCCTTTCATGTATGTACATATTAAGCCTACTGATTTAGAGGGGGGAGGTAGATATAGTTGATTTTGACCATATTATAGACACTTTATTATAGCAATACATGTATTATCCCACCAAGATATGCAAAATATAGGTAGGACCAACCCTTGCATTTTGAAAGACACTTTGAACATACAAGGAATGTGAGTTAATCCATCTGAGAGTACAACCATTAAGAGTTAAGGTATGTACAACATTCACGAACATCACTATCTACGACACTATTTTTTTCTTGAGATACTTTTCCCATTTTTGAATGTACTTCTTATAGACACCCAAAATGCTCTTCTTAAACTTCCTTAAAAAAACATCCCACAAACAACAGACAAAGTGTAATGGTGTAAATTTTACACCCTTGTGTAAAATTCTATTTCCACATTTGTCCACTTTATCATAAGGCTCAATCTTCCTGTAATCCCCGTCATCATCCAACTCATCACTCAACTCAAGATTCCCGCTATGCAGTCCTAATGGCTTAGGACAAGTACACGTTGCGAGGATGTTCGCAAGGTGCACTTTCATCCACTACTCTACAGACGTGCAGACCATTGTTGGAGTATTACAAACTTCTAACCTGTGTTTGTAACTCCCCTAATATGGCTCAACTATGCAAGATTATCTCTAAGTTCATCAAATACCCTCTTGTATCCCTCATTTGGTCTTCTTGATGGATCATTCAAACTTCTTTGACATTTTTGCAATTTCTTAGCTCTCATACACAACTTCATCTTGGTCATTTTGGATGTTCCCTTGGCCTTTTCATACCCATTTTTTTCAATTTTCCATTATCAACTTACTAAGCTCCCGCATTCAGTTCCATCTCATGCACTTGGGCTCTGTATTTTAATAGGGAAGTCTCTTTTATATCCTTTTTGTGTCTTTAGAGCATAATATCTATCATATCTTTTTCTTATTCATAGAATATCTATTTCATTATCATTACTCAATTATCTATCACTAATTTTTTGTGTCTAACGACTGTTGTGGAGGTGGAGATGCCAAAATAGGGAATTGACTGAGGTAAGTCTCCAAACAACCACCCCAACAATTTCTTGTTTTCATTTGTGTACAGGTTTTTTTTGTGGGTTCGTGAGCTTCAACTTGGATCACATTATCAACCATCAAATCAGGTTTTATCATCTCTTTCTCTCTCTTTTTCATTCCATTATTTGTAATACATATAATCTGGCTAGTACTTCCTTTTCATTTCCACCTCCTATTATAATATGTTATTCCACCATTTGTTCCTTTATTTTATGCATTTAAAATAGTCCTTTTCTTTCAATTTCACTTTTTGTTCATTTGTCTTTATAGTATATTCATAGCTTAGTGATCTGTTAGTTTACTTTACATTTCATCTCTACCCATCCATACTTTGTCCATACGATACAACAGTGCAGAGTGGTGGTGTCCAACATTTGCATTGTAGTCCTAGACTCTGATTCTTGTAGGGCCTTGTCTAGAACTATTTTATGGTTTTGCGATATACGCAATAGTTTGAATATGTAAATATAGGTAGTGGTATTCTTGAGATGATCCAATGGTCTATATTGACTAGTGGATGAGTTAAATGTCTTTGAGGGTACTAACAGTTTGGATGGGGCCCCTTGTACTATAATTTTGGTTTGGTGAGTAGTAACAACATAGTTGGAATCAGGGCCTCTAATAGTGATGGTGTTAATGGTCAAATTAGGATTAGGATTGGCATAGGTAAAATTGATTTTTTTTTCTAGATGAGGAAGCCTTTCCTTTGTCATGATCCATTAATTATTTCTTGAAGATCGTGTGATCTCTATTTGTGGTGCCAGAATTATTGACAACTTTGATCTCATCGTGTTTGATCAAATCTTAAACAATTTTTTTGGCGGGAAATAGTTTTCCATTTGGTTTCCTTTCATACGGTGATAATTGAATAAATAATTATTTTCACACCACACGGGTTTAAAGGGACCTAGCTCATATTATCAAATTTCTGGTATGTTTAATCAATTTGAGTGTATAAGTTTTCTAAAAATAATCTCAAGAGGTTCAACAAGTGGAGTATAATTTATTTTTGGATTTTTCCATCTTCCAGAATTTTTTTGGTTGTTGGTATTGTTTGTTGAGGGACTCTCCCTAGGAGTGACAATGTTCTTGGTGTTTGGGACACTTGTTGTTTCTTGGACACACAAGACTGGTTGTGTAACCGTAGATTTGACTATGCCATCATTTGTGAAATTTTTTTTCTTAGACTAGTTTTTGGATTTGTCATATGATGGAGTTGTTATGGTATCTGTATACACCTAAAATTGGTCAACACAAGTCAAAGAAAAAATCAATCAAATACAAGCCATTTTGAATTAATTAAAATCAATAAATCAAATAACTACGTAATTCAATTAATCATTTAATTACATAGTTCATCAATTGATTAAATTCAATTCAATAAATTAATCATGGATAAAGTAATTAATTCTTTTGAATTAATTAAATCCTAATATTCCTCACCCACCACTACATGACAAAAAATCAATCAACCAATGGGAAAAGAGGAAATCAAGCACATGGATCACTAAAAGGCTTTTCTATCTTGACCACTTAATCTTGTCCACTCAAAGGGAACAAATCATTAACCCTTAACCTTAACCATGTTTTGACTATGGTTATCATAACTTACCCCCTAAACCTTGGGAAATCCTATAAATATGAGGCATAATTAAGAACAAAACAAGAATTCACTTCACCTCTACTTTCATATAGAGAACTAGCATTATAGTCAATTTGCATCCACTATCTTTGGAGGCAAGGTTGAGTTCATGCAAAAGCATCATCATAATGCTGAGATTTGTCCATGTTTGAGTATATTTGAGAATTTAGAATAGGGAAATTCATCTTAATTTGCATACATTAGCATCTTATATCCATCTTTTCATCATTCTTAGCATAATTCTTGTTCTAGGGGTTGTCATTTTAGGATTTTGTTGCAATTGGGAGCATTCTTTTAGTCCTTCTAGCTAGAGATCCATGAGATTCTCTTGATTGCTTTCATTTTTGAATTTCTTAATTAACTAGCTAGATCCATAATTCAATTTTAAATTATGTCAAATTAATGTTCCATGTAGGTTTGTAAGTTGCAGGTTTACACACACAAATAGCGCCCCACGGTGGGCACCATTTGCGTGTGTAAACCATCAACTTACAAAATTATATGAAACATTAGTTTGACATAAATTTAACTTGAATTATGGATCTAATTAGTTAATTCATTAAAAAATGAAAGCAATCAAGAGCGCCTCATGAATCTCTAGCTTGAAGGACTAAAAGAATGCTCTCAGTTGCAAAGCAATCCTAAAGTGACAACCTCTAGAAAGAGAATTATGCTAAGAATGATGAAAAGATGGATCTAAGACACAAATGTATACAATTTAAGCTAAGTTTCCCTATTCTTAATGCTCAAATCTACTCAAATATGGATGTATTTGTCATTATAATGATGTTATGCATGAACTTAATCCTTGCCTCCAAAGATAGTGGATGGAAATTCACTATAACTACAATGCTTAAGTAGATGTGAATTCATGATTTGTATTAATTATGCCTCCTATTTATAGGATTTTCCAAGGTGTAGGGGTTAAGTTTATATAACCATGGTCAAAGCAGTATGGTTGAGGTTAAGGGTTAATGATGTGTCCCCTTTGAGTGGAAAGATTGATTTGCAAAATTGAGTGGTCAAGATAGAAAAGCCTTTTGGTGATCCATGTGCTTGTTTTCCTCATTTCCCATTGGTTGATTGATTTTACGTCATGTAGTGGTGGGTAAGGTATATTAGGATTTAATTAATTCAAAGGAATTAATTACTTTATCCATGATTGATTTATTGAATTGAATTTAATCAATTGATGAAATAAGTAATTAAATGATTAATTTAATTATCTAGTTATTTGATTTATTGATTTAAATCAATTCAAAATAGCTTGTATTTGATTTATTTTTTCTTTGACCTGCATTGACAAATTTTAGGTGTATACAAATATCCCTCTTTGAATCAATGTGTGAAACAAATTGGTTCAAAGAATACATGATGTCCGATGTCTGATACTTGATTTGATGTCTGATCTGATGTCAAGATGCAGATTTCTATGATATGAAGCCTTGATGCCGACCTAAATATATTAATACCCCACTAATATGATGTTGATGATGATGATGTATTGATATGAGTCTCTCATATGATATTTTTTATGCCCTAATTATTGTTTTTGAAAATTTAATGTTTAATGTCCTTGATTTGAAAATTTTTCTTTATGGTGATACTATGCCCCCTCGAGAAATGAATCGAAATGATTTCGAATGATTTGGATGATTTTCAAAAAAATTATGATTTTATGATTTTGATTTATTTCCCAATTAAAATCAATGTGAAATGTAATTGCCTCATTTAGATTAGATCATTGATGTGTCTCAAAGACTATATTGCAATTGCGCCATTTGATGAATAAGTCAACATTTTTCAATGTGTATTTTGATGTCAGATGATAGGATTTGATGTTTCAACCTCACAATCTAGAGGATCAAAAATAGATGTGCTCACCGAGATTGATAGAAATCTCAATTGAGCGGATAAGATAGGATAATTTGGTTGATAATTGAATTCTTAGGATGATCGATAGATGATTGAATGATTGGTGTTTGATTTGATAGGATTACTTAGATGTCTTGATGATACGGGGTCCATTAGATTATCTGAATGATATAAGATCAAGGATTGGTGGAAGAGCATGGCCAACAATAGGTGGTGTAGATGAAGGTGGGACAAGTACAGGTGGTGGCATTTTTTTATGAGTTGTACCAGACATTTAGAAGGCAGTCGTGCTGAGATTCCCCTTGATTAGTGATATCAGATTTTGATGATGTACCTATTATATTTGATGTTATTGATGGACTTTGATGTATCTTGATGTGGACATTTAATATACACTTTGATGATGGACATTTTTTTAGATACTTTCATGATGGACATGTATTTAGATACTTTCATGATGGACATTTGATATATATTTGATAGACTCTCACTCTTCCTTGATGCTTTATGATTTATTTCCTTCTGATGTCATGATATATTGGAATTGTTATGATTTTATGATGATTTATATATGATGTAGATGGATGTACCTAGTTGAATGAAATTTTCATGTATGGATGCATTGTGATATTTACATAGATGTTTTAGATATGGAGGGATATGGATATTTTACTTGTATGGATGTATTGACTTGACGTAAATGAATGCAATTCTTAGATTTATAATGTATGGATAAATGTATATATGATGAGTGATCTTTATGGATGTAATGTTTGGGCATGCATATTGATAAGGCTAAATTATTGCCTTTGTTTTGTATAATTTTAATACTATGTTCTAGTTTTTGTTAAAACATTTGAGAGCCTAGCTAGTCAAAACTTGTGATAAAAGTCCAGATAAAACTGTTAAACCATGGGTAGATGTTTTTGACATACTTTGCTAATATTATACATATAATACAGTATTTCATAAAACCATCAGAATATATGTTCTAACATCTGGATATTTAATTTGATTAATCTTGTTGCATGAATATTTCCACGTCATAACTAACTTGGCAGGAGAGAAGCGGCTGGAGAGTGGTCGAAAGAATTCAAAGAGACCATTGAAGACCAGCTATGGTGGAGTGATCATTACAACACCAGGAAAACATGGCTTCTACAATGGAGCCATTATTCTAGGACACGGAGATGTAGTGTGCCTATATTCCCTCTGCACTTAGTACGTTGAATTGGTCATCCGAGTTTCATTACCCACACCGCGGGCTGTTGTATTTCCATATTCTTCTCTGGCATGTTTTCAGCAAGATGGTTTTCCTTTCTATT
>MU223453.1:879792-925936 GCA_018584345.1 Thuja plicata | reverse complement strand
ATAAATGTATTCTTTTCCTGCAGCGCTAGTGTAGGTTTCTTTTATGCATTTTTACCTTCTTGCAGCATAAGCAGAATGACTCCTTAAGGAACCTAGTGCACATACCGTGCCGACCATTTCAAGTATAGTTCCTTGGGTTGACAAGTTAAATTCACCTCATAACGAGAAAAATAGTCCTTAGATTGAATGAACCATTCCTAAGAAAGGCCTTGAGCATGATTATTATACACCTATTGTGAGGCGGTTCACATATGATGTTGGATGCAATGCTTATGATATGAAATAATGATGTTTAATGTACTTAATGATTTTAATTTTTATAAAATGATTATGAGATGTGCACCTAATTGATGAGATGATGAAATGATTTTTATATGCATGTAGAATGAACCTAAATGAAATTTAATTAATGCACTTAAATGATGATTGATTGATGAACCTAAATTAAGTGCAATTAATGTACTTAAGTGGTCAATGATTAATGAACCTAAATGAATGATAGATAATGATTCTAAATGTAAATGAAATGCACATTTAATGAGAGACAAAGATTAATGATTGTAAAGGTAAATGAAATGCACATTTAATGAGAGGTAATAAATGTAATGACCTAAATGAACTTATATTAAATGCACTTGATTTTGTTAAAGTCAAATATATTCCATCTAAAGGAGAATTTTTGATGAGTTTTGACTTTGATTAACCTATCACCANTCCCCCCCCCCCCCCCCCATTTGAGAAATTCCATACTGATTGGTAATGCAAGATTAATCTAATATGAATGCAACTAAATTGTTGTCACTTTATCACATATCAATTTATTTTACAATTATCATCATTGAGATTTTTGGTAGATCAATGAAATTGGTACAAACCTCATTGGTTATATTTGTAAACCATGGCGATATGAATACCATTTTCATCGGATTCAATGTTGCAAGTGGATCTTGGCATTAAGGTATGAATAACCTAAATGGATAAAGTATCATTTTGCGTAAACAAACAAAGAAGTAATCCCTTTCATAGGCCAATGTCCTCGATGATTCTTTGATGATCATGTCTTAAGAATGATTTTCATACTTCTTTAAATTATTCTTTTTTTTTTTTTAAATTGAGATAGTTCAAAGAGCGGAATACATCAGTTATATTGTTCAAATATGGAGAAATTTAGTCAAAAGAGCATATCCTACGTCAGCTATCAACTATGCCTAAATTAAATACATGAGCTATAAAATAGTAGCACTGATTACAAGTATTTTTCCAATATAAATCTTACTGAGACATCACCATATTACATCAATAAAATTAGAAAAAATATACTGCTATCAAAAAACCTAGTGTAGAAATGGAACTGTAACTAGAAGTTGTCTGATCACATTCATATGCACCAAGTATAGGAGGGCTGATAACACCAACTTACCAAATGGAAGCATCTGTATTTTTGGTTACTTTGTCTTTGGTAGCATCCTGCTCACAAAAGATATTAGACTTCTTTAAAACTCATTCAAAGTATCAAGATCCTTTTGAAAGAGCATACCCCTATAAGTATTGAAGGAGTGTGCAATGTGGAAGTCAGCCTTGTAGAACAATAGAAAAACTTCATGGACCAAGATTAAAAATATACTTTGAGAAATCTCTAGAGTTGCAGACACCTGAGACATGATAGAGGAATGTGTGAGTTTAAGATTAAACCCAGTAAGATTTCTCCTTTTGTTTTGAAACACTTCTTCGTTCCTCTTCTTCCAAAGAAACCATAAAATCTTAGTTGAAAGAACATACCAGAATTGGTTCAAATTAAGATTAAAAATATTTAAAAAATAGAAAGAACTTCAATCTGTGATAGACCAAGCCAAATATTCCAAACAATAGGTGAGCCACAAAAAATGACCAAATTGCACTAGCAAAACCACATTCAAAAAATAGTTCAAATGTTTTTGGAAGATTGCATAGAGCACAAGCAATGGGATCAACACTCATAGAAGATAACAGAGAACCCACAACTAGATTTTTAAGGAGAAGAAACCAATGAAAATAAGAATTTTTAGGTTCAGTAGGTTGATGCCAACAAAAATTAAAAAAAAATTGCCAATTAGAGTTTTACCAATCTATGCCCCAACAACAATTAACCCAGGTAGTTATGGATGAGTCATCTTTCAACATGTTATAAATATTTTTGGTAGCTACCTCCATAAGACCCGAGCCATTTAACCACTTCAGTTTTTTCAAGAAAGAGTCACAATCATAAATCTTACCAGGGAAGAAGCATCCTATAGATTTTGGAAGCAATGTATAATTCTTTTTCTGAGATGGGGGTATCACAAATTTAGTGTTGATCTCATCCCAGGACCCAAGTTGGTTATCAAACAAGACATAATTGATTAAAACAATACCTTTATTATTCCATGCTTTAGTAGAATAACTTTGAGTCAAAGAAAGTGGCTTATTATTCATATAGATCCCCACTAGATAGATCTGTCAATAATTGTGTATGAGGGTGAGCTACCAAAAGATTCTTTGGAGCAGAGTAGATTCCTTACCTAAGAGAATTCCCTCCATAATAAAGAAAAAACATTAGATCCAAAAAAATTCACATCAAAATCACCCAGAATAATATCACACAAGGGTACATCTTTCCACTGTTTCCCTCTCTTAATAATGGATCTTTCAATGTTATTTCTAATGAGGACTTTCCAGGGTTCATTTCCCTTTAAAGATTTAAAAATCCATTTGGATTCTAGAGAAATTCCATGAGATCTAAGGTCTCTGAGACCCAACCCACCTTTACATCTTGGTCTACAACACCAGTCACAGTTCACACAGTGTCTTTTTTGTTCTCTAGGCCATTAGACAAAAGGAACTCATGAAATTTTTTGTTAATTTTATTAACTTGGTACTTGGGAAATAACCAAGATCATGAATAGTAAATAGTATGGGATGCCAATACTTTTTGAACAACTTGGAATCTCCCTACCAAAGAGAGCAATTGTGTTTTCCATTTCAGATATTTTTTCTCAATTTTTTAGTATATCCATAGCCATATATATTTGGTGGAAGGTTCAATTGAAAATGGAATTCCCAGGTATTTGAAAATAGTTGTAGGCCCTTCCCATAATTAATCTCTAGTAGAGACCCACATAGGAGCATTGTGTTTCCATCCCAACACATTAGACTTATGTGGAGCAATTTTAGCACTAGAGGCTAAACAAAATAGTTGAATCCTATCCATGATATTATAAAAATTGTCCTCTATAAGTTCTAAGAACATTGCAGTATCATCAAAAAATTGTGTGTTAATCAATTCATCATGATTGGGGAGTGATATTCCTTTAACTGGAGGACCAAGATGAGAAGATCTTAATATATAAAAAAGTGCATCAACATCAATGACATACAATGTCGGGGCAATGGGACATCCTTGTTAGATTTACCTTTTTAAGGGTATAGGGGAAGAGAGCTCCCCATTCACCTCTACAATAGTAGATGATTCTTTAAATAGTACTCTGATCCACTTGAAAAAATAAGGAGGAAAACCAAAAACATGTAGCATCCCAGTGATAAATGGTCATTCAACTCTATCATATTCCTTTTGAAAATCAAGTACTACAATAGAAACATTCTTCCCATCAACCTTGGCCTTGTGCAATGTCTCCCAACTAGTAATCAAATTTTCCAATATATATCTTACTTTTATGAACCTTATTTGAGTTACAGAACTGAAGCTATTCAAGAGACCAAAAATTCTCCTAGCAAGAAATTTTGCAATAATCTTATAGAATAGGTTCAACAAGGTAGTGGGCCTCCATTTTTGACTTGGGTTTTATCCCTAGTCTTAGGGAGTAATTTTATGACTCCCCTATTGATATTCTCCCTGAGGGATACCTACTCATAAGCATCCTCATTAAGGTTCATGAGCTCCAAATTAATCCAATCTACATTCTCCTTATAGATTTCAGTAAGAATTCCACCAAGACCTGAAGACTTCCCATTGGTCAATGAACTAATTGCAGCATCAATCTCTTCTATTTAAATTTTCTAGTTAAGTATGTTAGCCTCTTATTTAGAAACATTTTTTGGGATCAGCTTCAAGCATTTATTCAAGGCCTCTTGATTTTCATTATCATTCTCAGAAGAAAATAGATTACTATAAAACTTATAGAAGGATTCCTTTATAGAATTTGAGGACCACTAGTCAAATAGTTTTACAATTTTATTTCATTTATAAGTTCTCTTTTCTATTTTTCTCTGATAAGGTTGAAGAAACATTTGGTGCCTCTATCACCCTCATTGAGCCAATTCATTCTAGCTCTCACTTTTTTACCTTGAATTTTATAATTGTGTAACCTCCTAATTTTGATAAAAATAAAGTTTTTCCATTAGCATGCAATGAGAAAAAAAGTTTTTTAAACCATCGGTTACACTACACTGAAAGTCAAGTTTTTCAGTTCAACCTGAAAATGTTAAGAAAGGAGAAAACCAACGACACAGTTTTGTAGTATAAACTGAAAGTACAAACAAAAGATGTTAAAGAGGAAACTGACAGGAGTAAAATGACAGAGGAACCCGACGAGAAGATATAGTGCAAACCGAGAGAACAGAAATAGTGCAACCCGAAAGATAGTCAAACTGACTTCAAAGAAAACCTAGCATCAGACACCGAAAGTCAGTTACATCCCAGAAAAAGTGGATCTGACTTCCACATCAGATAAAATAATTGTATTCTACTTATAGAGTCTTTATTTGTTTTAAAACCATTACTTAAGGGACAAGCAACATTATTGTAATTGTTTTAATCAGTCTAATTGATTAAAATCATGTAGACTAGAAGATCAAGGTCAAGTTGTAAACCTTTGATTATAGAGTTATTTTTGTAATACGTGAAAATAAATTAGGTCAATCTATCTTATAAATAGAGATTGTAATAATTTATTATCATAGATGAGAGGATAAAAGTAGCCAATGAGCACATCTATGGATCAGACTGAAAGTTTCAAGAAGCAGAACAATAAAAGATGAAATTGGTTATCAAGAACCAAGAATAGAGGCTACCGAGCAATAGAGGTATTAATCAATCATAATAGGTGATACAATTATACATATGAATTGTAATGGATCTCTAATCAGAAATAGTTAGATTGCATACACTCAGGTCAATGAGTATTTTTGTCTGCATTCTAACAAGTGTAGAAAATAGAAGAAATCCTTTCAAGGAAGGTGGATTTAACAATCCTATTGTAAATATCTTAACCGAGTGTACACTAAATAGTGTTGCTAAAGCTCTTAACAGAGTAGACCTTAACCAGTCTCCACAGATACTCCTAACATGGTAGATCATCAAAAGTGATCAAAATTGTAAGCCTTAACCGACCCCTTCCAATCTGCAGATAGTGAAGATTTTGTCGGTGCCATCCCCACCATATTTTTTACCTTCTAACAGGGGTTTTCTGCATTACCATATCTTATGTTGTGAGTCAATTACTTTCATGAATGTTTACATGTTTGTTAAAGTTAAATAATTGATATATCTTACACAAAGATTGTATAGAATAGATGTTGGGTTATATAATTGATTACAGAATGGATAAAGGTTAAAAGAGATAAAAAAAAATTAGAGGTACTGATTCACCCCTCCCCTCTCAGTACTCACTTCCCATTATTTCCAAAATATCTATATTTTGATATATTTTAGATCACTTTCCAATTGAAAATCTCATCCTTTAACTTGGAGCTCCCTCTCAACATCATTTAATCTACCTTGCAAGTAAATACTCTTCCCTAGATCTATCCAAGGCCTTTTTCTTACTAATAATCTGAAACAACTTCCTCCAGACTTCCGTCAAAGATACCCATTGTTCCCTGGGCCTAAGATCTTTATTGCTAAACTTAGAGAGACAAGTATCCATCTTTATGGCCTCCCAAGTGTCCTCATCCTAAAGGAGGGAAACATTCAATTTAAAAGCATTAGCCTTCTTAGGTCTGATGGTCGGGGTAGAGTCAAAATCAAGGCAAATATTAGTAGATATGGGAGAATAATTATAAATGGTGGCAGGGGTCACAGTTACAGGAGAATGACCACTTACAATATTTAATGAAAAATGGAGAGATCGGTGTAAAATATATCAAGTCTATAATACACCCTCTAATGGAAAGCTTGGTTATTACACCATGTAAACCAGATGTCAGCAAAATAACTCTTTTTTCCTTTCAATTGGGTCAACAAGGTTGAATCTTCTTTTGAATTTGGCCTAAAAGAAATACTCATTCCCTTTCCAGGAATGTTTAATTCCTCCACATTTATCTTCATTGTGTTCAACCATGTTAAAATCTCCAACAAAGATCCAGTGAGCATTAGGAAGGACTAATGTTAACCAGTCCTAGAAATTGGCTCTATCCCTTTAATCATTTGCAACATATATGTTACAAATGCCAATTATGTTATCCTTCTTCTTAAGAGTGACTCATTGATCTCTTGGAAAAGGGGAAACACCATTGGCTATAATCTTATCAGCCCAATTAGGTCCAATTAGGATGGAAATACCACCCTTAACTCTATCATGGTTATAATGAAGGCCTATAAGTTTGTCCCATAAGAATTTCATCATGTATAAGCTTGAAATCCTAAAACCTTGATTTCTTGGAGGCATATGATATCCTTTTTCTTTAGGCTATTACACAATTTACTTACAACATATTTTCTATCTGGCATCTCCACACCTCTTATATTCTAACTATGAATGTTAATGATCATAAATTTTTAAGAGAGGGTTTTTGGTCCTTGTAGAGCCTGTTAAAACAATCAGACAAATCATATTTTTTTTATTATTTAATGGTGGTTCCTGTAAAACTAGACATGGATTGTCTCTCCATTGTTTTCCTTTTCTTTTTTGCACTTTTGCTTAAAAATTCAATAAATTGATCCTCACATCCATTTTTAACCTCAAAAACTTCCCCATAGGACACAATTTGTTTATCAGTTGTCATCTCCATCATGGAGTTCACAATACTAGGTAAATAATCACTCTTATCTGAGGGGAGTTTTATGGTAGTCCTAATATTTATCTTCCTCTCATTAATGGTGGCTAATGTAATCTACTGATAATTCAATCTAGTGGGAGCACCTATAGGGTTTTCTTTATCAATATCGTTGGTATTGGCAGCCACATGTTCTGATTGATACTCGGCTCAGGCAGAGGGGGATTAGTGTTAACATTTAATGCAGGGAAAACCTCAAATTCTTCCTCAAAGAGTGGGTTAGCCAAACTATTGAATTTTCTACCCAATTTATCAAAAGAGGGCTTCTTAGTGTCATCACCATGCTCAATAACATCAATAGTTTCATGTTTATCAGAATTAATAGAGGATATTTTTGTCGTATTATTAGTTTTATCGACACCCGTATCCAAGTTAGGGTTTTTACCATTTATGTTGCTGGAAGCCACATTGAAATTTTTATTTAGGGAATTTTTAAGAGATGAACAATAATGTCTCGTATGACCATTAATTTTTTAGTGGAAACAAGCATTCAAATTACCAAGCATGATTAAATCCCAAGAAAAATTATCTTCTTCAATTTTTAATGAAATCCTCTCTAGAATATCAACTTATGGGGATAAAGCAATATGTATTATATCATTTAAATCATGAGATAGAGTGACTCATGAGTCTTCTACCTATAATCCCAACCCCAAGGGCCTCAAATTTTGTGTAATAAAAGGATAGAACTTTGGTTGTAAAATCATTATTTCAACCCAGTTGGGTGAAGATGAGAAACTACCTGCTCTATGTCACCCTTCGATTTCCAAGGGAAATCCCTAAACGAAGAATGACCGAATTCCAAAAACTTTTTTTTAAAACCCTATGTTGCATGTTGTGAGATCTAAAAAAATCACAAAGAGCCCTTTTTGATCCATCCTACAAAAGTGTACATGAATTCCCAACTTTTTCCCCCACACATTCAATAGCCAATCATCAAAAAAAATTATGGAAGTTAATACATTTTTATCCATACAAAAAAAATTACAATATTTATTAAATGGGATTGTTCAGTCCTGATGGATTTTATCATTTCTTCATTAGAAGAGAGAGTAAGGGTCTTCAAACCTGTAGGAGAAGGCTTACCTTTATCGCCTTCTCCACAATTTCCATTGTCGGTGATGTTATCCTTTCCAAGACTACCACCGTGTTCAATGAACCTCCCCTCAACACCTCTCGGTTCCACACCGGGTAGTATACAAAACTTCCCTTCAAAGAATGTAGAAGATAGACACATAGGTACCAAATTCTCTGAAACAACATCTTTGTCTAGGAAATTTTATTTATTTTAGGAGGAAAATCCAAATCACCCTTAACACTTTGGACCTTCTCTTCATAATCTCTAACACCAATATTATCATCATTGATAGTTGGATCTCAATCTTCACCATTAGAGCCCATTCAAAACACTAAGAGAACCAGGATGGGTCTGCGAATAGAAAACCCTAGGGCATGAGGAATATGGAGGGAGACGAAAATAAAACAAACAATAAAATAGGAAAAAAGACACAACAAACAATGAAAAGAAAAAATAATGAAAGCACACAATCCCGACAAAAGGAAATACAAGCAAGCATAAAGGAGTGCCAAAAAATTGGCATGATCCCCAATGTAGTGAGGTGTCTTTCCACCCCCAGAGATCATACAAGTTGCAGAGTGATTCTTCTTTGAATTAATCTTATAAGAAAAAACCAAAAAATATCATGCTTCATTATCGCTCCTCTCGTCAAAAAGACATCCTTGAGTTGCTAAAAAGACATGATGTCCAAAAATCAAGAAACACACAGTTGAATCTCTTTGCCATTGTTATTTAATCCATAGTTTTCAAAAAAAATCTTGATTTATTTCCTTCATTCTTATTTGGTCCAAGTTTGTTTGATTTGATAGTCGAATTTTGATTTTGATGTGTTGGTTATTATTATGGTTGAAAGTTTGGATGTTTGAAATTCAATGATTTAGATTGATTGAAAAGTTCAACTATTCTGATTTTATTATGTTGGTTAAGCATGTTCATTTTCTTCTTATGTCTATTTCAATGATGATCCCCTAACGTTTTGATTTTTCCCTTAGTTTGAATTTTGACAATGGCAATGGACTAAGACCATTTCCAAACCAAAATAAAAGCTTGCTTGAATGATTGTGCAATACAAATTTTGGGGCTTTATTATGACTATGCACATGAATGATGAAATATAGCTATATATATACAAGGATGGCGGAAAATGTAAATGCAAATGCTTGACAGATAAAGGAGCTCAACTTGGAGTAAGTCATGCATGTTTTAAAGGTTTTCACTACCTTGATTTATTGTAATTTTTCTTTTTATTTTCTTTTTTTGCTACCAGGTACCTATTTGTTAGGTTTTCACCAAGGCACTTTTTCTCTTTTCAATTTTTTTTTGTATTTTTTGATATTTTCCATTGTTTTTTATTTCTTCAGTATCCATATTTACTATTTTTGATGTCTTTTCAAGTTCTCTTTTCACTGTACAAATTGATACTCTCTTATTTGATACTCTTCAATTTAATACTCTTTCAACTACTTAGGTATAGAAGTTCTTAAGATGGATATTGTTTATGGGTTCTTGAATCTCATCTCCTTCACATGTGGTTAGTTTATACGTTCCTCTTCCATAGGATGATGTGATCGCAAAGGATCCTAGCCAATCTTCCTCACATTTCCCTTTGTTTTCTCTTTCTGATTGTTTTCTTTGGTTCTCTCTTAGATCTAAGGCTCCCAGTTGAAATTATCTAGGCTTTATCTATTTTTTGTAGTTCCTTGACATTCTCTTTTGATAGGTTGTAAGGTGATTCTAGGCTTGGTTTTGACGTTCCTCAAGAAATTCTAGTTATTCTAACCTAGAAACTTTATACTCTTCATCTATTAATATGCCCTGTAAGGAAACTCTAAGAGATAGAATTTCTACCTCCAAAGGTGAGAATTCTTTGGCTCCATCAACTAGAGAAAAGGATGTAGCCCCTATAGGTGTTCTAATTCTGTTCCTATAAGCCCAAAGTACTGGATTTAACTGAATGTGCCAATCCCTTCCTGAATCAACTATTTTCTTAAGGATCTTAAGGATGATCTTGTTAGAATCTTCTGCTTGTCCATTTCCTTGGGGATAGTAAATTGAAGAGAAATGTTGAATGATATGGAAATTTTCACATAACACTTTGACATCCTTGTTTTTAAATGGTCTCCCATTATCTATTATGAGTGCATATGGGATACCATATCTGCAAATGATGTGACTTAAGATGAACATGGAAATCTATTTTCCTATTGTAGTTGATAAGGGTACAACTTCCACCCATTTTGTGAAATATTCTATTGCAGTGATAATGTATTAATGACCATTTGAAGAGGGGGGATAAATCATCCCAATAAAATCAAACCCCCATTGATAAAAGGACCAAGGTGGGTTCAATGGGTGTAATTATTGTGCTTCCACACGTATCAGATTCCCCTAGTATTGACACTTTTGGAAAATCTTTAGAAACTGGTGTGCATCTTTTTCCATTGTTGGCCAATAATTCCCCATCCTAATGAGTTTCTTTGCTAAGGTAAACCCACTTGAGTGTGACCCACAAATACCCTCATGACCATCTTGGAAGATAATTTTAGATTCCTCGCCCTTTAAACATCTAAGAAACGTCCCATCAAGACTTTTTCAATACAATGTGTCAGCTATAAGGGTAAAATGAGACACATACCATATAAGGTTTCTCTTTTCATTTTGGGATTGGTCCAATTATAGGGTAATATCTTTTAAATATGTATAGATAGGGCCATACCAAGTAGATTCAGGACTCACAAGTAGCCAAATGATTTGGGAATTGGGATGGTCATATATTGCAGGTTTAACCAATTCTTCCACCAAGAACTCATATCTTTAATTTTGATTAGGTACTTGTATAAGTGAAGCTAGTGTGGCCATGACATTTTTTTCTTTATTCTCAACTCTTGGTATTTTATCAAATGTGATCAATACAAAATACTTCCTAAAGTCATCAACCATCCTTTTTTAAGGCATGCATTTTTCATCCTTGGTTTGGTATTAATCATTAATTTTATTAATGATCAATTGGGAGTCGCCATAGATTTATAATTATGTAATTCTCCATTCCAAGGCCATCTTGAGTCCAATCAAATTTATTAATATTCTTCTATATTATTGATGCATGGGAATAGTAGTTTATATGATTTTTGTATTGTACATCCTTGAGGTGTAATGAAAAGAACTCCCACCCCCATGCCATACTGAGTATATGACCCATCAAAGTAAAATTTCTAGGTTTGAGGTACAAGTGTAAGAATATGTGCATTTGGAAATTCTATTTGTAGAGGTTCTTCACTTGATATTGGAGACTCTTCTAGTTCATCTTCTATGATTTTTCCTTTGATATATCTTTCTTCCACATACTCAATATCAAATTCACTTAGTACCATGACCCATTTAGCAAACCTTCCAATGAGAGATGATTTTCTAAGAAGGTATTTCAATGGATCTATTTTAGAAATTAACTTGATTTTATGTGCTAGCATGAAATTTCTTAGCTTTTGGGAAACACAAATCACTTCTAGATATACCCTCTCTATAAAGGTATAATTGAGTTCATATTTCACCTTAGTTCAACTAATGTAGTAGATTACTTTTTATTTTCCTTGATCATCTTCTTGTGCTAATTGTGTAGATCCAATCCTGCTCCAACTCAAATAAAAAGGGTAAGTAGCATCAATTTGCAATGGGAGAAAGAAATCAAAACTACTAAGAATGAATCTATGGACAATAAAATAATAAGCAATCAAAGAGGAAAATAAACGAATGCAAACCATGATGCTCGAGGCTTCTTTTGCTTCTGTATACTCCTTTTGAAATGCTTGATGGATAGGGCTCAGTATTGGTATCAGCAACATCTGTGACTTGAGAGTATTGAGAAAATGATATTAATACGATCACAAGAATGCTTGATGCTTCACAATAATCTTGCAGAGTAAGTGTGCACAAAGCTTGAAATCCTAGACCCTTCAAATGGTTGAGAAGGTTTGATTATATAGAATATGGAAATGATATGGATGGATGAGATCAATCCCATGAATTATAGGATTGATGGTTGAGATTAAAAGGAAATGCAGAAGAAATCAGTAAACTCCACCTCTTCAACTAGGAGAGAAGAGGTGATGTTTTAGTTAACTGTGGAGAAACCAGTAAACTCCACCTCTTCAACTTGAAGAGAATGGGAAATGTTTTAGTTTAACTGAAAAGAAACTAGTAAACTCCACCTCTTCAACTTAGAGAGAAGAGGAAATGTTTAGTTTAACTGAAAAGCAACCAGTAAACTCCACCTCTTCAACTTGGAGAGAAGAGGGGATGTTTAGTTAACTGAAAAGTTGATCAAGAGTTACCTTTTTAAACTTGAGAAAGGACTTACTTGAATATTTAATTGATTTTTGTGATTAAAGTATTCAAACATGAGGTAATTGAATTCTTTTTAATTTAGAATTGAATTATTGAGTGAAATTAATTTAATTTAATTAGAAGAATAAATTAATAAGTTTAAATATTTAAATTTAAACTTTAGGAAAATGAATTTAATTAATTAATCAATGTTAATTAATTAAATAAACCTAGTTATTTAATTAATTTTGGGGATATGATTAAATGATTTAGGGAATGGATTTAGAAGAAATAGATGATTAATTAATGATTAAAAAACCATTAATTAATAGATGAAAATTAGTGTTTTAATGTAAGATCACAAGTATGTCCATTTTAGGGTGTCTACATTTTCCCCTCTTTGATACAATGTGGCTTGTCATGTTGTGTCAAAGAATCTTTTATTTTGATCCCGCCCTAGTGACAACATGTGGACTATATGCCCCTCAACAAATTAAGCATAAAAAATGCGTCAGATGAGCATTAATTTGCTCATAATTTTAAATCACTATATGATGATGTTGAATGCATTCCTATGTTAGTTATGATGTTATTGATGATGGATGCATTGATTATATGATATACTATGCACATGTTTTTTTTATTTTTCTTATGTAATAAATGAATGCAAACCTAAAATGCACAATGTATCTAAGTAAATGCATGTGTTAGTTAGAAGATAGTTAGTGAGAGATTAGTTTTGTAACTCAATGAAAGAATGAGTGATGAAACCAAGTCGTTGTCATACTTTCCAATTTTATTCATCATTGCACCTTGTTATGAAAAGGAAGAGAGTCAAATGCATCCAGATATTGACCATCTGGATACCGCTATGATCTCTGACAATCAGAAGTAGATAAATGAAAAGAAAGAGAACCAAATGCACCCAGATATTGACCATCTAGATACCGTTATGTGCTGTGATAACAAGAAGAAAATAAATCAAAAGAAAGAGAACCAAATGCACCTATATATTGACCATCTGCATACCGCTATGATCTCTGATAACTCAAAGTAAATAAATGAAAAGAAAGAGAACCCAATGCACCCAGATATTGACCATCTAGATACCGCCATGATCTCTAATAACAATAAGTAAATACATGAAAATAATGAGAATGAAATGCACCCAGATGTTGACCATATAGATAATTCTATGATCTATGATAACAACAAGCAGATAACATATAATGATTGTTCAATTCTTTTCCAGGGGTTAGCTCAGATCATGGAATTGTGTGGCTGCTAGATGCATGAAATCTCTCACCGCATTTATCCTAAATCATCATTGTCCCAGAATTAAAACATTCCACAAACAACAATCAAAGAAAACAAGATCATGATCCATCATAGCTACTCTCATCACTCAATGGTATCCTTGAGTAGCATAAGAACATAATCGCAAAAGATAAACTAACAACAAACTGACATGACTGACCTAGTCAATAGTTTGTTGTTCCTTGATTTGCTTGATTTTGATGCTTGATTGTGTCTGGTTTTAGGAATGGACGACTCATATAAGACCAATTTGTCTATTTTTGAGTATATTTGTCACTGTATAAGACAATTGATAGTTTTATTTGATGATTTATTGAATCATTGATTGCTGATAGATTGGATTTCTTATAAAGCTAGTCATATGAGTCCATTACCAATTTGTGAAGCTCATAGTTTTTACATTTGATTGATTGTTTGATTGTCATTCGCTTGTTGATGATAGAGATGATTTATTGTTGAGATTTTGCAATATTTGATTTTTTGATGATTGATTTTTTTTTTCAGGACACTTTGCTCTTTTTAGGATTTTTTGATGACTTTTAATATTTTTTTTTAGGACTTTTAGAATTTTTAAGATTTTTTTAGGACTTTTAAACTGCCCCCAGTCAAGCAAGGCAAGGAAATTATGGATGGATGGATGAAATAGTAGATGGATGAAGGTCAAAGGTTTCTTAGTATGTCTTGAAGTTGTTTTGGATGCCAAGGAATATCCATGAGATGTGATAACATGTTTCTTTTCAAGGTAAGGGACTGGACATGACAAGTGTAATGCCCCGCTAGGGAAGCCAGGAGAACTAACCTAAGCATGACACTAAGTTAACAGGATAATTTTTTAAAAATATTTACAAAAAATAATGATAACAATATGGAAGAAATACAATTAAGTACATGACATACACATAAGTACAAATCAACAAATATAACAATTTTTGAGGGTTCCTTGACGTATAATTACTTAAGAAAAATAATCTACGATAATCAAATAGAAAAACTAACATAAAGGATGCATCAATTGAATCCAATAATATACATCTCATATAATAAAACCACATATACATATGATACCCAAGGTATACAACCTAGTCATCATCCACTACACAAGTTGTAGGGTATGCAACAATACATAACTATACAATGCAATACATCCTCCAAAAGATATCAACCAAAATACACATATGGCACAAGTATACAACTCATGAAACTGAAACAAGTCTCCAGAAGACTAAGAATATAGAACTGCAACAAGGATCATCCAAGCATGAAAAAGAACCGTCAAAATCTCAATAGTGATAAGAATCACTACCACTCGACCGCGTGGAACCAAAGGTCCACTCCCACCGTGCTAAGGAGATAGTAATAGGCCCACTCACATGGGTATACAACATGAAGGAAACCATAAAAGGTATAAAAGATATCATACATAAATTTATAAAAAGATCCTAGAAGCTCTCTGATTCACAATAAGGGAATCTACACAATACCAGGGGTAACCGACACACGTAGGATAACCTAAGTTGTATATAGGGAAGTGTCATCACATAAGTCTACCCTTGAAGGTAAAATTAGTATTCCCTCTTGGACCTTGGCCTCCAAGTGACTCTATGTGGCTCAGTAATCCTTTCATGAAGATAAGGACCCTAACTCCCATCCTAGTATGTAATAAAACTCAAGGCATGGGTAGAGACTCAGACATCTTATTAGTTCATTTTAAAACCTCTTTATTGTTTCATATTTTCACTTATTAAGTAACTTGCCAATGAGATACCCTAGTATCCACTTAGGGCCCTGGACGAATTGCAAGCCACTTCCCCTCTATACACTTAGTAAACCTACCTAAGCTCATAAAAAAATCATGAAGGTAATACATAAATCTCAAACTTCTTCCTGCCCATACAGGATCACATTGGTTCTCAAATAACCATAACAGCTAACAATACCATCAGAAGATCATAAAGGAAAACTTAGAAGAATTAGGTTAGATAGGGATAATCGAACCAAAACAACACCATAATAACCTTTCAATAAAAATCACATAAGATACCATGAAGAAACAAAAATCTCAAAACCTCTGGTTTTACATCCTAAAGGTCATCTAGTCCCCACACATACCCAAAGACAATAACATTCCATAGAAGAAAACAATACATAATTCATTTCGATAATCGCCCAAAACTCATTAAGGCATGATACACACATCTTCAGAAGAACTAGTCAACCACAATGACATATACATTTTTATAAAGATTTAATGCAAAATTCAGTGATAAACGTAATGATAAATAAATTTATAATATCCTATTATAAAAATTCGTTCATCTAGTAAAATTACTAACACACTATAATTCCATATCCCAAGAAAACACACAATAAAAGTTCTTATAGGTTAATTTATAAAATTACACATAAATAAATTAACCTAATTAAATAATTACTAAATTCTACTATAATTACATCATGTATGAAACATACAATGTAAAAAAAACCATCAACAGGTACTAATATTCAAAATATTGATATCATATATTAATTAATTTAATAAACCTCATCTCTATATAAAACAACTACTATATAAAATAAACAATAAACTAAAAGCAATAGTTATGTAACTATATATAATAATAACATTATATTAAAAAAATTATTAAAATATATAATTATAAACTATAATAACATTAATTAACAAAATAAAATTAAAACTAAATCACATTTACTAAATAAACTAATTTTAAAATAAAAATAAACTTTAATTTAAACTAAACTTAAATTAAATGAAATTTCAATTAATAAAGAAAAATGAATTAATAAAATAAAGTGGGTTGTCTCGGCCCCACCCACAGTCCCTTCAAGGGACAGGCCGCGAGTACCCTGCGGCCCCACTGCCTTGTGCAGTGGGTACCGCAGTGGTGCTGCGGACCCACTACTTCGGTAGTGGGAACCGCACCTCGGTGCCCACGGTGGTGGGGGGTGTGGTAGCCCCTGCCACCACTCCAAAAAAAAATTTTAAAATTTTCTTTTTTAAAATTTTTTTTACATTTTAATTTAAATAATCCTTTTCCAATAATAAGCATTTTTGTTTATTATTTTTTTTTATATTTTTTAAAAAATCAAACTAGTCTGTATTAAAATAGCAAGCCTCTTTTTAAAAAAAATTATTTTTCCAACAATACTAATAAACATAATTTTTCTTTTTCTTTTTAATAACAAATTGATTCACACTATATTTTTCAATAGTGGAGGCATTTTTCTAAAACATGCAAATTGATAAAAACAAGAAAGATTTCTAATTTAATATGAATTTATTTATTTTTCAAGAAGAGTTTTCTTTCTCTTTTAAGCATGCAAAATAACTCAATTGTCTTGTTTTCATGCAGATCTGATCTCGGTTTTGGCAAGAACTTAGCAAAGGTGAGTTTTCTACATTCAAGGTATGATACTAACAGATCTGAGGGTTTAAACCCTTTCTTGGAAATAATCATCAATTTTCCTCAAACAAGACATTTTTCCCCAAATTGAAACCCTAAGACAATTTTGAAATAAAATCATTCCACATGAAACCCCTAATGCCCATTTGCATTCAATACCATAAAATGAAAACTTTATGCCCAAAAGCACAGATCTGACATGCAAACATGAAGGAAAACACAAAATTGAACCAAGCACATATTTCTTCAATTTTAAATCAATAAACCACACAATAATCAAACAAGGAAGATCAAACAAAGGATCCTAGCTTTTCAGATGCATAGAAGACGGGGATCTGAAAGCTAGAATTAACAAGAACAAGATCCTACCTTAGTAACTAATGAGAGGAACAAACCCACAAATCCAAACAAGAAGAATCCACAAATGCTCCTAAGCTTCCTCAAAACTTCAATCACCTGATTTCTCCTTCTCCCTGATTGAACAACCTCCAAAATGGCTTTCAATCTAAGGATATAGAAAACCAAGCAATTAGATTTTCAAAAAGTGAAACCCTAAAGGGAATATAAATTATCTAATTAATAATTAAAAGAAATTCTTTATTTTCAGTTTTCACTTAAAAGCATGCATAACTCAACTTTATAATATCAAAGCAATGTCATAATTGAAAATGCATATGAGAATATTTCAATTAAATAAATCAATTAATCATACAACTTAAAGCAACACTCACTAAATCAACTTTGCACAATTAATTACAATTATTGGATTTAATATTTATTAAATCTCAATTTTTTAAATCAAGACTTAATAATTAAATTAAATAAATTAATATAGGCATTTAATTAATATTTAATTACTAAATAGCCATATATTTTATATATCAATGTTTTAACCTTATTATAGGTGCAGTAATTAACATTAATATTTACCATGATTATTCACTAGATAAATCAAGTCAAAAGCATCATTAAATCACCTGAAACTCATCTAAACATATAAACCACTGAAACAGACAAACAATTGAAACAGAAACACAAGCACACACAAACAGGCTCACGAATCCATGTCACTTGATAGATTCAAACACTAGGATAGTCAATTAGATTCTTGTCCCTTTCTAGGAAAAAATAAGGGTTTAGGGTATGGATTTAGGCCAGAATACTATCTCCCCTCTCTTACCATTAAGATATTGTGATAGGGCATGCTCACTCCTGCCAATTCAGGGAAGACGTAGCCCAATACCTACAAATCTATCATCACAAAGACGAACATATGCACACATATAATATAACAAACAATGGTTGAGACTAGTTTATCATGTGGATCTCACCGAAGCAAAAAACTATGACTCTGTCCCATACCATACCAAACACATCAAATAGTAATGCAAAGTATACCAATGATCCATGTGCATACAAATCTAGGGTCAATATTGTTAGAAAACTATAATCTAAATGAAATCCTACCATATACATAAGCATCATGAGACAACCATAAATCATATGCAAATAGAAGATATAATACACTAAGTAATAGATCCATATTATAATGTAAATTAATACATAAATATCCTCAAAACAATCTGAATTAACCAACACATACATGAAAAGGCCTAAAAGAGTTTGGCAACCGAAACAGAAAAGCAAACTAAGGGGTGGGTATTAAAACAAGATAAGATAAAGACATGGTGCATTGATTGACATGTGGTTGAAAAGAGTGGACATGTCAAGAGGATATTGAAAATAGGTTTTTGCATTTATATATATATGTATTTTCTATCAAGACCAAGAGAGGGATTTGATAGGATAATGATAGGACATAGATAGGGAAAGAAAGATCAAGAATGGACAAGGGAAAGGGATATGGATTCAAGACTGTGATAAGATATGAAATATGGAACAAATAGATGTGGATAACATGAATCATATAGGACATGCGATGCTTCTAGGGAGATCCCTAGCCTTGTCAAGATCAAAGTTGGGGAAAATAAAATATGGATGTTAATAAGATAAGGGATATGAGGGACATAGGTTAATGGAGGAAATGAAAGGGATATGATATGATAGGAAAATATGGATGGAACCTTCCCCCATGTATGGAATGAAAGAGGTTCATAGATTACACATGACGCCTATTTCCTAGGTTTTCATCGTGGTACTTTCCCAATACGCCTGTTTTCCAGGATTTCACTAGTGGACGAATATTTTTCTCTTTCTTTTTTTTCTCTTGCTCTTTAAATATGTGTTATAGTAGATCATGGCTATTGAAGGTATGCTCAAATATGTTGATAGGGTGATGGAAAAAGGGGGATAAAATGGATGAAGATGGAATAGGGTAATGGTTTATACATATGATTGGACTAGAGGAATGGAAATAAGGAAAATAGGTGGTGGATAATGGATGGGGTATTGGAATATTTTGGTATGGGTGACGAGAAATTTTTTCAAGAACAACATTGGAACACACCTTGAGGGGTAGTGGACTAATGGAGGAAAGATGGATGTTGGAGGAAAAGTGAATTTTGGGGTTTGATGTTTTGATGGATTTGGAAGGGGATGGTGAAATATGTTTGGATGGAGGATTGAAGGAAGTGTTTGGAAGCTTGAATGCCAACTTTGATTTTTCTTTAGTGTGCAATTCTTGTATGAGTGACTTGGGAATCCATATTTTATTTGATTTTTCTTTTCCTTGTGATGCTTTAGAATGCATTTCTTCAATGAGGGATTTAGGAACACACATTATGTTTTATTTTTATTTTTTTTCAATGGGCCTTTGTGGCCTTTTGGATTCTTTTTTCTGTTGGATCATATTTTCCTTAGTTTTAACATGTTGATTAGATTGGACATGTTGATCCTTGATTGCATGTGGATTTTTGAACTTATGATTTTTATGCTTGGCTTCCAAATTGCTTCCAAAGGTATTGGGGTTCATTAATGTATATGAATGATATGGAGGGTTCATGCGGATATGTGGTGGAAAATTTTTCAAGGATGTGTGCCTTTGTTGATCTTGATTTAGGAAAGGATAAGTGGATTGTGAGCTAGTGGATGGAGGTATATATGGACCTAAGATGGATGGAAGGTTTGAAGGTTTTAATGTATGCTTTGGTTTCGATGGAGGAATGTAGGATCTATGAATCGTACCAACATCTTGAATGTGATCATTGTAGCCTAGCCCATAATTTTTGGGGTTTTATATTGTATAAGCAGGTTCCAATATGTCTTATTCCTAGATGTCCAACCATTTTCCTTGATAATGCATTCTTTGGAAGACCTTCTTAGCAAAGGGATACTTTTTACTTTGATAGAAATATGCGAGTCCATTTTGAGGTGAAGGAGTTATGTAAGGCATGATAGGATCTTGTGAAGAGCATAGAGGATTAGGACATGGAGATGAAGGAATGGTAGGCTCATGATAAGGATGTGGGGGGATTAGAGGTTCTTGTGGTGGGGATAAAGGTGAAGGGATACTTTGATCTTGACTTGGAAGAGGACCATCAAACTCCATTTTAGGGGTGGTTTTATCTTAACTGTGAATGGAATCATTCAAACAAATGGGAAGTATGTCACGATATTTCTTAGGAATAGTAAGTGGAAGCTCCATAAGACTTGGAAGGGGATCATTTGACTCAATTTTAAGGGTGAATTGCTCACAAAATTGGATAGAATCATTTGGGAGAATGGGTAGGATGCCATGATCTTTATTATGCATAGGAAGTGGAAGGTCCATAAGACTTGGAATGAAATTTTTTTCTTGGGATGGAAGGGGATCAACTTGGATAGGATGGAAAAGGATAGTGGAATCTTCATGAGTTTCTATAAATATAAGATCTTGGTCAAAAACTACACAGGTTTGGTCACTCTTGGGATCTTGATCTTGATTTTCTTTAGGACTTGTTTCTTCATGCTTTGCATCATCCACTTGACATAGGATATCAATTGGAATATTTATATGGTGGATTCTTGGAAGGGTTAAATGTTTTGACATGGGGGAGAATGATTTTGAATGGGACTCTCTGGATAGGTTTTTCTAGGAATGGAGTATATGGTGGCATTGGATCTAGGATAGCTGAGTCGTAAAAGGGAATTGTATCATGAAAGGGATTAACATTGAAATCTATTATGGATAGTCCTTGGGAGGTCTCATCACTAGATATATCATTCGATAGGAATGAAAAAGATTTCTCTCATGATTCTTCAGATGATGAAGGACTAGTGGGAAACATGGAGGCTTCTTGTGGGATAAATTCTTCATAGGAGATAGATGTGTCAACAATGTTATTTTTTTGGAATGGAACCTTGCTAGACATGGGTAGATGATTTTCATCTTGGTTAATAATAGAAATGATGTCTATGAACCATTTTTAAAATTAAACTCTTGAAAGGTTTAGATTGGTCTCCCAAGGATGACATATTTTCAATTGTGTTTATTTGGGAAATCATTGGTGGTAGATTTGAGGAAATAAGAGGACGTTCATTGACTTGTGATGTGATCTGAGACATATAGTCAATAGGGCAGGGATATAAGTCCTCTACAGTGTAAGACTTTGGTTGACTTGACTTTGAAGATCATCTAGTTGATTTTGCAAGTCTTGCACTTGTTGCATCAAGATATCAGTTTGCCATTGTTTGTGTGCCAAATCTGGGAAAATTTCTGAATAGACAAAAGGGTTTTTTTCATCATAGTAGTTAGGTTCTTGTTCTTCTTCATATGGGGGAAATGGGTTATGATCTTTCTCTTTTTGCGATGAGGGAAATTGGTTAATGTAGGATTCATCAGGTTGGGTTCTAGCCTTTTACCTAGTATAAAGTCCCCCATAAGGTGTGAAAGACATGGTGTTATCCAAGATTTAACTAAAATGAGTGATATAAAGAAAACAAAATGGATAACCTCTCAAAGAGAGTTCGAGTACCTATTTTGACAAGGGTAGTTTTAAGAAAAACATTAATTTCTCTCGATCTCAGAGAATGGTGATATAAGATATTATTTTGACTCTTGCCTTAGATGAGACAAAGTTGCTGATAAAGATTGATGAAGCTGAGATAATGGGATCAAGATAGTCTAATCTGAACTTTTGAATTATCAATGGTAAACAATAGTTGAATCGACAAAGAGGGATGACCCTAGATGTTTTCAGATTCACACTAACTCTTCATTATTTCCTTAGATGTGTACATTGACCTTTCACATGAAATGGGGAATCTTTTCCAAGATTTTAGACTGATAAAAAAGCAAAGTGTTGATAGAGGAATCCAAAAATTTTGATACAATAAATGCACAGGTCTATGGGTCAATTGTAGAAATATTCTGGAGATTGCGGCAGAATACAGATTCGATTGCAGTAAAATTCCAATGACTGTGGTAATAAAAAGATCAATTGTGGAAATAAAAGGATTGATTGCGGTAAACTTTCGTCAATTACATAAAACTTTCATCAATTGTGGCAAAGTGAGACAGTCTTGAAAAATGATTTCAGTTGGGAATTTTTCTGATAAAATGATATTTGGAACAATGATTTGATTCTAGAACAAAATTTGGTTGAAACCCTAGACTTCGAACACGTTTAACTTATTTTGACTATGTGAGATGTAGGTTTTGCATTTTGAAAACTGATCATGCAAACAAGCACAATATACATAGTGTTTTGAAGATCCAAGAATAAAAAGTGTATGTTCTAAAATTTTTCCAAGTTGTAATGCTTTCACGTGATCAAAATAGAGATGGTTAGATTAATCTAGGTCAAATTGGCTTCAAGATACAATATTATAGGCTCAATTCTTTTTATGTTCGTCGTCTCATACAATAATTGTCACACTACTAGGACATGAAGATCCACGACGTAGGTGCCCATTTTTTGCCTTTGCTAGATATTTTTTTTGTGCTAATAAAGATCTCTTTCATCAACACAATATCCTAGAACACATATGTTGGGAATCTTGGGGGGAAATTTTACAACCCATTGTACTATAATAAGACACTTGTTCTGAGGTGAAACAAGTAGGTCTCTAATTAACTGGGGATTAATGGTGTCTATGGAGTTCAATCAGTTTGTATCCGTGTGACTCACTTAAGAGCCTAGTTGACCATGTTGGCTACTTAGGGATACTTCACCTAATCCAGGCTATCATCAACACACCTTTCCTGAGCTTGGCTAGATATAAGATAGATATTTGGCCCACATCTTTTTAATATACTGATCAGAAGGATTACCAGTGTAAGTTCATCCTTTGAGGAAAAGTGCTTTCCCCAGATAGGCCTCTCTAAAAAAGGACAAAGGTTGTTAATCTAATAGATTGTGTAGTGCGCCAAAGACTCAAGACACAAGGTTAATCGATTAAGCACCAAAATATCAAGTGTGAACTAAGCTAACATCCATACATACACACAAGTTCAATTTTTATGCCCAAACCAAATGGTAATTGCTTGTTCAAATTTAGACGCACAAAATTCAAAGATTTTTTTTCTTTTGTTCAATTGTTAACCACCATGTCAATTTTATGCACCAAATCAAAAGATGAGATTGTTTTTCTCAATTTTAGATGCACCAAATTTAAATATTTTTTCGTTTGTTCAATTGTTAATTACCATGTCAATTTTAAGCACCAAATCAAAAATGTGAGATTGTGATGTTTTGCATACACTTTTCTTTTTAAGCACCAAAAAGAGAAATGAATTGATTAGTTTACTTTGTTAAAATTGTTTTCACGCCACAAGCTGAATGATGAGTTAGTACCAAAAACCTTGAAATCAAAATGAATAGTATTTAGCAACACCTAGATTATTAAGACCATTAGGCTAATGGTAACTTTGTATTTGGCTGCAAAACTCTTCAGAGAATTGAGATACATGTTAAAATATTTGCTTTGATCTTCAGCTATGATTGCCAAGATTGCCTTTCATTGTGTGTGGTAACGAGCGATTCTTCTTATGGCTTCTCTTAGTGACCTTGAACCCGGGGTATGTCTGGTTATCCTTTTTCCCATATGTCATTTACTCAATCCTGCACAGAAATCAAGAAAGAACACACAAAAAGAAAAAAAAATTAAAGATCTTTGTTTTTTCAAAAATATTTCTCAGAAAAATTTAAATAACAGAGAATAAAATCCTTGTATAATTTCAAGACCTTTCCAAAAATGTAACTTATTTGAAAATAAATTCTTATTTGTGTCGAGAATTAGTTTTTTATGAAATATCATAAAAAAATTCAAAAAAATCGTAAAAAAAATTAGAAAAATCTAAATTTTGGACTGTAGCTTTCTTATGTCAACCAATACCTGCAAAAAAAATTAGATCATAATTCCTTAATTTGTGCCCTACTGACCCATTTATCAGAGCAAACCAGTTTTAACAGATCTCTTTTTGTAAAATAATTTCACAAAAATTAAAATTACAGAGAATAAACCCCCTCTATAATTTCAAGACCTTTCTAAAAATTTAATTTTTTTGAAAATAAACTCTGATTTGTGCCTATAAATGATTTTTTATGAAATATCATAAGAAATTTATTTAAAAAATAAAAAACTTAGAAAAATCTAAATTTTGGATTGTGGCCTCCTTAGATCAGCATCAACTTGAAAAAAAATTCATAAAAAAACCCCATGCAGTTTGAAAGATATGACCAAATTTCATGCTGAGTTGATTAAGAGTAGTGGATGAAACCCTGGTCGTACGATCGAGACTAAGGGATTCTTTTGGTTGTCTACAAGTGATTATCAAGCTTTAAGTTTACATCGGGTTCACTAAAATGTGTAGATCCAATCCTTCTCCAACTCAAATAACGAGGGTTAGTAGCATTGATTTGTAATGGGGGAAAGAAATAAAAAATTCTAAGAATGAATCTATGGACAATAAAATAACAAGCAATCAAAGAGGAAAAAAAATGAATGCAAACCATGATGCTCAAGACTTATATTGCTTCTCTCTACTCCTTCTGAAATGCTGGAAGGATGGTGCTCAGTATTGGTATCGACAACATCTATGAAGTGGGAGTATTGAGAAAATAATATTGATATGATCACAACAATTCTTGATGCTTCACAATAATCATGTAGAGTAAGTGTGCACAAATCTTGAAATCCTATATCCTTCAAATGGTTGAGAAGGGTTTATTATATAGAATATGGAAATGATATGGATGGATGAGATCAATCCCATAACTTATAAGATGAATGGTTGAGATCAAAAGGAGCTGGAGAAGAAATCAGTAAACTCCACCTCTTCAACTAGGAGAGAAGAGGTGATATTTAGTTAACTGAGGAGAAACCAGTATGATGAACTATAACTAATTGAATGTTTGAAGATGATAACTTGATGATCACCAAGCTGATAAAGTGAATGTAAGACATTAAATCAGTTAATGCATTGTATTGTCATTGATGTCAACTTGATATGGTTTGATTGTTCATACATACATTTTCATAACCTTGAAGATCTGAAGAGACAAAGTTAATGTGGTTGGTAAAACATAAAAGGCTTGTATACATCGAGTGATAGTGAACACCAAGCAGTTCACAATGTATACCGGGCATAGCAGTTATCGAGCAAGTGTTGCAGAGAAATAGTTAATGACTGAGCTTAATTGGAGTTAAAGAATGACAAAATTTCTTAGCTGGCATAGCTACAATTTAGGGATTGACTGATTGATTGTTTTATTATCAATGATCAGTTAAACTAAAGCAAGGAAGAAGATTTAAAGCGAGTTTTATTCACAGTTATCATGGAGAGATTTATGGAATAAACTAAAGGAGAGATTTACAGGATAGAACAAAGCATGGTGTGTTTTATGGATCAAGAAGAGATCTATGACAAAAATAAGGAGATTGAGCAACTAATTATGTCTATATAAAGAGACAAAGAATTCATTATCAAAGAGAGGAATGCTAAATATATTTGTGTGGAGATAGAACTCTTCATGCATATATGATCATACAGGTTGAAGAAAAAAGCCAAGGAATTCTGCAGACATCGAGCAATAGAGGACAGAGCATTCACTGAGAAGAATAAAGAAAGAAAGCAAAGGAACTAAAGTGTATATTGATCAGAGAGGTATTGTTGGACTAACAATAGATCTAAATATTTGCAAATCAAAGTTTTATTTTGAACAGATAATTTATTGTATCAGTTTAACCATTGATTAAGAAAATCTCTTAACCGAGTGGGATTTAACAGTCCTTATTGTATTGAGATACTCAAGAGTATCAAAAGGTTTTCTTGTTGATAGCATAGTGAGTGCTAGGTAAAAAGACAAACTATTGGTTTTAAATCCTCTAACAAGGTCGCACTTAATAGTATGTATTGTAACCTTTAACAGGGTTGGCTCTTCACCGAGCTCACTTCAGAAGAGTGAAAATATTTTGGGTTACTCATCCCAGGTATTTTTTTCCCTTATTGGGTTTCCACATTAAAATCTTTGTGTCAAATGTGTATATGTTTCATTGCATTGATATTTTTTTTAGACATTATTGAAACTAGATTGGTCGGTTAACACTAAGTTTATTTTCTGCTACTCGGTAAAGTCAAAAAAATATAAAAAGTATATCATACCAAGAAGTTTATATTTTTTGAAATTATTTATGGCATACATCTTGATGAAATTGGGACTGTAAGATAACTGAAGGTATTATATTTGAGAGATAAAGGTTTTGGTTTGTTTCTTGGAATAATTTTTAAAGCCACAGATTCACCCCATGCCCCCCTCTCATTTATTCTAACAATTAGTATTAGAGCTTTGGTGCTTGGAAGAAAATTTTAAAGGGACTTAAACTAAAGATCACAAGATGAGTAAAAGGGATGTGCCTATGTTTAACAAGGAAAAATTTACATCATGGAAAAGTAGGATAAGACTTCATCTATCTGGTATTGGAAATAATGTTACACAACACTTGGATATTGAATATGTTGCACTTATTGGACCTATAGATGTTGATCAATTGAGAGAGAAACCTAAACACAATTCTATGATGATATAACTTGCTTCTTCACTAACCGATGCTAAATTTGAAGATGTGATATCATGCACCTCTGCAAAGAAAATGTGGGACAAACTCAAGCTAGTACATGGAGGAGATGACAATATGCTGAGAGATAAAGCTTAAAGCCTAAGAGGAAAGTTTGATGACCTGAGAATGAAAGGAGAGAAAATCACTCAGGAAAGTGACAGAATCAAAGAAGTTGTTAATGCTATCTGTGGAGTAGGAGGAGTACTTGATAAAGAAAAATAGTTGTAAGTACAATTCTGAGAACCTTACTACCTATTTATGCTATTAGAGTATCTGCAATTTGAGAAATGAGAGCAGTAGCTTGTAACAATGCTACTCTTGATAGTTTAATTGGTAGAATTATTTCATTTGAGATGAACAACTATGAAAATAGTGTCTTACCTACTATTGATTCTGCATTCAAGTCTTCTCTGAAAATAAGAAAATCTAGTAATAAACACACTATGAGAAATGATAGCAACAGTGATAGTGATGAGAAAGAACTTGATGAACTTGAAGCACTAATGATTAGGAGATTACATAGAGGTAGAGGAATATATAAAGGTAAAGTACTATGTATCTATTTTAATTGCAAAGAAATTGGACATTTTACTGCTAGACGCCCTAACAAGAGAAGGATGAAAGAGACAATGATAGATCTCATGAAAATAAGTATAAAAAAAGTGATGATCAAGACTACAAAAGAAACTGACACTCTGACAGAAGAGATAATCGAGATTATAAGGATAAAGGCAAGAAGGCTTGTTACTTGGTTGAGAACAAAGATGAAAATTCTGATACTGATTGTAATGAAGATATTGAGGTAATATTTGTTGCTATGAAGGATGATTTAGATGAAGAATAAAGGTATATTGAAATAGCACTCATATATAAAGTTATCAAAAATGATGTCTAGATTATTGATAGTGGTTGTAATCATCACATGATTGGAGATAAAGAAAAGTTTGAAACTTTTGAATATTATAATGGTGGATCAGTTAGGATGGGTAATGACTCACCTTTCCTAGTTGAAGGAAAAGGTACCATCATGTTGAATAATCTGATCAAATGTGAAAATTTATATTGGGTAAGAGGAATTAACTATAATCTATTGAGGGTTTCACAAATGAACAACACAGGACACCGAGTTTCATTTGAGAACAAAAAGGTAGTGATCTATAATGGAACATGAAAGTTGATTAGTACTGGTGAACAAACAAAAGGTAATCTATTCTATCTTGATAACATTGAGACCAATTATTTATTGGCTAGAAATGAATATGTTTGGTTGTGGCATAAAAGGTTATGTCATGTGAATATTGACAACATGGTTAAGATAAGTAAGAAAAGAGAAGTGAGAAGCTTACCAAGTATTTCAAAGCCTGACCATGTTATGTGCAAGAATTGTCAAATAGAAAAAATGACAAAGTCTAGTTTCAAGAGAAAAACCTACTCATCTTATTCTATTTTGGAGTTAGTCCATACTGACTTATGTGGACCAATGAGGACAAAGAACTATTATGGTGATAGATACTTTATTCTACTTGTTGATGACTGTCATGTTCTTAAAAGAGAAATCTGAAGCATTTAAGATGTTCAAATGGTATAAAGCTAAAGTTAAAAAAACAAAGTGGAAAAGAACTAAATTTTTTAAGATCAGATAGAGGAGGAGAATTTATTTCTGATGAATTCACTAACTTTTGTAATGAGCATGGGATAACAAGACAAGTTTCTATACCGATAACACCATAGCAAAATGGGATTGCTGAAAGGAGGAATAGATCAATTGTTGATTATGCCAGAACATTGATGATTGAAAAAGGCATCACACAAACATTCTAGAGAGAAGCTGTAAGTACTTCTATCTATACACTGAACCGAGTTCAATTAAAGAAAGACACAAATAAGACACCTTATGAGCTATGATATGGATACACACCAAATGTGAGTTACATTAGAATTTTTGGAAGTCAATGTTATATACTAAAAGATGATAGAAATGGGAAACTTGACTCTAAAAGTGATGAAGAAATATTTCTAGGATATTCTACTAAAAGAAAAGCTTATAAATGTCTGAACAAATCTTCTAACAAAATCATTGAGAGTGTAAATGTTAAAGTGGATGAATTTGCTGAGAAAAATGATGAAGAAAGTAGAAAGGAACCTGAAGATTACAACAGATTTGTCTACATTGAAGAACCTGACACCTTTCCTGAGCAAAAAAAAATGCAACCAAGCGATAGGCTGCACACACTGAGAATCAGGAAAATGCTCACAATGATGAAGATCAAAATGAAGAACATAGATCTGAACCTGTACTTGCTAAATATGTTAGAAGACACCATCCAAAAGAATAGATCATTGGGGACAAAAGAGAAGGAATGAGAACAAGAAGTAAGTCACTTAACAATAGATGTTTGATTTGTGATTTTGAACCTAAATCTGTTAATGCTGCACTTGAGAATCAAGAATGGGTTAGTGCAATGAATGAAGAGATTGAACAGATTGAGAATAATAAAACATGGGCATTAGTACCTAGACTGAGTGGCACAAATGTCATTGGCACCAAATGGATTTTTAGAAACAAACTTAATGAGAATGGAGAAGTAACAATGAATAAAGAAAGACTGGTATGCAAAGGATATGCACAAGAAGAAGGTGCTGACTATGGAGAAATCTTTGCACCCATTGCTAGACTAGAAGGAGTAAGAATTCTACTTGCTTATGTTTCTTTTAAAGGATTCAAAGTATACCAAATGGATGTTAAATATTCATTTATGAATGTAATACTAGAAGAGGAGGTATACATTGAACAACCTAAAGGGTTTGTTGATCCTAACAAGATGAACATGGTTTGTAAACTACACAAAGCCTTGTATGGATTAAAACAAGCACTAAGAGCATGGTATGAAAGACTTCACTCTTATCTCATTAGTATTGGGTTTGTTAGAACAAGTGACAATAGTAATCTATATTTGAAAGGAGATATTGATTATAAGATTTTGATTGCTGAGATATTTTTTGATGTTATCATATTTGGAGGTAATGATAAGCTATGCAAATCATTTGCTGATGAAATGAGAAAAGAATTTGAAATTTCAATGTTTGGAGAGATCAAATTTTTTCTTGGTCTACAGATTCTACAACAAGATAAAGGCATCTAAATCACACAATCAAAATACATCAAAGACATTCTGAAGATATTTAATATGGAGGACTCCAAACCTGTTGGAACACTTATGGAAACCGCCTGCAAATTGACAAAGGAAGACATCAAAACCAAGGTAAATAAGAACTTATACATATCTATGATTGGTATGTTGGAAAGTAAATTTTTTTGTGTAAATGTGATTTACTTTTTGGTTTTCATTTATGGAAACACATCTGGGTTTCAGACCGATTCTAGAAAAGATAAGTTTTGATGGTTCAAAAATTGACTAAGTGTAGAAGCAGAGATACAGAAGTGGTTTAGATGCCGAAGATCGAGATCGATGATTTAGGGAAAGTGAGCTTAAAGGAATACAATATGGGGTATGTATGACCTCCACCTAAGATCAATTTGGTTTTGGTTGAGTCTATGGTGAGTAAGACATAATTGAAGACATACATACTGCACTAGAACAATGAAACAGAGCAGTTTGACAGTACCAAAGATTGAGGGAGTATGGATTGGACTCCAGAAAATTGAAGTTGTAGGTTGTTGATAACCTCCACATTGACTATGCAAGAGCACCAACTATGCATTTAGTATTTACTATATTAAATGTATTTTGTATTGAAGGTCGACTTAGTAATATTTGTAATATTCATATTGAGAGCCGACTTTGTAAAGTTGTGAGATATATATGTAAGATCTTTTTGATAAATATAGATGTGAAAAAATATTGGTAAGTGGTTAGTGGATAGTTGGATGAATTGTTGAGCAAATAGCAGAGTAGAGAATGACAAAGATCATTGAAGAACATTAAAGGAACTATCTAAGCACCAGTGTTGCTTGTTTTTGTTCATGACTGAGAATAATTTGTAACGTGAATTATATTGTAAGAGTTGTAAGCTCAGTTGGCCCCTAATAGGGTGTTGTGAACCTTTAACAAGGTTGTTATTCCTTTAACAGGGAAATGTACTATGTAATATTCAGCTCCTAACAGGGCTAGGTCTCCTTACATGGACAATATACTTTAGTACATGCTTGTGGGTACCATCCCCACCGGGGTTTTCCCTTGGCTAGGGTTTCCTCAAAAATAGAATATGGTGTTATGAGTACTGTGTCATTTTCTTATGTTATTTTCTTTATTGTAAGTTTATGGTTAATATATAAATGGTTAAAGAATTAAATTAAGTGCTATAATACTAATTCACCCCCCTCTCAATATTATCCAATCCTAACAATTGGTATCAAAGCTTTTGGCCCTTGGAGAGAAAGTCTAATAGCTTGAGGGAAATCATAATGGATTTGGATAGTTTGCAAGAAAAATTTGATGCTGCACTTGAAGACCTTGATAAAGAAAAAGCAGACAATGGAGAGTTGAGATCCAACATGCGAATAGCTGAGAAATTCATAAAGAAACTCAAAGATCAAATTGAGCTTTCCAGAAATCAAACACAAGATCTTGTGGTTCAGATAAAAGAGGATTAAGATTAAGACAGTTCAGATAAGGTGAAGCAACTAAAAGAAGAGAATGAAACTTTGAAACTTGAAAATGAGACTATGGCTAAAGAAATACATGTATAGAAGGATGCTAAGAAGAAAGTTGAAGAAGATTTAAATAGTGCATTAGATCAAATGAAGAATGAGGCTGACAACTACAAGAACAAGTATCTAGAAATGGAAAAATATAGTCAGATTATAAAAGGTGAACTTGTTGAAGCAAAGAAACACATTGAGAAAATTCACACCAACAATGACTTGATTGATGAACATAGAGAAAAACATAAACCTAAAGGGGATATGACTGGTATTGGCTTCAATGAAGCTGGATGTTAAAAGAATCAGGAAGAGAAATCAAATGCAAAGATTGATGCTGGGAAACCTCCTATTGAAGAACCTAAAGAGCATATCAGAGCCTTCAGAGGTAGATGCTTTGGCTGAAATAGATTTGGATACATGAAGAGAGACTACAAAGGTAATTCCCCTTATAGAACTTTTTCTAGTTATTGTTTTAACTATAATGGATATGGGCACAAGAAATTAGAATGTAGAAGACCTAATCAATCATGATATAGACAAGACAATGGAAGACAATCTACAATGAAACCTACATGCTACAAATGTAATAATATTAGACACATTGAGAATAACTACAAGATGCAAGTCAATCAGGAAAGAAGACCTCCTACATGTTACAAATACAATAATCCAGGGCATATAGAGAAATTTTGCAGGTATAATGGATCAGACAACAGAAGGGTACCACCTCCTATGAATTCACAGAAGAATGGAAATGATATTGGTAAGAGTGTTGCAGATTTGAAGAGTGATTTTAAAACTTGTTTTAAAAAGGTATAAGATAGAAACAGTGGTAAGATATGAAAGATCAAAGAAACAAGTGAGACATTAGTTCAGGGAGAGTTAGTAGAGGCTACTAGATCTTTGCCTAATGGTAGCAAGACAGAATCAACCTAATTGGTCGATCATGGCCTTAGGGGGAGCATTGGATACAGACATCAGAATATAACCTGCCCCAAAATTCATGGATTGAGCTTGTGCAAGCTTGAGTATAAGCTTGGACGACATCATGAAGTATACATCTCAGAGCACAACACCAGCCGACACATATATTTTGTTTGCGAGATCTAACAGCCGACTGGATAGTTTTAAGTGAAAGTCAAATTCATAACTTAAACTTGTATAAAGCACCACTTGATGACCTATCTATTTACCATTTTATGAAGAGTGAGCTAAGGAAATCAAAGAGTAGAGAAGTTCATATTATTCTACATTGGCCATGGGCGATTGATTGGCAGATAAACTCAGAATTCATCGGAAGAAAGGTATTTACATCATCTAGCCATGGATGCACCTATTATTTTTGATGTTACAGATAGACCTAGGTATAAGTTTAAGAAACATCCATTCAAATCATGTGAAGAGGATCCAGAGGGAGAATTTTCCCAAACCCCGTATGGCATGTTACATGTAGAAGATATTAGGGCTTACATACATTGTAAGTATGAAATACTAGGAATTGATGATATATCAAATGAGATGGAGTATATGATTGAAAATGTAGTCATGAGAGAAGAATACAAACATATTAATCAACTGAGCATAATGAAAATTCTGGATTTATGTGAATTCAATGAAGATGAATGGTTCAAAATACTGTTAAGTAGGGTTCATGATCAGTTTATCTGGATTGGTGATCAACCTGTGAAGATTTGTAGTGACCTAATCCATGAAATCACTGGATTGGACAACACTGGATTCATCCCTATTGCGGAGAAACATGTGAAAAAAGAATTTGAAACCCTAACTCATTCTAAATATGAGAGACGGGCAATGATAGTAAATGACATCTTTCAGCAAGATGTAAGATTGATTGCGATGATACTTGGGTACAATTTCTACTACAATAGCAGACCTAACTTAGTATCTATTGGGGTAATTATGATGGCATGGAGAATAGTGAAAGAGAATGTACTGTATAACCTAGGCAAAGTTCTGGCACAAAATTTCCTTGAGAATGTGAAGATAGTGAAGAAGGAAAAAATGAAAACCTTCAGATTTTGTTCATTACTGATGCATATGTTCATTCATATTAAGCACAAGTTTCCTAGCTTACATCCTAGTAGTTGGAAATCAGGAGTACCTACTAGCATATTGATTTCACAGAGCTACAAGAGACAAAATTCTACTTGGTTTGATGGTGAACTATTTGGTATGATCAAGATACTACAGAAGCAGATGAAGACAAGATACATAATACATGAAGACATTGTTGAGAAATACAAAGATACAATCTGTTTCATGGTTGAAATTGATTGTGTGTGCCTTGAAGCATTCATACCTGGGAAGAAATGGTGTTATCCCATGGGTTATGAAGTAAGTTCTGAAGTACTTACTATGCAAGTAGAGCATGTCCTTGCATTAGAGATTGATACAACAGAGGAAAGATAGGGAACTTATGAGGAAAAGTCAGAAAAAGTGAGAAAAGAAAAGACTAGAGTTCTAAGGAAGAGAAAGATTGAAAATCTTGTACATGAATGCAGAGTTAAAGTTGGATTGACAGAAGAGGAACTTAAAGAATTCAAAAAGAAGATGACAGTAAGATCACTTGAACCAGCAAGTGGAAGTACTACAGCCCTTCCCACTCCTGAGGTAATTATGGTAGATAGTCCACCTCCTCCTCAAAAACAAACAACACAAGCTGAAACTATCACTTCTAGAGTTACAAGATCAAGCATGCATACATCACCTAAAGAGCAGAGCATAGCAGGAGAAGAGAAGAAAGAAGAAAAACACATTTGGAAACCTGACCTGAAGATGCTAGAGAAGAGAGCATTAGAACAAGGAAAATTGGTCACAATTGATAAATACTATAACAGGTATGAAGAAGCAGACAAGCTTAAAATTGAGGATGTTTTGATAGAGCACTTACTTACTTTCAAGAAGACATTGTTAGAAATTGAAAGAAGCATACCCATAGACCTATATGGAAGATTGGAGATAAGAAAGTATGTTGAACAAATTGAAGATGATAAAATCAAAAACTAAGAAATAGATAACATGTTGCCTATGATATCAGTTCAAGAAAGGGACAAAATATACAAGGAACTAAAACCTCTACTAAGGACCAAGGTGAGATTATTGAAAATCATGGTGAGGAAATATGATGAATTCACTGAAGAAACTTAGAAGGCATTGGAGAAAATTATGATGAGTACTACTTCTAACAAGACCTCACCTCCTAAGACCACTTTGCCCACACAATTGGGAATGGGTGAGAAATCAAAGGAAATGGAGACATCGAATGAGAAGAGAAAAGTAGATCCACCACCAGATTTCTATGTTTATGGTGTAGCAGTAACTCTTGACACCTCTCAAGATGAAAAGGACCCTTTTTTAGGGAATGTGGATACTTTTGTGGTAGATGAGGCTGAACAGAAAAAGGAAGAGGATCAAAAGAAGGAAGAAGAGCAGAAGGAAGAAGAAAAGTAGACAGATCAGAAAGAGGATGAAAAGAAAGAGGTATACACATCATCCATTTCATTGTTGGCAAACAATGATGTAAATGTTGACATCATGGATGAAGTAGAATTAGTAAAATTACCATTTACTACTTTGAACAAAGCAAAGGAAAGATCATAACAGAAAGGAGACAAGAAAGAAAAGGTAATCACAAGAGAAATTGATACTGTAAAAAAATTGCTTCCTGTACCCCTTGTTTTTTAGAACAAAGATGACATTGAAAATTTGAGAATCACACTTGATGAATTTGATGGGCACTATGAGAACTTATTGAAGATAGCAGAGGAAAAAGCAAAGAAAACATACTCAGAGAAGAAGCTAACAATAGTCTGCAAATCTATCTCATGGGATTTAGGCATTGTGAAAACTTGCTTGACATATTCAAGGAACTGCATTGGACATGGGAGAGAATTGTTTAGCTATTGCATGAACCCAATAAGGCATGTTCAGAATGTAGAAGACATTATTGCCAAAGAGAGGGAAACTTTGAATAGTATGATGGATGGTTGTGAAACATCTTCACAATCCACAACAGAGTTAGAAAAATAAGTCACAAGGATTTTGGATAAACTCAGTGTATTATATAATGAGAAAGGGAGAGTATTGACAAGATTCAATTTGTTGAAAAGATTTATCACTCCTTGGTTATCAATAATTGAATTTCATCTCTCAAACTTGGAGAAAGTGACAGATTCATTGGATAAATCTATGCCCACAGACTTGAAATAAGCTGAGACCACATCATTTGCACTGAATGGCTTAAGTCACATTAGCCAAAAAAATTTCAAAACATCGACTGCAGAAGTGAAGATCTTAGAAGATTCCTTTCAGGATATTTTGAAACTGGTGAGCAAGAACTAAAACCTATTGTTGTATATGAACCTTTGTCATTATTGTCAAAGGGGGAGAAGAGAAGAAAAAAAAATATAGATACATATATAATAAAAAAATTATATAGAAGAAGAAAAGTAAAGAGAAAAGGAAAAAGAAAATTATAGAGGAGACAAATTTGTTGGAACACTTATTCATTTTTTTTTTAAAGTTTACCATCAATGCCAAAGGGAGAGATTGTTGGAAATTAATCAATTTTGTGTAAATATGATTTAATTTTTGGTTGTCATTTATGGAAACAAATCTGGGTTTTGTGTGTGCTTGAATGTGACCTCTTAAATCAGGCACAAACTCAGCATAGTCCTTACTCAATTATTCAATTCACAAAGACAAACATGAATTGTTTATCCTGCAAATTCAATTGAAGCGACTTGCTGCCTCCTAATCAGTTGGGGATGTCAAATTTACTCTCAAAATGAGAGCCAACAACCTGACCATTGCTAACATGGAGGATTTCTAAAGCATAAGAGAAGATGAAATTGACATTAATCCATGAATGCACTACAATTAATCTATGAAATGAGATTGCTCTTAATCTAGAAATGAATTGCAATTAATCTATGAAATCAAATGCAACTAGTCTAGAATTGAAATTACAACTACTCTATGGAATGAAATTGCAATTAATCTAAGAAATGAAATACTCTTAATCTAGAATTCAAATGCTCTTAATCTAGAATTGAAATTGTATTTAAACTAGAAAGCTTGAGAGATGAAATTGAGATGTTAGATATGTAAATGAATTGCAAATAAGCTCAACATATCCTTAATCCCAATTGAAATTAATCTAATTATGCAATTTAAACTCAAAAGCATGTAATAATCAATGCAAATTTCACTATAAGTTTGATGCTCTCAAAAATCATGCTCCAAATGAAGAAAAAAGGGGATCCAATATATAGAAAACCATGGAAAGAGGGTGAAGAGTTTCTTGAAAAGAAATGGTTGCCTCTTCATTTCCAAGAATTGAGATTGAGACAAAGAAGCATGAATTATTTAATAAAAAGGATGGATTATTGCCACATGAGTGACCTTTCATATAGAATTATGGAATTCTTTTTGAGGATAATCCATTTAATCAATTAAATAACTATTCAATTCCTTTTGATGTATATTAGCTAAAGGGGGTGGAATTAATTTAATTTAAAAGCACTTAGGACTTTAGAATTAAATCAATTAATCATAGGGATTTTTAGCTAATAAACCTTGATAATTTAGGAATAGAATATAATGTCAGATTTATGCAAATTTGGGTTTTCTACATTTGAGACCAAGTCAATTAAAGTCAGTTAGGAAGAGAATTTTCCTAGTACAATAGGACTTCAATGATGAGAAAATTGAAGGAACGCACCAAAATTGATTAGGATTATAAGTTGCCAATTTTGGGGTGTTACATTTTGCCCCTCTTTGAATTGATGTGCAAGCAACGCGTTGATTCAAAGAATAGTTTAAAGTGAAGATGAAGATTTCAAAAGTCTAGGTTAGGTTTCCAAGACACCGATCAGATTAAGAAGTAGAATCATCTAAGAGAAGATCAGAATCAGGGTTAGATTGCCCCAATGTCCACTGATAGTTGATGAAGATCTAGTACTATCTCCAAAATTAGGGTTAGATTGCCCCAATATGAAGGTTAGCCCTCCAAGATCTAGGTTAGATTGCCTAGATAACGGTCTAAAGATTTTTTGAGAGCCATCTTCAAAATGAAGCGTAACTTTTAGGAATTAGGATTAGATTGCCCCAATACCCAATGAGATTTCAAGAATCATCTCCAGAATGAAGCTTGATCCTTGAGGATTCGAGTTAGATTGCTCAGATACCTAGAAAGATAGCTGACAAGATTCAAGATCACAGAATATCCAATTTTGACCATAAGGTACAAAAAATTGAATATGCCCCAAGTGATGAGATGCCCCTAACGATGGGGATTTTTGATTCAGATCAAACTGATTCGAGAATGATGTGAAAAGATTCAATGATGCAATCATCTTGCCCCCTCAGGAGTGAAATCGAAAGATGACAAATCACAATGATGAGAGAAATAAATCACAAAGAAATGAGATCGAAGATCCAGAAAAAACTAGAGAGATCCATAGATAGATCAAGAGAAGAAAAAATTGATTTAGAGCGATCGAGAGGTCTTGTTGATTAGGTTTGACCATAGTTGACCAGAATTGACTAGAGTTGACTTTGATGAAAAGATTGCAGAAGCCGAGAAAATGATAACAAGAGATAATCTTGACATGAAAGCAATGTCAAAAAATTGACTGCACAAGCGTCCGTTTGCGTTAGTCCCAAAATTTTAAAACGTGATTTCAAGCTACTTAGGAGTGTCAGATTTGGATTTCGATCACAAAAATGGATTAAGCATAGAGCTAGAGATAGAGAGCGAGGATCAAACAATTGTGTAGTCATGATGAATCTAGGACAAAAGATGAGGACCTTGGAAGAATGAGAAGACAATGAAGAGAGCACCAAAATTACAACAATGCAAATCTAAAATGTGAATGCAAGCCTACAATGCAAATCCAAGCCTAAGCTAAATTCAACCCTAGGACTTGGTTGTTGGACTCATCATATTTATCATCATCGAGTACTTTTGGATCATCGGAGTCAATACAATCCTTACTAGTGTGGTTGCAACCATAATAATATAAATATGACTTTCATCGGATAAATTGTAGGAAACAAACATAAGCACCGAAGCAGAAAAGCCAAGGTGACCTGAACATTGTTTCCAGTTTGATATAGTAAAAGTTCATAAGTAAACAAACAGAGCAATAACAGTCAAGGAAGTAGTTCCAACCTCCCAATAGATTACAAATAAACAAGATCGATGGATGTGAGACTTTTCCACCTCAATGCAGAAGCTCTTATCACATACACCCTATTTATTTGACGTTGCCGGATCATCGAAACCACACCAACAAGTAGTAGACAAAGAAAATATCAATGAAATTCATGAGAATGGACAACATACAAAGAAAGATTCAATCATATCTCATCATGTTTCAAAGTTTACAAATGTGTCTATGTTTGGGGTGTTGAAAAACACCGTTGTGCTTGTGAGTGCATTGTGTTTGATTGCTATCAAGAGATGTTTATGTTGTGAGATATCCAATGTGTGTTGAAAAACACAGATGTGTCCGAAGAGAGTGTTGAAAAATACTGTTTGATTAAGGTGTTGATAAACACCAGTTTATGCCAGTAGAGAGTTGTCCTTTGACAAGATTACTGACTCAAGTGCAAATCAAAGAGAAATCAAAATGGGGAGTCATGACCCCAAGTAACGAATGGATCGAAGCTAAACAAATAGATAACAAAATGATGTGAGAAATCTCAGCAATGTAGCAACTATAAGAAGACTCAGTGAGAACAACTGGTTACTGTCGTAAGAGATTCTCAAGCATAAAGATTGATGACGAGATCTAGGCATCAGTAGGCATACGCAGTGAGATCCATTGGTGACTGATGCAAAAGAGAGTCTCAAGAAGAGACGAAGTGCTATGAGGCATCGGTAGGCAGACACAGTGAGAGCCACTGGTGACTGATGCAAGAGGAGAAAGACTCCAAAAGATAAGACAATGCCCTCTAGACAAGGAACATGCCCCTGAGTGTGACCAGTTTCAATCCATGTGAGGTTGAGAAAAATCTCGAAGATGACTAAAAGAAAAAGCATGAGCACACTAAAGAAGGAAAGAAAACTAAAGTAGGAAAGCAAACTGAAGCATGAAAGCAAAAGATTTTTAAAATTTTTAAAGATTTTACAATTTTTAGATTTTATAGAGATTACTCGATCTCAAGCAAGATCACATTGGTGTGCCTCCAATGTCTAGAAAGGTGTAGGACATTGCAAATGGATTAGAAAGCTGATGTATGAGATGAATAGGAAATGATGGATGAAGAGGGTGAATGCAACCCTCAAAGATAGTTTCCTCAAGATTACCCAAGCTAGGGAAAAATAAATAGAGCAATGTAGGCTCATGGGGCAGTGTTGGAGAGCATATAGGATAATGACTTGATGTCATGAAAGCGTGTGGTCCAAAAGAGTGGACATGTCAAGAGACTTTTGAGAAACAATTTTTCAATTTTGATCAAGACCAAGGGGTCAACTTTGGATAGGACATAGCTATGAAAGCGCAACCGAGATAAAGGGTGATGGAGGAATAAGTGAATTTTTGGATTATGGCATGAATGCTTAGAGACGGGAAGGATAGGCTTGGGATAAGCAAGGTCGCGATAGGGTGCCATGTGTGAGAGAAATTAAGTAGGCTGATGGAAATGATAGTGAATGTCAAGATACATGTGTGTTCAAGGATAGGCTCAACCTTGTTGAGATCACAGGAAGGAACATGGATGCTCACGAACTAGCTAGATGTAAGATATGAAAGATAAGATGAGATGGAAGGATCTTTCCCCCAAGTGAAGAGTGCAAGTAGGAGGAATTACGCATGACGCCTGTTTGCTAGGTTTTCATCATGGTACTTATCCAAGGCACCAAAAGAAGTGGTTTTCACCATAGGACAAATTGATTTCTCTTTACTTTTTCTGCCAAGGTGCCTGTTTACCAAGTTTTCACCAAGGCACTTTTACATTTTTTTATTTTTATTTTTATATTTTTCATCATTTTTTTTAAATTTTTTTATTTTTTTGAATTTATGTAGGAACTTTAAGCTTCTTGCTCTTTGGATAATAATCCTCTGAAAGATATGCTATAATAGGCCATAGTTGATGAAAGTATGCTCAAAGATGTTGATAGGGTGATGAAATGGAGGATAAGGAAGATAGAGGCCAAGATTTTATGCAATGGATTGGATGAGAGAAAAAGAAGGAATGTAGGGACCCAATATGGAAGGATAGTAGGTGACAAGATCAACATTGACACACCCCTTGAAGGGTAGTGGATGAATGGAGGAAAAGTAGATGGAATAGCTTGAGACATTGATGGATGAGTGGATATGGATCTTGGTACTTGAGGACCCAAGATGGAGTCAAAAGATGGGAGATGTTTAGATGGAGATGAAGTGGAAGACTTTGGAAGCTTGGATGCCAACTCTGATTTTTCCTTTTTGTTCAAGTCTTTTAAGATAGACTTGGGAATCCATGTAACTTTTTCTTTTATTTTTGTATCCAAGTCCTTGAGAAGAGACTTGGGAATCCATATAGCATTTGATTTTCCATTTGCATCAGATGATTTAGAACGCAATTCTTTCATAATGGATTTAGGAACCCATATTTTCTTTGATTTGGTTCTTTGTTCAGTGGACCCTTTGTGGTCTCTTGAATATTTCCTTTTTATTTGTAGTCACATGTCGATTAGATGGGACATAGTGATCTTCATATGTAAGTGGATTCTTATATTTCTGATTTTTGTGTTGCACATCCAAATTGCTTCCAAAAGACTTAGGAATTGTGGATGAATAGGGTTGATATGACTGGTTCATATGGAGGGGTTGATAGGGAACTTTCAAAGATGCATGTCTTTGTTGATCTTGATAGGAGATAGGATGAGTGGATGACAAGCTAGTATTGATAGGCATGGTAGATGGATGGACATAAGGACCCAATATAGATGCAAGGTTTGATGGTCTAAGCTTTGGGATATAAGGACCAAGGATAGATTTGGAGGATGGAGAAGATTTATGCTTACGTTTGAATGGAGGGATATAACAGGTGGAAGGAATATCAACATCTTTAGAGTGAGCTGCATGACCAAGACTCTTCTCTTTAGAATTCATCTTCATATCAATAGGTGCATGAGTAGCTTTGATAGGAGCAGCTGAAGCTTCAGGGGATTTATTTTTCTGCAAGGGATTTGGAGGAGCAATGTTTTCTTGAGGTGGATATGGAAGAGCATGACAAAGAGATGAAGGGATGTTCTGACCTTGACAAGGATCTTTAGACGGTGTACAAAGGATACCTTTCTCTTGATTTTCAATAGGTTCATTATAGATGGTAGAAAGGATATCTTGACCTCGCTGGGGAGATGGAGGATGTTCTTGGAAGTGATGGAAGGGGATGATAACATTATCATGGGATTCTCGAGATATGCAACACTAGTCAACCATTGGATTAAGATGGAGGGTGTCTTGATCTTGATCATAACTGATATTTGTTTTCCCACATTGTGGATTCTCCTCTTGACCTGAAGCCACTTCTAAGGATAAGGTAGGATTTTTAATCTACATATGGGATTCTTGACACGCTGACAGACAATCATTTGGAATAAGCATGATAGGCATTGAAGCACATGGAAGCTTGAGATCTATGATCTTTGAAACCTGAGGACTTGCAGTCGTATGCAGATTAGCTTGGATCTCTTTTAGAGGTAGTCCTTGAGGGTAGACATAGTCATCATTAGGTTTAGTTTTTGACAGAGAGGATGAATCTTTAGGAGATGGAGGAATGGTGGAAGAATTAGATGTGAGATGGGAGCCATTGCTAGACATAGGTTACTGATATTGATCATGCTTGAGATTAGTATCTTCACTAGGTGATTCATTAGAATTTTCCACTTTGATTATGCCATCATCTATGAGATCTTGGATTTTATGTTTCAACTCCATGCAAGATGAAGTTTCATGCTTATTGTGTTGATGATATGCACAGTATTTGCTGAAGAATGTGGATCCAAGTAACGTGATTTTAGGCAACATGACGAGGTCATTCTCAAGAAGTTCTTCCAATGTTGATTCATAAGACTATCCCAAAGGAGTAAAGACTCTCTTTGAAGGATAATTAGACACTTCTTGACTTGCAATATCCTTCTTTTATGGATAGAAAAGGATCTCATCTGATGGTGTGATGGCTTCCTCTTTTGGATCAAAATTGGGATTGTCATCAAATTTTTCTTGATCATTTGGGATTATCATACCAAGATTTATCCATGTTGGAAGAAAGTGGAGAGACGTGAGAATCCTTTTCCTCTTTTAATCATTGGAGTTCAGATCCCAAAGTTTGAAGTTGTTTCCATATAGTTTCCCTAAGAATCTTGTCTTTGGTTTTAGACATTGTAAAATTGTCTTGATGTGCTTGGTGGTAAGAATCAGTTGGTTCAAAACTCGAGACAACCAGTTTCAGACTGTAGACAATGAGGAAACAAGCAATCAGACCCTAGACAAAAGTCAGAACAGGAAAAAATTTCACCAGTTAATGGGAAAAAGGTTGCTGTTTTGGATGCCAAGCTACAGATTCACACGAGGAAATGCCTTGCCGCATGAGAAAGTGCTAAAATTTGCATGAGAAAATGCCAACTTGCACGAGGAAGTGCTAGGTTTCTGAAAATTCATGTGAGAAAAGACCAAATTTTGGTAAACAGACTTAGTTTTCGAGATAAAACTAGATTTTGAGACACAGTAGGAACTGTTCTTTGACGAAATTTTCAGGTTCAGGTCAATTTTATAATGATACAAATCAGCAATCTTCATTTCAAGGTGACAAGCATTCATTTACAAACACAACGTTTCAATCAAGCAGTAGTGACACAAATAGTAGTCGTAAACAGTTCTACCAAGGACAAAGCAACTTGGTAGAATTATGGGAGTCTTTGTTTGATGATGATTCAAACAGTTTAAGACTCAAGAACAAACACTCAATTATCCCTACAAAGAAAATTGGTTGAGAAGACAAAATTTGTGTCCCACTGTCTTATGCGTATGCGTGCACCTCACACAGCAGTGTCACCCTTGAAAGAGCACCCATGTTTTTGGTGTTTCCAAGGACTAAGTATATATGTTTGAAAGTTACCCTTAAACAAGGGCCAGCGTCATATACCACTTCAAGCATCCAGGTGCATACCTATGTCGAGAATCTAAGGGAGAGATTCTTCCCTCTCCCTGCACACAAATTATGTCTCCTTTCAGAGGTGAACCGGGTAGGCATCTATATAAGAGAGTGTTTAGTAGGATTCCATTCACAATAAACTTTGGTGCCTCTGATACAGAGTTGGGGCCTCGCAACCACACCAACACTTGTAAATCATACACCCTTGCAAGCAAGGCTGGGAGTGGCACCACTCAGTACGACAAACAAGGATTTCTCACGATGATAGTTGAAATCATGAGAAAGAAGTTACTATGGCTTTGGAGTCTTTGGACTCAACAAAGAAGAATTTATTAGAGTGAGGTGGAATCACCGGTGATAGGTGTGTACTCACTTGGGTCGTTCCCGAAGGTTCAACTTTTGGCAAGCCCTCTAAAGGTGACACAACTTGGTTCGGATTCAAGGGTTTGATTTTCTGATTCTCTCAAAGAGAGAAGAGCATACTTCTCTACCTTTTCACCTCACCCAAACACATCAAACGTATTCATCACTGAGATAGTTTCACTCTACCAAATCCACAAGCCTTTGGGTTTCTGATTCTCTCAAAGAGAGAAGAGCATAATCCCCTAACAAGTAGAAGTGTTAAATATTCGCTATCTTTCTTTGCTTCCCCAAGTATACGCCATGCTAGCAACATCTAGGTCTCGATTTCATCCATGGGCATCACTTCCATGTAATGAAGAGCCTATTCCCCTACTTTGCTATCGGGATCCTTACAAAATTTTAACAAAGCCCTATTTAAACTATGTGAATGAAAAATAGTAAACAAACATGATGTTTTGATTATGCCTTTGGCAATCATCCTACAAGCAAACTGTTAGAAAGTTTTTTTTTATCTTTGACAAGTGAACCTGCAAACCACTGTTATGCTGCAACAAAAATCAGAAATAGAAAAAATCACAGCAGAGCAGATGTCAGAAAAGAAAAATAGCAAATTAAAAATTCTAGAAATTAAATGTCTGTCTGCTAAATTTCACGCGAGGAAGTACTTCGCTACGCGCGAGAAAGTACTTTGAGGCGTGCAAGCTTTCTGTTTCTTCACGCAACAGAGTGCTACAAAGAGAAAAAATTCATGCGGCTTGACTTGAAACCTCGCATGAGACTCCATACCAGTGTTGTACCTACGTACGGTAGAGTTCACAAATCACTATCAAAAAGTTCAAAAATGAGGCCAAAAATCATTTTTTCTGCCCCATGATGGGCGCCAAAATATGTGTGCTTGAATGTGACCTTTTAAATAAGGCACAAACTCAGCATAGTCCTTACTCAATTATTTAATTCACAAAGACAAACATGAATTGTTTATCCTGCAAATTCAATTGAAGCGACTTGATGCCTCCTAATCAGTTGGGGATGTCAAATTTACTCTCAGAACGAGAGCCAACAACCTGACCATTGCTAACATGGAGGATTTCTAAAGCATGAGAGAAGATGAAATTGACATTAATCCATGAATGCACTACAATTAATCTATGAAATGAGATTTCTCTTAATCTAGAAATGAATTGCAATTAATCTATGAAATCAAATGCAACTAGTGTAGAATTGAAATTGCAACTACTCTATGGAATGAAATTGCAATTAATCTAAGAAATGAAATACCCTTAATCTAGAATTCAAATGTTCTTAATCTAAAATTGAAATTGCATTTAAACTAGAAAGCTTCAGAGATGAAATTGAGATGTTAAATATGTAAATGAATTGCAAATAAGCTCAACATATCCTTAATCCAAATTGAAATTATCTAATTATGAAATTTAAACTCAAAAGCATGTAATAATCAATGCAAATTTCACTATAAGTTTGATGCTCTCAAAAATCATCCTCCAAATGAAGAAAAAAGGGGGTTCAATATATAGAAAACCATGGAAAGAGGGTGAAGAGTTTCTTGAAAAGAAATGGTTGCCTCTTCATTTTCAAGAATTGAGATTGAGACAAAAAAGCATGAATTATTTAATAAAAAGGATGGATTATTTCCACATGAGTGACCTTTCATATAGAATTATGGAATTATTTTTGAGGATAATCCATTCAATCAATTAAATAACTATTCAATTCCTTTTGATGTATATTAGCTAAAGGGGGTGGAATTAATTTAATTTA
>MU223453.1:867624-879742 GCA_018584345.1 Thuja plicata | reverse complement strand
TAATTTAATTTAAAAGCACTTAGGACTTTAGAATTAAATCAATTAATCATAGGGATTTTTAGCTAATAAACCTTGATAATTTAGGAATTAAATATAATGTCAGATTTATGCAAATTTTGGTTTTCTGTATTTGAGACCAAGTCAATTAAAGTTAGTTAGGAAGAGAATTTGCCTAGTACAATAGGACTTCGATGATGAGAAAATTGAAGGAATGCACCAAAATTGATTAGGATTATAAGGTGCCAATTTTGGGGTGTTACAGGTTTCAAACCGATTCTAGAAAAGATAATTTTTGATGATTCAGAAATTGACTAAGTGTAGAAGCAGAGATACAAAAGTGTTTTAGATGCCGAAGATCAAGATCGATCATTTAGGGAAATTGAGCTTAGAGGAAGATAGTATGGGGTATTTATGACCTCCACCTAAGATTGATTTGATTTTGGTTGAGTCTACGATGAGTTAGATAGAACTGAAGACAGACAGACTGCAACATAATAATGAAACAGAGCAGTTTGACAGTATCGAAGATTGAGGGATTATGGATTGGACTCTAGAAAATCAAAGTTGTATTTTGGTTATTGATAACCTCCACATTGACTATGCAAGAGTGATAACTATGCATTTAGTATTTACTATATTAAATGTATTTTGTATTGAAGGCCGACTTAGTAATATTTGTAATATTCATATTGAGAGACGACTTTGTAAAGTTGTGAGATATATATGTAAGATCTTTTTGATAAAGATAGATGTGAAAAAATGTTGGTAAGTGGTTAGTGGACAGTTGGATGAGTTGTTGAACAAATAGCAGAGCAAAGAATGACAGAGATCATTGAAGAACATTAAAGGAAATATCTAAGCACCAGAGTTGGTATTTTTTGTTCATGACTGAGAACACTTTGTAACCTAAATTATATTGTAAGAGTTGTAAGCTTAGTTGGCCCCTAACAGGGTGTTGTGAACCTTTAACAGGGTTTTTATTCCTTTAACAAGGAAATGTACTATGTAATATTCAGCTCCTAACAGGTCTAGGCCTCCTTACAGGGATAGTATACTTTAGTACATGCTTGTGGGTACCATCCCCACCAGGGTTTTCCCTTGGCCAGGGTTTCCTTAAAAAAAATATGGTTTTATGAGTACTGTGTCATTTTGTTATGTTATTTTCTTTACTGTAAGTTTATGGTTAATATATAAATAGTTGAAGAATTCAATTAAGTGCTATAATACTGATTCACCCCCTTCTCAGTATTATCCAATCCTAACATGGTAAACTAAAGTATGTTGTACACACTAGACCTGATATAGCACATGTAGCTAGTATATATGCAAGATTCTCTACTAACCCTAAGGAATCACACATGATTGTGGTTAAAAGAATTTTTAGATATCTGAAGAATACTTAAGACTATGGTTTGTGGTACACTAAAGAAGGCAAATTTGAGCTACAAGTTTATACTCATGCTAATTGGGCTGGAAACATAGATGATAGAAGAGCACAACAGGAGGAGCATTCTTCATGGGTGATAAACTTGTCACATGGATAAGTTAAAAGCAAGGATGCATATCTCAATCAACTACAGAAGAATAATATGTAGTTGTTGTTGCAAATTTCTCTAACATTGCATGGATCAAGTAATTTCTGAAAGGTATGAATGAGGAAATTCTTGACCTAGTAATTATCTATTGTGATAATACAAGTGCTATAAACATTTTAAAGAACCCTATGATGCATGCTAAGACAAAGCACATATATATTAATTATCTTTACTTGAGGGAACAAGTACAAGAGAAATAGGTAATACTAGAATATGTACAATCCAAATAACAACTAGCAGACATCTTCACAAAACCATTGCCAAAAGATACATTTGAATACCTGAGCAATAGACTAGGGGTTCATTCCTTATCTACTAGTCACTAAGCTGACTTGGAGGTTGCATCAGCCTACACATTATGAGAAGATTGATCATGTTGATGCAAGATAAGATATGGAGTGCAATGATATATCAATACACTGAAGGTACTTATCTAAACTGCACACCAAAGATATTGTTGGCTACTACAGAGCTATATATTTTGTTTTGGCATTGATGTCAAAGGGAGAGAAAGATTCAATGAAATATCTATCAGGGAGAAGATATTCTATAAAGATTCTACAACACAAAGGGAGAGAATGTCTAAAGGTTACATAAAATAACCATCCATCAAAGGGAGAGAATTGGAGAAGAGATTCTACAATAAGGGAGAGAAATAATCAGAAGATAGAATTTCTACACCTATCCACTAAAGGGAATGAAGAAAGGGAAAGAACACAATAGAATCAAATCTACAGGGAGAGTTGTATGGTAAATATTTTTTTAGTGATTAAACATATTAAATCTAAGCTAGAAGAGCTTACCAAGATTCAGATATTTGAATTGGTTATAGAACAATAAGTTTGGTATGTTATGGCATGCTTTATACTACATATTTCAATTTGTATTGCCATCAATGCCAAAGGGAGAGATTTATAACTGATTAAATGTCTGAAGATGATAATTGATGATCACTGAGTTGCAAAAGTGAATGCAAGACATTAAATCAGTTAATGTATTGTATTTTCATTGATGTCAACTTGATATGGTTTGATTGTTGATACATATATTGTCATAACCTTGAAGATCTTAAGAGACAAAGTTTATGTGGTTGATAAAACATAAAAGGTCTATATACACTAAGTGACAATGAACACCGATCAATTCATAGTGTATACCAAGCACATCAGTTAGCAAGCAAGTGTTACTGAGCAAGAGTTAATGACTGAGCTTAACTAGAGTTAAAGAACGAAAAAATTGCTTAGCTGGCAAAGCTACAATTTAGGGATTGACTGATTGATTGTTTTATTATCAACTATTAGTTAAACTAAAGCAAGGAAGGAGATTTAAAGCATGTTTTATTCATAGTTATCATGAAGAGATTTACAGAATAAACTAAAGGAGAGCTTTACAGGATAAAGAAAAGAATGGCAAGTTTTACGGATCAAGAAGAGATCTATGACAAAAACAAAGAGATTGAGAGGCTAATCATGTCTATATAAAGAGACAAGGAATTCATTATCAAAGAGAGGAGTGCTGAATATATTTGTGTGAAGATAGAAATCTTCATACATATCTGATCATACAGGTTGAAGAATAGAGCCAAGGAATTTTGCATACAACGAGCAACGAAGGACAAAGCATTCACCAAGAAGAATAAAGAAAGAAAGAAAAGGAACTAAAGTTTATATTGATCAGAGAGGTATTATTGGACTAACAATGGATATAAATATTTGCAAATCAAAGTTTTATTTTGAACATATCATTTACTGTATCAGTTTAACCATTGATTTAGAAAATCTCTTAACCGAGTGGGATTTAACAGTCCTTATTGTATTGAGATACTCAAGAGTATCAAAAGGTTTTCTTGTTGACATCATAGTGAGTGCTAGGTAAAAAGACAAAATATTGGTTTTAAATCCTCTAACAAGGTCGAACTTAACAGTGTGTATTGTAACCTTTAATAGGGTTGGCTCTTCACCGAGCTCACTTCGGAAGAGTGAATATTTTGGGTTACCGGTCCCAGATGGTTTTCTCCCATATTGGGTTTCCACATTAAAATTTATGTGTCAAATGTGTATATATTTCATTGCATTAATATTTTGTTTTACACATTATTGAAACTGGATTGGTTGGTTAACAATAAGTTTATTTGTTGCTACTCGATAAAGTCTAGAAAAGATAAACAATATATCATACCGAGAAATTTATATTTGTTGAAATTTTTTATGGCATACATCATGATGAAATTAGGACTATAAAATAACTTAAGATATTATATTTGAGAGATAAAGTTTTTGGTTTGTTTTTTGGAACAATTGTTAAAGCCACTGATTCACCCCCCCTCTTAGTTATTCTAACACAGTAAACTCCACCTCTTCAACTTGGAGAGAAGATGAAATGTTTTAGCTTAACTGAAAACAAACCATTAAACTCCACCTCTTCAACTTGTACAGAAGAGAAAATTTTTAGTTTAACTTAAAAGCAATGAGTAAACTCCACATCTTCAACTTCGAGAGAAGAGGGGATGTTTATTTAACTAAAAAGTTGATCAAGAGTTACCTTTTTGAGCTTGAGAAAGGATTTATTTGAATATTTAATTGATTTTTATAATTAAAGTATTTAAACATGAAGTAACTGAATTCTTTTTATTTAGAATTGAATTATTAAGTAAAATTAAATTAATTTAATTAGAAGAATAAATTAATAAGTTTAAATATTCAAATTTAAAATTTAGGAAATTGAATTTAATTAATTAATATAAATTAATTAATTAAGGCTAATTAATTAAATAAACTTAATTATTTAATTAATTTTGGGGATATGATTAAATGATTTGGAGAATAGATTTAGAAGAAATAGATGATTAATTAATGATTAAAAACCATTAATTAATAGATGAAAATTAGTGTTTTAATGTAAGGTCACAATTATGTCCATTTTAGGGTTCTACACTAATAAGACTCCCATTAATTTTTTTGTTTTTGAGATATAAAATATCAAAGGTTTCCCTGGTGTTGGAGCCACAAGGGCGGGAGGATTCATCAAATATTTCTTCAAAAGAGAAAAGGCATATTTAGATTTTTTGTCTAATTTGAAAAAATGTCCTTATGTAGCTACTGGGTAAAATAATGACATTTTTATGCCAATTGTGATATGAACCTCCTTATGGATTGTAACCTTCCTTACAAAGACCTTAATTGGATAATATTTCTTGGTGCTCCCATTTCCATGATGGCTTTAACTTTAGCGGAATCCACTTCTATTTCTTTTGCTCAAATAATGTACCCTAGAAATTTTCCTGATTGGACTCCAATTGCACATTTTTTAGATTTAGTCTTACTTTGAATTTTTCCAACCTTTTGAATATTTTTTCTAGAATTGGTAGATGCTCACCTCTTGTATAAGATTTTGCTAAAATTTCATCTACATAGTCTTCCATGAATGTGTGCATCATGTCATGGAAAATGGTTGTCATAGCTCTTTGGTATGTAGCATTGACATTTTTTGAGATGAAAAGACATTAAATTCTAAAAAAGGGTACCCCATGCACATGTAAAAGCAGTTTTATCCTGATCTTTAGGTGCTATCTATATGCACCCTAAAATGGTCGCCTAGACTATGGGCCCCATTCTTCAATTTATCAAATTCTTGAATCAATGCTTTGCAACATTTTCAACTCAAATCAATTTCCTTGATCAAATCGTAATTAATTCAATTATTTCAATATTTCCTAAGGTTTGATCATTTCATCAATTATCTTATTTAATTAAAAGAAAATAATTCCTTTTTAAAATAAAATAATCTTATTTAATTAAAATCCTCTTTTAATTAAATAATCTTATCTTATTTAATTAAAATCTCTCTTAATTAAATAATATTATCTTATAATTAAATAAAATAATCTTATTTATTTAAAAGAAAATCCCTCTTTTAATTAAATAAAGTCCCCACTTATATCCCTCTTTGTGGTGAAAAAAGGAAACAAATTAAATAAAAAATAAATAAAGCTCCTTTTTTCAGTGGTGGGCTTTTGCCTCTTAATCATAGCCTTTGATTTTGCCTTTTGAAGATATGAGCACATGGATCAACCAAGATTTAATCTCCACCATTACTCATTTCTTTTTACCTCTTAATCTCTACCGTCCATTGCTCTTTAAAAGGAAACCTCTCCTTCTCATTTGGATATACATTTTTATGCTATTGTTATGCTGCAGGTTTGGAGAGTGATTTTGGAGGAGAGTTTGAGCATTTGAGCTTGAACCATGCAACTTCTTCTTCTTGTCTTCTTCTCTCGTGCATCCATGGCAATCCATTTAGAGTAGATTCATGTTAATTTAGATTCATATTTCCTTTCAATAGATTAATCTTGCATATTTCCTTCATAGATTAATTTGCATATTTCCTGTCATGCATTGTTATTATAATTTTCATTTTCATTTGCATGCATATTTGGTGATCATGGAGGCTATTATTCTTTCTCTTCCTCTTTGAATCTCTCATTTCATGGTGTACTTGCATGGGCATAACTAGGTCTAAACTAAGGGCCTTCATCACAAACCCTTGCACTCCATGAATAGGGAGCTATGAGTCGCCATTTGAGACCTCATTCTTGAGCAATCTTGAATATAATGAATCATAGAAGTGTGTCATATTTTTAGCACACACTATCTTTATTTGATTGTATACCAAGAATCTATCCATTAAGGAGAAGATGGAATGCCCTACTGTGAGGTCCATTATTGTATCAATATTTGGAAGAGGAAAATCATCCTTAGGACATGCCTTGTTCAAATCTTGGAAATATGTACAAATTATTATACTCATATCATATTTTGAAATAGATACTATATTTAAGATCCATGTTGCATATGCAACAAGCTTAATAAAACCTGTATCCAAGATGTTTTTTAATTATTCTTTAACCAATAAGGCTACATGTGGATCTTTCTCAACTTCTGCTTTACTGGTTTGACTCCTGGAGCTATATTGAGATGATGCATTATAAAATTGGGGTCTAATCCTGACATATCAGCATAATACCATGCAAAATTCTCTTGTCTTTCCTTGAAAAAGGTAATGAATTTCTCCATTTCTTCTTTGGAAAAAGATGTTACTAAATTGATGATCATAGGATCTTCTTCGATTCCAATGTTTATTTTCTCTACAGATTCAATCAATATAAATGACCTCTTTTCATAATGTTTGGGTAAATTATCAAGCTTCTCATCCTTAGGTGCCTCAATTTGGTTTTCACCTTCGGACATGTCATTTATTTTTACTTTTTTCTGATCTAGTATAGCCACATGGTGGTTTTCACCAATGTATCTTTTATTTTTTCTTTTGTTTTTATGACTAAGAAACTTCACACTTCCCCCTATTTCTGCCTCTTGATATGATTCTTGGGTGGAAGATAGATCAACTGCATTTAGGTAAATAGAAATAGAATAGTCATTTGGAAAGGTATCTATTTTATTTGGCTCAATTTGATCACAATCAATGAGTTCAAGATGGATAAGAGGTAAGGAATCATAAGAGGTAAGGTATCCTAATTTTTTTATAGCTAGGTTCATACATTGTATCATCAAGATCTATGACGTGAGTTTGTTGAAGATGATCCGTGGAGTTTAGATGTATGTCTTCCTCACTAGAGTATTCATGAACTCATTATAGATCTAACTCTTGTAAGGTAAACCTAGAGCTTTGTCCCTCTAAGAATGTAGGTATGTATGGTTCTCCTACCCACTCATAGATTTTATTTTTTGTTTAATTTGATGTAGATATGTATGATTTTATCACATCAAAATCTTTTCCATGGCATGACTCTTCAGATAAAGGATCTCATTCCCATTTTGTTGAATCATCATTACTATATGATTCTAAGTTTGAAATCTACTCATGGATGTCAGGAATATTCTTTTTGGTACATCTTGGTTCAAGATAACCTACCCCAATTTTATCATTATTAGATTAGAAAGTAGCTTCTATAGGTTCTAATAATCCTTTATTCTTCCTCCCAAGAGGACCCAATCCTTGGTAACCCATTTTATGCATTATTTGAAAACATTTCCCATGTTGATGTATGAGAATTCTATTTTTGTGTACCCTTTCATTTTTTCTTCCTCATCCTTATATAGATAATATAGGATGTTGTTATCTTCTTCTACCTCTGCTGATATAGTAGCCCTTACAAAATTTTCATTATATTTTTGAGGACTTGAGGTAAATGGTTTTCCATGTGACTTGGGAGAGATAGGTAAATTAACCATAGATAAGGAATATGATCCCACCCCTTTGTGAATGATCTATAATTTATTCTCAAAATTTTTCATTAGGTTATCCATCTTTTGATAATGGGTTTCTTTTTCCTTCCCCTTTTCTAATTTTTGACTTTCTTATTCTTTGTCTCCTTAGATAGAAGCGATTGAACTAGGGGATCTAGGATTTTCATCATTTTAATGTAAAAGAACAACCCCTTCTTTTCCCTTGTTTGATGTGGATGAACTATCATTTTCACTATTTGAATTAGCGAAATCATCATTTTCCTTTTATTTTTCCTACTCTTCAGGTGCTGACCTTATACTAGGAGTTTCCTCCTTATCTTGTTTTGGAGTTGAGTTTGATGTGCAAGCCTCATTATTAAGTGGTACAAAAGAATATGTAACCAGTTTGATATTATTGCAATATTGGAAAGGGTTAAGGTCACCACTGATTTTTATTTCCTTTCCAAGATAAGGAAACTTTAAAAATTGATGACAAGTAGAAGGCATGGCTTTCATTTCATGTATCTAGGGCCTTCCCAACAATATGGTGAAGGTAAAATTGAGATCTATTACCTTTCAAACTGTCTCCTTTTGAATATGTCCTACTCCAATGGGTAGAATAACCATTCCTTTAGAAGATCTCTCTTTGTCATCATAAGCTTAAATGGTTATTTTCCTCTTAGGATCCATAGCCTCTTCATAATATCCCAAGGCTTTAACATGGTTCAAAATACATATATTTAAGCCAACCCCTCCATCTATCAAGACTCTCTTGACTCTATGATTTTGGATTAGGACTTCAATGTGTAAGGGAAAATTTTGCGGATAATTTAAGGACATGTCATCTTGCTCAGAAAAGGATAGGAAATGTGGTGCAATAAGATGACTAATCATGTTTTGAAATTTGTCTACATCCAAATTTTTAGGAACTTGTGTATCTACCAATGATTTTTTCAAAATTTATTTGGGCATGGGTGAAAGTTTTAAAAACTCCAAGATTCATATTTGTGCTGGGGTTTTTTGAATTTGATCCACTACATTATATTTTTTTATAGAAAACATGGAGGATTAGGCCTAGTTATCATATTGGAGGTTCCTTGTAAGGTGACTTTTGATGCTTTCCCCCTAGTAATGAGATTGGCGGGCTTTTTGCTTGTTTATATTTCACCTCTATGATATGGATGGTATTATCAAAACCAAATATAGAATTGATAGTGTTGTGGATCCACAACACATGCCACATTTATGCTACTTAGCCTAATGGGGACCCCCTTTTTCTTTTGGGTATTTTTTTCGTTATGTGTAGTTTAAAGTATCTAAGGTAAACTTGATTTGGTATTTGATGAGTTAGATTGTGGACCCCTTAGGAGATTACCGATAGTTGGGTGTTGTGTTAGATTCCTTGTATCTTTTTTCCTCCCTTTGTCTATTTTCCTCCCAAGGTTTTTCTTGCCTTTGGTTGGGTTTGACTATTTTTAGTAATCCTTGTGGCTTAGTGGTTTGTGCCCTTTTTCATACTTTCAGAGTGTCGTAGGTCCCAAGACCTCCAAAAAATACAAAAGGCCAAGCTTGTCACTAGATCATGAAGTTAGATTTTTAGACTTTTACAGTTTGACACCTCAACTTTCTTAATGACGTCACCCCGAATACACCCAACTTTACTACGGTCTTCCAATTTTATTAGACCTTTTCAAAGTTTCACACTCTGAAAGTACTTAGGACTTCTGATACACTGCAACACCAAGGACACATAGATGTTGAACACATGCATCAGACTATCAGAATTTCACATTCTAAAGACATTATCAGACTGTGAGGGTCTGAAATCCCAAATTTTTAAGGGACTTGGGTTTCTGATCTTTAAAGTGGATTTTCATGCTTTTTCTAGGTTTTTAAAGGTTTTTCTTTCTTTTTTATAGGTTTAGTTGGGGTAATCTTTATTCTTTTAATAATATGTTTCTAACAACTACATTTTCATACATGATACAAATATGTCAACTCCTCAACCGGTGAAAATAATGTTGGAAAAGACAACAACTCTGCCAATGAAGTATTATTTCAAAGGATTCCACACCCCCACAAAGATGAAAATTTACATAGTGAAATCACTAACACAAATGTAGGTTAGTCTCTATGCCATAGGAAACATAATTCAACAACTTAACGGAATGGTTTTTGCAGTGAACACAGAGGGATATCTGCAACAAAAGTTCTACTTCAGGGAAAATATGAAGCAAATCATGGATGAAATTGAAGTAGTTTTGCATTATTAAACAACAAATTTAATTTAGGAGTAGTTTTAAATTATTAAACAACAAATTTAATTTCATTGCACCATTTTTGTATAGATGAAACCCTTGCTAAGTTTTTTTAATTTTCCAAGTTGAAGCACTATATATTTCATTATAGAGATGTAATTAGGGTCAGATTATTTATGCTATAAAATCTATATGTTGTTGGTGCTTCATTCATGGTGTGATTCTTCTGCTATCTATGCAAAATTTATATATATGTGCATGCTTGTTCATTTATTTCAAAGAGCCAACTACATTTTATTTTGAATGTATCTATGATCAATTAGTTTAGATTTTATCATTATTGTCTCATCTTGTTGTGGAGAATTATTGGAAAGATTTGTTCTGTTGGTTTAAAGATAAATTTGTCTCGTGTGTGCGTACATGTGGTGGCTTCATGATTTGATGAATTTTGAAAAATATTACATCTAGGTAAAGTTTCTTCAAAATATTGTATCTACTCAACGTGGAATTTTGAGTTCATCTTATTCATGTTTTGTGGGTTTCCATATTTTCATCATTTAATTCACAAGTGTGAATCAATGATAGTTTATGTCCTTTAGATTTCATTTCAAGCAAAGTTGCTTATAATTCTTGTTACTCAATCTTTTGATATTTTTTGGAAATTGGTTAAGATTGGAAATCATTGTAAGTTGTAAAATTAGATTTGTATTGTTATGAAATTGCATATATTGAAAATTGAGAAAATACAAAAAGAGTGTTATATCAGGCCTACTCATCAGTTGACCTCCAGTGTTATTCTTCTTCACTCTGCAAGACTTAGCAAGATGTCCAATCTTATTTCAATTGTAACACATCATACCAGTTTTCCTCCATGGTCCAACAATGTCTCTATTGATTCTCATCTGGAAATTCATTGTTGTATGTCCAAAGTTGTGACAGATAGAACATGTAACTTTGAATTGTCTCTCTCTTTGGTAAGGACTTCCCCGGTTCACAAATGGCCTTACATTATTGATTCTAGCCTTGCACTCATTATCCTTATGACCATACTTGTTACTGCAATAAAAATTACCTTGAAAAGGATTCAATCTATCATTATAACCAGCTAATATACCAAAATAATTTGCAAACCTAGGAACAGATGGACTAGGTTTAGACCAACAAACATTAGCAGTATGTCCTTCCTTGTGACAATTGGAACGCACCAGTCTATAATTCCTCTTTAAAAGTTTTTTATTTTTCACCTTGCATGCAGTCTTCTCTTCTTTATGATTTTCCTTAGTACCAGATCGCTCACTGACTTCAAATTTGGAAAAACCTATTCCTTTTCTTTTATTGTGTCTCATTTGTTTTGAGAGTTGTTCATCAATTTTTGCAGAACTCTTGTTGAGATTATTCAATAGGTCATTAGCACTCTTCAAATTTTATTTCATCTTTGCATTCTCATCTCTCATATGTTAATTCTTACATATGGAATTAACATTTTCTTTATTAGTCTCATGTAGATGTTCCCTCAATGTAGCAATTTCTTGCTCAGATATGAAAAGTTCATCCACCTTATCTGCTAGGGTTTTATCTTTGGCTTTTAGGTCATCCTCGAAAACTTTCTCAGCTTCATTTGCAACTCTCCTTGCTTTAATATCTTCACCCATTCTTAATGATAATTTTTCCAACTCCTTTTTCATGTTTTTATTTTCTAGCTTCAGATTGTCAAGCATCTTGTGCATGTACTTGTTATCCTTGGTAAGCTGCTCATTTTCCAAAGTTACAACTTCAATTTCAGATTCATTGGATCCACTTTGTTCAGAAAGGTGTTCAATAAGATCTTGGCTTTAAGTCAATTGCTCGAGAAGCTCCTATCTATTACCCCTTGAGATCTTCAACTAGTTTTTAAGTTTCTCAATCATGTCCTTAGCCTCAACAAGTTGTATTTTATAAAACTTCAAATCTCCCTTAAGCATCTCTCCCAAGTTGTTAGACTTCTTCAAGGGCACAAGGATCTGATACTAATTGTTTATATATA
>MU223453.1:793386-867324 GCA_018584345.1 Thuja plicata | reverse complement strand
TATATATATATGTATGTATGTATATATATATAAGCACTGAGAGGGGGGTGAATCAGTGAAAATAGAACATATACTCATTCAACCAAAGATATGATTGTGCTTTTAAGTAACTTTCACAAAATCAAACAAGTAATTGTAACTATGCAATAGAGTAATTCAATCAACCACAAAGAATAAACTATAACACCACTAATTTATTGTGGAAACCCTTATTAGAGGGGAAAGGAAACCCTTATTAGAGGGGAAAAACACCACGGTGGGGATGACACCCACAAATCTCTTCACTGCAATTAAAAAGAGTTGCCCGGTTAAGAGATTACAATGCCCTGTTAGGGGTTAGGGGTTCATCTTGTTAGTAGTGACTAGTACCTTCTTAGAAGTACAATGAGATCTCTTAAGATCTACCTTGCTAGAGGAATTTTGAACTCCTTCTCAGAAGTCACTTTGTTAGAGGATTTAAGCAATAAGATTTTTTAGGATCCACCCTATTAAGGGATTTAACCTTGCTAACCTATTAGAGTTAGTCTTGAGCAATGAACTCAATTTTCTTATCTGAAATGACACTACTTTATTGTAGGATCCAATTCAGTCTCTGATCTCTTGACATAATCCAAAAACTTTGTCTCTGATTGCAACCACCAAAAACATAATCAAAAACTCTAAATCTTTGATTTACCATCCCTTTATATAGTTGTTCTTAAGTCAGTTAAACATTAAAAATAATCCACAAGTCATCCCTTAATTTGACTTAACTCATAAATATTCTTGTCAATAAATCTTCACATGTCACCCCAAAAATGTAATTCCAATATTTAATACAAAACATCATCTATATATTAACTTCCTTAACCATCTTAACAACAGGTATCAATGGGTAACTCAACTGGTTCACATAGAACAATTACCAAAAGACTATCTTTCACACATTATTGAGTTAATTGTTGTTGTTGTAAATATGTACTCCTCTGATCATAATAAGACTTTGGTAATGATCACATCTCCCAATGTTATCACCATCTCAAGTGCTACTCAAAACACAAAATTGTTATTGTATTCTTGCTCACCGATCAAAACACTTAGCATATCTGCTTCACCTATTCATCCTATCAATTAGTTAGGGTATCCTATGTACCAAAATTAATAGATTTAATAAGTTTCCAACAATGACAAACACAAATTCATCATCTCCCTACCAAAATTTTTCATAATGACAACACATTTTATTATAACCAAAATTGGGTAAAAGGACACAAGCACTTATTTATGAGAATGCTAATATAAACTATCAAAGATAATCTAAACCTAGGCATGTAATCTCAAATTGCAGTTATCCCTTGGAGAAATGGTGAAGGAAAAAGTAAATAATACCTCTCCCCTTGCATTTGAGGAGAAAAATAATGATGGGGGAGTTTTTGAGAATGGAACTAATGACTGTTTATTATTAGATGGTGTTGTAAAACCTTTGGAAACTCCAAATATAACCCTCATGAAGGAAAAATAAACCAAAAAAATGTACTCTCAGTAGGAGGAAAACTAAAGTCCCTAGGAAGGACAGTCAACTTGGAGGAAAGGGTTATTAATCCTTTAAGAAAAACGCGGGGGAGAATACACACTTTATTTTGGGAAGAACCTTGTCTCCTAGAACCAAAAAGAATTCCCCAAACATGGATACAATTGATAATATGATGTCATTAGATTAAGTAGTAGGGACAACTTAAAAAAGGAAGACTAGAATCAATAAGAATGGTGTTTTAGTTGAAAATAGGATTGGTTTACCATTACAGAGGTGAAAATTGATGTTGGAGAATATGAGGGGGTTGAACAACCCTCAAAAATAATATATGTTGAGGATTTGTATCAATGAAAGTAAGATTGATATTTTATTATTATACGAGGTAAAGTTCCCCATGGGTACATTTTCCACTATTTTTTATCAAATTTGGTTGGGTTCCTCCTACTCCATAAGTAATGCTCAAATTGCTTCAGGAGGGGTGGTCACCATGTTGGATCCCAAGAGATTACATGGGAAGTTGGTTTCTCACTCACCAAATTTCTTAATGGTCAATTTTCAATTATGGGAGTCATTATTGACACCTAATTAATATATATGCTCCTAACACACACTCATGGTACAAGGAGTTATGGGATACCATCACTTATATGATCATATATAATCATAATACCTTTTGAATGGTTGTAAGAGATTTTAACTTTCTCGTATTTCCTTCTAAGAAACTAGGTGGAGTAATGGATTATTCTAACAACATAGTGGTGTAAGAAATATGACAATGAACAACTGATATGGGGGAGGGGGGATGAATTAGTTGTTCCAAAGCTTCAAAACTTAAAAAACCCTTATATCTGATCTTAATGAATTAAAATTTTATGCATAAATCAAAAACACATCCACAACACATAACACAAGGATTTCTAGTAAGGAAACCCTATTAGGAGAAAAACCTTAGTGGGGATAAAACCCACAATAAGACTATACCTTGTTAGAATTATAACTTATTACAAATGGGGAATGCACATACATTTAGGCACATTTCCTAGAGCTCACTTCTCAAACACAAAATGGCTACAACCGTGTGGAAGACTCACTGGCTTATAAGATCACTACAATGATCATAAGATTTTTTAGGAACTGTATAATGGAATCTACCTTATGCCTAGGTCAATTCCAATGGGGTACAATTCAAATATTTTTTCAATGCTTCTCTACCTCTTAAAAATGAACAGTCTGATCTCAATACATCTACCACCCTTTCTTCATAATCAGTCAAGCATATGCATTACAAAATTTTTGGATAATGTGCCTCAAATTCACTTGACTTGATCATCTTGTTTTTGATCTAGACATCTATGTTCAAAATATACTTCCATGTTGTACTTATTGATATAACCTAATCATAGTCTAGTAAATGGTTTAGTATCGGCGTATGTCAATATTTGGAATGAATTCTAATTATTGTAGTGATGGAGGAGAGTTATCCCAATAGGCTTCATGTCAGTGGAACTATCCTGATGAAATCATATCAATGTAGGTGGGTGCTTCAGAGTTGCATTTGAACTATTTGACGATAGTCTAATCTATGTTGATGGGGTCATATCAGTGTAACTTGGCTTATTCGAGAGATTTGAGAGACTTCTATATGCTATTCCAAGAGTGTAATCTATATTGATGGAGTCATATCAGTGTAATTGGCTTATAAAAGAAACTTCTATATATTATGTCAATAGGGTGAGTTATGTCGATGCATTCATATTAGTGTAACTTGGCTTATTAGAGATACTTCTGCATGTTATATTTATAGTGTAAGCTATGATAACGCAAGGCGTCAGGATAATATTTTCCTACTTATCTAAGTTCATGGGATTACCAATGAGTGCTTGGAGTTTGTGGGTGTTCGAACGGATCTGTTAAAGATATTCGCCTTTAGTATTTAAATGCCTAAAGACTTGTATTCAAGACTAATGTGGGATAATGTAATCCCATGAACATAGAATGGTCAACAGTTGGGCTCCTCGATGATTAAATGAACTGAGCAGTTGAACTGTATCTTTTGGAGATCAAAAGGAAATTCATATGAACAGTGATTGGTTTGAGTTTTTTGAGTTATCTTGATTGATTAGATCAGAGTCTAAGAATATGTGTTTTTTTTATTCTACATTGTATGCAAAATTATAGTGTTGTAATAGTATGGTGAAATGATTGTAATGTTATGTTTTGTGAGGTTGGTTTAAAATTCTCAGAACTAATACCTGTGATGAAGGAATCAATAAATTTATTGCAATATTTTTTTACTATGAATAAAGTGATCTTTCTTTGGTGGTGGGTTTTTTCCCGTAAGGATTTTCCCATGTAAATCTGGTGTTCATTCTCTATTATGTTTCTTGTTTATTTAGTTAATTTATTAATTGCACATATTTATATTTTTTAATTTGAAATTAAAAGACACTTGTGTAATTCCCCTCTGAATTTGAATTGGGAGAGTGATTTCCACACTAAGCTTTCCTTACAAGTCATATCAGAGCCTAGATAGTTGTGTTATCCTTGTTGGGTAGGGTTGGTTTTTTGTGTTAATTTGGTTCAATGTGATTCTTACAGATATTTTATTTTCCTTGATTACAAATTGATATGGCAAGCACTTCTAGGAGAGTATACATTAAAAAATTCAATGCTCAAACTTTGAGTTGTGGAAACTTAAATTTGAATATTTTCTGGTTGAGTGAGATCTTTGGGTCGTTGTGTCTGGAAATAAACCTTCAGGAGTGAATAATGAATATTGGGACTTAGTAGAATGGAAGGCCAGAGGATTGATAATATTGAGCCTTGCAAATTTTATTCTATTGAATGTCCATGAGGAGAAGACTGCACGTTCTCTGTGGAATAAATTGGGAGATATTTATCAGGGAAAATCCTTGGTGAATAAACTTTTATTAAGAAATAATTTATAATATTTTAAGATGGATGGAGGTACATCCATAGTAGGTCATTTGAATACATTCATTATGGTTTTTGAAAAACTGACATCTATTGGCATAAACATTAGTGAAGAATAAATATGTATGTTGTTGTATTGTTCCTATCCTAACATGTGGTTGCTTCACTTCTTTCAGAAGAGATACGGAGGAATTCTTCTAAGATGGCTAAAGAGGCTCTTGTTGTTTGAGGCAGATCAAAGGAAAAAGGAAAAAATAAGGACAATAAGTCCAAATCCAAGTCACAAATGAGATCAATGCCTCTGGGAAAGAATACCAACATGAAGTGCTAGAATATTGAGAAGAAAGGACATATGTGAAAGGATTGCAAAGACGAGAAGAAGAAGAGTACTTTTGGTACTGAGTCTTCTTAGACTATTGCAAATGCCTTTGTATCAGCCTTGGAAACACATGAATATGGTAATTTTGATGACCTTATGGAAAGACATGTTGTCAATTAGTGCAAAAATAATTAGTCATCACAGAGTTGACTGAGCCAACAATGCAATCTAAGCAGTTACAGTGTAACCTGAGTAGTGACAGTGTTGACCGAGCGGACAGTGGTAATCAGTATTACCTCAGAGATCAATATGACCAAAGTACTCAGTGTAGCCCAAGTGATAGAGTTTACTATGTTTCCTAAGTGACAACATATTTCCCGAGTGCCATTATATCACCCGAGTGGATTACTGGACCCGAGTAATAGTTTTGGGCCGATTTAGCTTATATTGTTTGATATTAATTTATCTTATGGAAGCCAACTTACAGAAGTATTTGATTTGGATAAGGTATAAATATAAGGTATTTTGTTTATCCAAATGTGTGTGAAATAAGTGTATATGTGAATATGAATTGGTAGACTGATTAAGCAAGCTATATCAGTATAAGGAACAATAGAGACTCGTCTATCACATTCAGGCAATTAGTTTATGTCATTGGATCATATTCATCAAATCAGAGTTGCATTGAAGATCATCTACTACTTCATCCTAACAGGTGCATCAAGAAAATCCTCAAACAAGGTGGACTTAACAGTCCTTTACAAATCTCCTAACAGAGTTGCATACTTAATTGTAGTGTACTAAATCCTTTCACAAGGTGGAACTAATAGTCCTTATTTCTCCTAACAAGGTAGGCCATCAGAAGTGGTCAATTTTAAGCTTTAACAGGCTAAATTTATACTGCAATAATAAATCTTGTGGGTATCATCCCCACCCCAGTTTTACTTTCTATTTGGAAGTTTTTTGGGTAACCAAATATTGTGTCAAGTGTTGTGGATGTTGTATTTATTTTCTTTTTAGTGCATGCAATCAGATTACATAATCTAATAAAGGATTAAAGAGATTAAGTTTTATTGGTTCTTGATTCACCCCCCTCCCTCTCAGTCACCTAGCCTCAATATGTTTCCAACAATTGGTATCAGAGCTAAAGGTTCTCTTATCAGAAGTTTAATAGCTTGAGAAAATATCAGAGGCAATGGAAATATACAGACTGGAGAAATCCATTGAAAATGAAAAGCTAGATCTACAAGTGGTGATGGATCAAATTAGAAAACTCAAGGAGAAGCTCTCTCATTCCCTAAAAAGAAGAAAAGATTTAGCAATGCAGATGATTGATAAAAGTTACATATAAAAAATAATTGAAGACTTATGCAAAGAAAGAAGTTCTGAAGAAGTAGATGAAGCCATTGAAGACCTACTTGCAAAGAATCTCAATTTACATGAAGAAGTCAGAAATTTGAAAAGAGAACAAGAAATTCATTCAATCAGAATATGTGAAGTCATGGAACAAAAGAATCAAGTATAAAATGATAGAGAAATGGCACAAGAAGATAAAAGATTGTTAAGTACAAGTTTAGAGGAAAAATAAAATGAAATCCATAATTTGTCACTTCAACAAGTAGATATGATAAATCAACTCAATAATGTAAATCAAGAAGTTGTCAATCTAAGAAAAGAAAATGAAAGACTACAGAATGATCTCGATACTAAAAAACAAACCAATGAGATTATGATGAATTCACAAGGAAGCATGGATCAGCTGACGGAGAAAACTCAACTTAGACATCATGGACAAACTGGATTAGGTTATACCGAACAAGGTGAAACCTCACAGCAAGGAACTCAAAAGAACAACAAACCTACTTGTAATCATTGTGGTAAGTTAGGGCACACAAAAATAAGTGTTAGATCAATAGAAAGTCAAAATTTAAAGGTAAATGCTACAGATGCAACAAACATGGACATAGGGAAAGTGAATGCACTGAGAAACCCAAGTTTGAAGGAAAATGTTTCAATTATAACAAACAAAGTCACAAATCTTCCGAGTGAAGAACTAAGAAGTGGAACCCTGCTGAACAACTAGCTAAAGCAATTTTTGGTTGGTATTACAACACATGGAGAAGATGTTGTCATTGTGGTGAATATGGGCATATTGGTGCAAATTGTGCAAAACATCACCTCAGAAAAAGAAACCCTACTAAGAGATGTTATGTGTGTAAACAACTCGGTCATCTAAGCAAGAATTGCATGAACAGAGAAAAAGTAGATACCAGTTTTGAGAAAGGAAAAGAAAAATTTTCTGAAATTAGAACTCAGATGAGTCAGCAATGGGTAAGGAGATCTCCTAAGAATTCAGATCAAAACAATGAAGGATTGAATGGAACCCAAAGTAGTGAGTTGGGTGGATCTACCATCTCTGAATAAATATGCAAGGAGAAAACTAGAAATGTGCATACAATTCATATTACATCATTTCCAATCATGCTAGCAAGTCCAAATCAGTATATTGATGCACTAGGACACATTACAGTTTTAACTGAGTTAGGATCTTAGTTACATCTGAGTTACACAGGCTTAACCGAGTTAAGTCATGTTGTATGGTTTCAAGGATACATAAGTTAGTTTTTTAGGATCTTCATTATGAGATATGCCAACTACCATGTACGGAGCATTTAATGAAAAATCAATTGTAAAATATCTTATAAAAGATGAATTGGAAGAGTTATTGTTTACAAATCTTTCAGTTTGCAGAGCGATTTAGAGCCTTAAGAGATTTAGAGTGAATTTTTGTTCAAAAGTTTTAAGTTGCAAATTTGTATCAAACCTCCAAGATTTATGGTGTCTACATCTAGCAGCAAGGTTAAGAAAGGATCTAAGATGTTGGTGAGGAATGTTGTTTGTGAACCACCAAATTTTGAGCTTCATCCAACAATTGCAGAGGAGATAGATCCGATGGGAGCTCATTCCCTAATTCCTTTGAAGGTACTATTGATCAATGATATCTGAGCCTTCTATCATTGCACCATTCAATAGCTAGGGACACTAGAAATGAATAAAGAATATGATAAACTTTTTGAAGCTGGGAATCTGAAGCCAAAACATAAACACCTCAAAGTCAAGGGTTTGACTCATATCATGCATATGACACTAAATTTTCAAATTAAGTGGATTAGGTTTGTTTTGAGCCATGTTCATGACATGCACTTATGGATAGAGCAACCAGTGAAGATCACCAAGACAATGGTACATTGTGTTACAGGGTATCCTATGATTGACAAGGAAAAAACTACCAAAACCCTACCCGGGATGACCTAACAAAGAAGACTCTTGCTAAATGGGATGGAAGAGGCATGAGATTGAATGGAGTTACAAACATGGAATTGAAGTTTGAGATTCACGTAATTGTGCACAAAATATATAGTTCTAGCTGACCAAATAGCGTACCATGTGAGGCTATGGACTTGGCATATAAAGTGGTCAAGAACAACCTTTCATTTGGCCTTGCCGAGTTGTAGCTCATCCAATTGAGCAAGAACATGGAAAGCATCCAGGCATCAAAGAAAAATCCATGTAATTTTGGTTCACTTCTGGTCTGCATATTCTTTTATATTTAGAAGTTTTTCCCTTCTAGAGGCACAGTTGTTTGGAAGAAGGATAGACCCATAGTTTATCAGATAAATGATTTTATAGAAAAATTAGGAGACAATTTTGAGAGCATCATGGATGCATATTTTGAGGATTTCAGACAGAAGATGCAGAATAGATATAAAATTCCTAAACAATTGGTATAAGACTACAAAGATGATGTTTTCTTCCAAGTTGACTATGATCAAGTATACATTCAGGTAGTCAAACCTAGGGTTGCATGAGTGAAACCTCTTGCATATGAAGTTAACATTGATGAGACCAAAGATATCATTAACGCTCTTGTGACTGAGCCTGTTGATCCTAAAGAACCATAATTTGGTACTTATGAAGAAGAAAAGAGAAGAATATCTTAGAAATTGAGATTCATAAGATCTTGAAGAGAGGAAAGAAGAGGTTAGAAAAGTTTGAAAATAATTATGGAAAGACTTCAGACTCTCCTCCTTCAATCACTGAAAGTAAAGAAGATGAAATTAAGATAGAAGATGATGAACCTAAAAAAGAAGAAGAAGAGGTAGAAGCATAGCATCATAAGAAGAAAAAGAGGCTAGCCCCCAAGAAAACACCTAAGGCCCCTACCCCTATCTTCACTACTAGCAAACCCAGAATATCTAGAAGGAAACTTATATTGCCTAAGGAAGATGAAGAAGAAGATATAGTCATATTCAAGAAACCCCCACCTACCTTTGAGAAGAAAATCAAAGAACTAAGAGAAGGTAGTGGTATGAGTACTCTAAAATAATTTAAATATGCATCCATAACTAAGGATGAACAAAAGAAAATTGAGGAAGCATTCATAGAGAAAATGGAAATATGGAAGTATGATCCATATGAATTGAAGAGTCACATGACTGAAGATCTATTCAAAGAAATATCTATTCCCTAGAGCAATGCAAATCAGACAGAAAAGAATATCAGGGAACAAACCTTGATGTAAGTCATGTCATCTATGACAAATAAAGAGGTTAAAGAGGTCATGACCAAATATGAGAACAATCACACTCCAAGGTTCAGGGCCTTTCAAATACTGAACAAGAGAATAAAGGATGTTGTTCAAGCTGCTACAATGACATGGAAGTCAGTATTTGAAATCAAGGAAGATGATAACGAAGAGCTACTAAGTACAAAACCCAAGGTAAAGACTGATGATGTATAATTACCTGAGGTGGAAACTATTGAAGAATCCAATGTAGAACAGATATTAGTAGAAGTGTTGGCATCCCTTCCCCAATTACCTATATAGAAAATCCTATCTCTGAGAAAGGGTAAGACTGTAGAATCTAAATTTGGACTAGTAGGAACCGAGCATCAGGCTCCACCTACTACTGGGCTAAGCCTAACCAAGTATCAGAAGGTGACAATGAATATTTCTATAGTGAGCATTGATGATACAGTTGGTGCAACAAAAGTTAATGATCCACTGGATACTGAAGTCACGGATGATAGTGGAAAAGGTAAGGAAATTGTTCCTTCACCTAATCCCAAGGTCAAAGGAAAGGGGAAGGAAACAAATACTGATGATATTAATCTTGAGAAAGACATTATGATTCCAAATTGGTATCTATTCAACTTGACAGTAGAGAAGATGGATATACCAGGGGAGCTTTAGAAGAAAAGATCTACAAAGCAAAAGCTCCGAGCATAAAAGAAGAGAAAAAGACTGCTAGAGAAAATTAAAGGTATATTCCTAGATGCACTAGAAATAGAAGTTGATGAGAATGACTCTATTATGGATCAACTTTTTGATATAGTCCACAAGTTCAATAAAGATTTAATTGGTCAAGAGAAACTACTACAGAAGGCGAAAAGGAAGTTTGAGAAAAAAATTCTAGAGAATGTTGCAAGTAAGATTGCAATAGATCAAGTAAAGATAAACACTCTCATTAGCTCTCTAGAAACTGTTACCCAAAATTACAGCATACAGAAGAATAAACACAAATAGGAAAAGATTTCATATTAAGGGTCCAATTAACACTATCTTTCAGGTATTGTTGATTAACATTTCATTATTGCATTCATTATCATATTTCATTATTGTACTTTAAGTATTGATCATATTTCAAAATTTTCAAATTCATAATTGATCATTACATTGTGCATTCAAACTGAATGTAGTATACAAGTGTCCTTTCATATTTTTTTATTTCATGTCAATCAAAGAGTATATTTTAAGAATAGAAAGAATGATAGAAGTATGGAGTAGGGGTCCCATGCATTGCCTTATTGTATGTTTGTTGTCAGCTGGTTGTCTGTCAGGTCTTAGGTCTTCAGGTCTAGGTCTTCATCTTCACTAAGTCTTTAGGGTTTTTCACCTGCATCATAAGAGAGAAAATGGTGTTAGATCCAGATGGATCTAAGCAATGCATGAAACAAAAACAACCTACAACTATAATCAATTCTTTCAATGTTGCATATCTATCTGGTAAATTCAATGTAATAAGGAAATGTGCATCCACACTAAGTGAAAGATAGTATTAAAGGTACTTGTTTTTAAACATGAAACCTTTTACTATTAATGGTCATTTTGATGTATGTTGTTCTTGTTTTGAAAGCCAGATATCTGAATGAAAGGGACTTTGTGTTTCTAACTGAAAAACCTTTTTTGAAAATAGAAAGAACTTGTTATATTAGTGAACCCAACAATCTGAATTTTGATTCACAAGTGTCATCTTTTTGGCATTTTTATAAACTAGATTACTTATTATGTTCACTAACCTAACAAGGTTACAATGTTGTTGTTTGAAGAACTTAATAGAATATATTGCAATGTTCAAAATTGACTTGTTTTCACATCACAGTCAGAAAAGAAGATGCAGTACAAAATGCTTTGCAAGATGCTACAACAAAATGTCATATTGCTACAAAACAGTCAAGCTCAATTGCCAAGATACTACTACATACTCACTGGTATTGCATATTTTTGAAGTGCCATGTTCAAATAGTATTGCTAAATTCAAAATACATTTTCAATGAATTCATTTTTGTTGCTGATTAACAAAAGAGAAATGCTACAGAACTGAGCTTAAATATTATGAAAATGTTATCAGTAGGTATTTAATGGATGTCATGAGCTCGTGCTTGAACTTCATTGAATTTAATTCAGATGTCTTTGAGTGTCACAAGCCCATGCTCAAACTTCTTAGACAATAAATAAACATTTTTTTCATCTTATTGCATTTCTTGTATCAAGGATTCATATTTAGCATCAGTGATTCATTTTCAGCATCAAACAGAGGATACTGAGTTCAGGCATGGAAGAGTATAAAAATAGTGAACATTGTGGTTTTTTATAGCAAGAAAACATCTATAAGTACAAACTAACAGAGAGCCATGGATTTCATATATTTATCAATGGAGCTGTAAGAAACAATGTAAAATGACCAGTGTATGTTAAGTTTTTCCCAAAGTGACAGCAAGTTAAGCCATGACTTTAATTATATGTGGGTTTTTCATTTTATGCTATCCAATGTTCATTCATGGCAGATTGAAATAAATAGACTATCATTTCTTTTCAACATTTTAAAATTATATCAAAAGATAAGAAGACAGAGTAAAATATGTAATAAACTAATGTTTTCAAGCTACAGACATGGATTTCCTTCTACAAGACCAAACTGTGCAAGTTCGATGGATAACAAAGCCCTATTTCAAAGAAAATGAAGGGCACAATAGAACTTATCTACATGTTTCATGCAAAATCTTATGTTTGTTAGTCCAAGCTTCAGTCCATTGTACAACTGTAAATGGCTTGGTACGAAGCTGTGGCTGAAATATGCCAAGTTTCAAGACCGAGTTCATAAAAGATAACTCCACATCTTTTAACCACAACTCAGACTAAGCCAATCTTACAGTGGTTTAACTCAAATTTTAAAACCCATTAATCATGGAGGTTGTCATGCACTGTTAAGGAAAGAAAAGCTCACATCAAAAGAGGGAAAACAAGCAAACTTCATAAATAGGTGTTACCAGTTAAAAGGAATCGCGCTTACCGGTTATAGCCAAAGATTAAGTCACACTGAGCTCGAGTCTCAAGTCACCGCTGAGATCACAGCAAGGATTCATGCCAGTCGGAGCCATGAATGAAGGAGAAAGGGGTTTGAGATCGAGTTCAAGCTCAAGGCCATGATTCAAAATGTAAAAGTACCTACAAGCCGTGAGTTACAAAGTCTTAAGCTGAGAAGGAGACTCATAGTCAAGCATCAGTTTCTAAGGAAGGACATAGTCAAACACCATCTCAAGGCCAAGAAAGGAGTTGTATCTCAAATACATCATTTAGGGGCTAGAAATCTTCCTTCATAGTTTAAGCTCAAGGCCGGTCTTCAAAGCTCAATGATAAAACTCATAGAACAAGCTAAGGTCGAGCAAAGGAATCTCTAGATCAATACAAATAAAACTTGAGCTTCCGTAATATACTGCCAATTCAAAATCAATGAAATAGAGAACTCCCTACCACTGATGTCGAGCCCTAATCAAATTTTGTCAGGGTTCCTACTCATAGTTAGGGTTCTTTTCCCTATTCTTCTCGGTTAAGTTGAATGAAGATTGATATGTCCGAGAATGAAAACAGTTTTTGAATATTTGGAGTCTACAACAAACTAAATTGAATGCCATTAATGCATATGCCCACATCCTGGTAGAGCCTGAGAAACACAGTGTCACCTCATTGCCTATTTTTTTGCATAGTGTGCAAGTGGGCATTGTAAAAGGATTTATATCCTTAATAAAGAACCAACATTTAGGCTTGAATCTTGGCATGATTTTAGGCCAAATTTGGGCAAATAACAAAAAATTGGATTTTTAGTTTTGAGGCTTAGGCATGTTATAAAACTGATTTAGATTATCAGTCTTGGGGGTTGTAGATTTTTGAGAGAAGGCTAAAAGTGAGCACATTGTTCCTTGATGCTTTGGAGATCTTGTTTGTAACTTATTTGTCAGATTTTTGGAGGATAATAAGGTAGATGATCTATTTCTCCATATACTTTTGAGTTTTGATTTCAAATCCTATTGTCATATTTTTTCATAAGTGTTTATTCAATTTGGTAGCTAGGAGAAGTGAATGTTTATTATTCCTCCTCTATGTTAACAAAATTCAGACCTCATGAAGAATATGTATGTTTGTTGATAGATTAAGCTATTTGTGGTCTATACCCTAGTAGCCAGGTCTTTAACCTATATGTTGATCAAAGATTCAAGGTATCAAACTTTGGAATATGAGTTAGGGTTACTATATTAGTTTGCAAACAAAGTTTGATTTCATTTTGGTGTATCACCTCACTTTTAGTTTCAAAGTTTCTTTTTCCCTTTTCCCACTAAGTTTCAATCAAGAGGTGATATTATGTATCAAATAGGAACCGGCCTAGAATCTAGAGACTCCTTAATTAGAGTCCACCCACAACTTGAGAAGGTTTCCATTGTTAGGATAGAATATTTTTAAGCCCTAATGCCTGAGTTGGGGTGGTATTTCTAAACCTCAATAGTTTTTGGCACACGCCCGGTGGGACCTTGTGATACATGAATTGAATCCAAACAAGGAGTGTTAAAGAATTTGAGTATTTACAGTTGTCTTTAATTAGGAGAGGCAGAACTATCCAAAGAGAGCCTAGAGGTCCTAGAGAGCTTTCTATTTAGCCTGTTCAAAGAGGTTGGAGACCCGGGAGACCAAGGAAATTAAGATCTGAAAGAATTTTAGCTCTTCCCACTTACCACACTAAATTTCTAAATTTAGAGAAGGAGATTTTTGAAGATCTTGGAGTATCTCAAAGCAAAGTTGTTCCTCAACAGCCACCACTGATAAATCAAACTATACCATCTGGTTCAGGTACAATAGTTCCAGCAATGGCAAGAAATCTGCCATTTGTACCATTCAATCAAGGCAATCCTTTGAGGATTGCAAATCATAAAAACATTCCATTGGCTACTCTAAAAGGCTTTCCATCTTTCATTGGAGAAGGACAAGTAACTATCATTGAACACATCAGAGATGTTGCATCTCTTTGCAATGTTCATCATGTCATGAAGGAAGATGTGGCTTTGAATCTATTGGCTACATCACTGAAGGGAAAAGCCCTTGATTGGCTCAGAACTCTCCCAGTGGATTCTATTTCCACTTGGGATGTTTTGGGGGAGAGACTTTCAAAATTCTTTGAACACAAGTCAGATAGCTTGTCCCTAGTGGAGCAATTAACTACTATTAAAAGGGCTCCACAAGAGGAAATGAGTGATTTCAATCTTTATTTCCAGAAGAATTGGAATAGGATTCCTTCTACGGTAATACCTTTAGCTGAATATGCATTTTTTTATTATTTGAAGAGTTTGAATAGTGATATCTCTATTATGATTCAATCTATGGGGGGTACTTCATTGCCCCAAGCTTTTAATACTACTATTAGGGCAGAGAATAACCTTATTCAGGCGGGAAAGATATCTCCTAGGCCATCTATTCCTTTCTTTCCTAGCATTCAATCTAATATGCCATTAATTGTTCCACCTCTATCCACTGTCCCATCTTTTAAAGCCTCAGAGGTAGTTCCTATTGCCCCTCTGAATGAGTTGTAGAGTATTAAAGATAGCCAAAAAAAAGGAGAGTTTGTTGCAGTCTTTTGGTAATGAACTAGTAAGTTTAAAAAGGAATCAAGCACAGGAAAATCTTGTAGCTCAAAATTATTTTTCTGGTTCCTCATCCCAATATCCTAATCAGCCCAATTATCATGGTAATAGGCAGCAATCTCAAGGCAATACCAATGAAAATAGGAAGAATTGGAATCAGAGGCCTAATAGACCATACAATCCTACTCCTATTAATGTTGTTAGGGATATTGTTCCTAGTCAAAATAATATTTCTACTGAATGGTGCTTTCCATGCAATCAAGCACATGATAAGTCAACATGTTCCAATGGAGTCCTTAATCATGCTCTTATGGTTCAAAATTCAATAAATTCACAACAGAATGTGCCTATTGAAGAGGTACAATAGAAATTAGATCAGAGTATTCCAGATACTGGTTTCTTAAATTGGAAAGAAGAAGAATTTTGGGGCCTGAATGATGATTCAGCTATTTCATCAAATACCAGAGCCAAAAAGAGAGCTCTAGAGTTAGAGAAATCAGCTGGTAATGTATTTCCTACCCCAGTTTCAATTTTAAAGAACCCTTCTTCTTCATTTAGTAAGGATCAAAATCAAAAGCATACTGATCAAATTTATCCTAGATCTCCTCAAAAGGTACAGTTTGTTGTTCCCTTTAACATTGTTGATAGTATGAAGAAAATGAATGTAACCTTGTCTATGTGGGAAACCTTAGCTATTCCAAGACAAGCTGAAATTTTAAAAGAAGGGTTGTCCATGTTGACAGCCAGCTCACAACAAGCTATTCAGCAACCTCCTAGAGTGGTTATGGATAATTTAGAGCTCTCTAAAGTTCAGGAAACAATATCTAATGAAGAAAAGAAGCTTGCTAAAGTGCAGCAACTAGCAGCACAAGTGAGTAAAAAGACTGCAGATTTGAAGCAATTAGCAATGATAGTTGATAAAGGGCCGGAAAATGTGCAAAAGACAATAGAAAAGGAAGGTAAGAAACCTACAAATAATAAGCCTCCTCCTTTTTATGTTTCTTTGATCATTGGAAACAAATTAGTGCATAATTTTATGGTAGACAGTGGTGCAACCAACACTGTCATGCCAAAGAAAATAGCTGACTGGTTGGATTTAAAGTATGAACCTCTTGATAAAGGAGTGGTCCAGCTTGATGGTACTTCATTAAAGGCCTTAGGGGTTGTTAAAAATGAAAGCTTGACCTTACACTCATGTCCAAATTTCTCAATTCCTCAAGATATTTATGTCATAAACCTGCCACCCTATTTTTCCCTATGTCTGTCAAGGGACTTTACAGCCAAAATAGATGGATATTTCTCATTAGATTGGTCTCACCTGTATTTCAAAACTAGATATGGCACTAAGGTAACCATATATAAAATTAGAGTTATTGGCCAAGGATCACATAGAGCCTTATAATCCTAGCCCTATTAATGCAAGTTGTGTGATTATGGATTCAGATGAGATTAATGATTATTCATCTTATAACACAAAAACTAAGGAGTATCCTAATATCATTTTGGATGAATGGGAAAATAGAAATGATCAAAATGATGATATGTTTGATGTTGGTTTTGGTAACTATGTGATTCTGGAATCTGATGCAGTTTTTCCTAATCTGATAAAAGATCAAGGTTCTAAATTTCAATTATCTAACCAGCTATTGGACTTATATTTTGATGGATCTAGGAATAAAGATGGTTTTGGTGTAGGGGTTATGTTAGTTTCACCTGATGGTGATAAATTTTATGTTGCATATAAATTATCTCTTCCATGTTCTAACAATGTGGTTGAATATGAAAGTCTAATTTAGGGTTTAGAATGGGCAAGGAAAAGAAGAATCAAATGCTTGAGGGCATTTGGGGATAGTGAGTTGATAGTAAAATAGGTGAGAGGTATCAATATTGTTAAAAATGATCTTTTGAAGTTGTATAAATCCAAAGTATCAGATATTCTAGATGATTTTGATGCATTTAACCTCATTTCTATACCTAGAAGGAAATATCAGCATGCTGATAGGTTGGTTGGTATTGGTGCACATGTTTCAATTACTAAAAAATAAACGACAGATCTCAGATCAGTCACATGTCAAAATTTTTGCGAGGCCATCTATCCTAGATAATGATATCAATTGGCAAGATTTTAACACTGATGAACATATTTTAAGTTTTATGACTGAAACAGAAGATTTCTCAGCTTTTAAAAATGACAAACTTAGTCATAAAATGGAAGATCAAATAATTCAGTTAAAGACTAATAAGCTTCCAAAGGGATTGGTCAGCCTAGAGTTAGCTTTTAACTCTGATGATCAATTTAGAAGGAATAAAACTAGCTTGCTGAACAAGGAAGATCACTATGAAGAGGTGGAGATATTCAAAGATAACTATTTGAAGGTTGATAAAATTAATTATCCTGAAGGAAAAGAATTTCTTGTTGATTTGTTTAGAGAATATAATGATGTGTTTGCATGGGATTATGTTGATTTGAAATGATTTGATCCTCAATTAACCCAACGTACCATAGAACTAGAGTCAAATGCTAGACCAATAAGACAGAGGCAAAGGCCTATTAACCCCAAGTTAGATCCCTTAATGTTGAAAGAGCTCAATAAACTCTTGGATGGTGGTATCATATTTCCTATCAAACACACATCCTGGGTTTCCAATTTAGTACCATTAAGGAAAAAGAATGGAGAGATAAGACTTTGTGTATACTTTAGAGACCTTAATAGGGCATCTTTGAAAGATAGACACCTTCTTCCTTCTATGGAACAAATTGTACAATATGTCTCAGGTTCAGAGAGATTTTCACTCCTAGATGGGTATTTTGGTTATAACCATATTTTAGTCAAAGAATCAGACCAGTTCAAAAAAACCTTCACAACTAAATAGGGTACAATGGCTTACATAAGAATGCCATTTGGATTATCAAATCTAGGAGCTACATTCCAGAAAGCAATGGACATGGATTTCAGGAATTTAATGTATAAATTTGTTCTAGTATACCTAGATGATGTCACAATTTACAGCAAGGTTTCACAATAGCACATAGATCATCTGAGACAAGTGTTACAAAGATGCAGAGAGTTTGGAATCTCTCTTAACCCAAAAAAGTTTGTTTTTTTAGTTCATGAAGGTAAAATTTTAGGATACCAAGTGTCTAAAGAAGGTACAACTATTGAGCCTGAAAGGATTCATGCAATTCTGGAACTATCATTGCCAAAACATAAGAAAGGATTGTAGAATTTTATTGGCAGGATAAATTTTGTTAGACACTTTATCCCTAATATTGCAAACTTGTTAAAACCTTTGACTGCTATGCTCAAGAAAGATGTACCTTTGAGTTGGAATGATCAGGGAAAGAGAAGTTTTGAACAAATTAAGTAGGATTTCTCATCAGCCCCTACTTTAACTAATCCGGATTTCTATAAGGATTTTATTTTATATGCTTATGGTGGTTTTGACACTATTTCAGCAATGCTGCTACAAAAGAATGAGGATAAATAGGAGCAGCCAGTTGCATTTTTCAGCAAAGGTATGGATGATTATGAGCAAAGGTACAATTTTGTTGAGAAACACGTGCTAGGTGTTATTAAAGCCTTCAAAAATTTTAAGCATTTGGTTTCTAGGAATAAAATACATCTGATGGTTACACATCCTAGCATTAAAGAGTTCTTATTGAACAAAGATGTCAATGAAAAGAGAGCAGGATGGATAAAAAGAGTTATGGAATATGATGTGCAAATTCGTGTAACCAAGCTAGTTAGAGGCAAAGGCTTGTGTGATCAAATGGAAAAAGAAGAAGATAAGGTTGAAGCCACTAAAGAGGATGCCTTACTCCAAGGTAATTCTATGTTAATCAATCAGCATCCTGGTTATCAGATATGACCAAATTTCTACAAACTGGTCAATGTCCAATAAATCTTGATAAAGCCAAAAGAAGGTACTTCAAGTTACAATCTATTCCTTATGTTCTAATTGATTATATTATTTATAGGAAAGATTTTTTTTGTATGCTTCTCAAGTGCATAGACTATGTTGATCAAAACAAGATTTTATCTAAGTTTCATGATGGATCTTGTGGAGGGCATTTCAGTCCTAAAACTACACCCTGGAAAAGTCTAAGAGCTGGCTATTATTGGCCAAATTTATTCAAAGATTCTCATTCTTGGGAAAGAAAATGTCAAAAGTGTGCTATGTTTGTAGGAAAGTAAAAGTTGGTAGCATTGCCATTAAATAAAATCATTGTGGATCAGCCATTTAATAAATGGGGAGTGGACTTTATAGGTCTAATAAATCCTAATTCTAGTGCAGGTCATAAATAGATTTTGACTACTACAGACTAATTTTCCAGATGGACTGAGGCCATTGCATTGAAGGAGTCTACTGGATCTACTGTGTTGAAGTTCTATGATGATATTGTAACCAGGTTTGGTGTTCCTCAATCAATAATTTTAGATAATTCTTTAGCTTTTGTTGGTTCAACTATAACAGAGTGGGCTGTTAAAAATGGTATTTATCTAAATACTTCTTCTAACTATTATTCTCAGGGTAATGGTCTTGCAGAGTCTACTAATAAAAACCTAATTAGGATCATGAAAAAGACTTTGCAAGAAAATAAGAGAGATTGGCACTCTAAACTAAAGGTAGCCTTATGGATGGATAGAATCACACCAAAATAGATTATTGGGAATTCACCCTATGTTCTAGTTTATGGTAAGGAGGCAAGATTGCCAATTTCTACTTAGTTTCCCACTCTACTGCTAGCTGATCAAATGATGATGTTTGAAGAGGAAGATCCTCTTAAGCTGAGATACGCTGAATTGCTACAGCTTGAAGAAGAAAGAAAAAAAGCATTGAAAAATATGGAGTTAAGACAAGAGAAAACTAAAAGGTCTTTTGATAGAAGGGCTACACCCAGAGTCTTCAAGGAAGGTGATTTAGTACTCAAGTGGGATGTGCTAAAGAGAAGACCAGGTTAGCATGATAAATTTGATAATTTTTGGTCAGGCCCTTTTGTTATTACGGCTTGCAAAGAGAATAATACTTTCCAAATGTCTACAGCTGATGGAGAAGTTCTACAAATTCCAGTTAATGGAATACACCTCAAGATTTTCTTTAAGGGTTAGGATTAGTCTAGTTTCATTTTCCATAAGTGTTGTCCAAGCACTAGGTCTTTAGGTTACATGAGTCTAGATTAGATGCATTTTCATTTCAATAATGGTTGCATTCATGATTTCTTGTTTTCTAACTCTATTGCCCAAGGATAAGATTTGTAGGTCATGTCTAGCAGGCAAACATCTAGCAGAAGTGGCCAAAAATGTTACCCAAAATTACAACATACAGAAGAATAAACACAACTAGGAAAAGATTGCATTTTAAGGTTCCAATTAACACTATCTTTCAGGTATTGTTGATTAAAATTTCATTATTGAATTCATTACCGTATTTCATTATTCTACTCTAAGTATTGATCACATTTCAAAATTTTCAAATTCATGACTGATCATTACATTGTGCATTCAAACTGAATATAGTATACAAGTGTCCTTTCATATTTCATATTTCATGTCAATCAAAGAGTACATTTCCAAAATAGAAAGCATGATATAATTATGGAGTAGGGGTCCCATGCATTGCCTTATTGTTTGTTTGTTGTCAGCTGGTTGTCTGTTAGGTCTTAGGTCTTCAGGTCCAGGTCTTCATCTTCACTAAGTCTTTAGGGTTTTTCACCTACATCATGAGAGATAAAATGGTGTTAGATCCAGCTGGATCTAAGCAATGCATGAAACACAAACAACATACAACTACAATCAATTATTTCAATGTTGCATATCTATCTGGTAAATTCAATGTAATAAGGAAATGTGCATCCACACTAAGTGAAAGATAGTATTAAAGGGACTTGTTTTTAAACATGAAACCTTTTACTATTAATGGTCATTCTGATGTATGTTGTTCTTATTTTCAAAGCCAGATATCTAAATGAAAGGGACTTAGTGTTTCTAACTAAGAAACCTTTTTTATAAATAGAAAGAGCTTGTTAGATTAGTGAACCCAACAATCTGAATTTTGATTCACAAGTGTGATATTTTTGGCATTTATATAAACTGGATTACTTATTATGTTCACTAACCTAACAAGGTTACAATGTTATTGTTTGAAGAACTTAATAGAATATATTGCAACGTTCAAAATTGACTTGTTTTCACATAACAGTCAGAGAAGAAGATGCAGTACAAAATTACTTGCAAGATGCTACAGCAAAATGTCATATTGCTACAAAACAGTCATGTTCAATTGCCAAGATACTACTACATACTCACTGGTATTGCATATTTTTTAAGTGCCATGTTCAAATAGTATTGCTAAATTCAAAATACATTTTCAATGAATTCACTATTTTTTCTGATTAACAAAAGAGAAATGCTATAGAACTGCGCTTAAATGTTATGGAAATGTTATCGATATGTATTTAATGGATGTCACGAGCCCGTTCTCAAACTTCATTGAATTTAATTCTGATGTCTTTGAGTGTCATGAGCCCGTGCTCAAAATTCTTAGACAATAAATAAACATTTTTTTCATCTTATTGCATTTCTTGTGTCAAAGATTCACATTTAGCATCAGTTATTCATATTCAGCATCAAACAAAGGAGACTGAGTTCAAGCATGGAAGAGTATAAAAATAGTGAATATGGTGGTTTTTATAGAAAGAAAAAATCTATAAGTACAAACTAACAAAGAGCCATGGAGTTCATATATTTATCAATGGAGTTGTAAGAAACAGTGTAAAATGACTGGTGTATGTTAATTTTTTCCCAAAGTGACAGTAAGTTAAGCCACAACTTTAATTATATGTGGGTTTTTCATTTTATGCTATCCAATGTTCATTCATGGTTGCTTGAAAGAAATAGACTATCATTTCTTTTCAAAATTTTAAAAGTATATCAAAAGAGAAGAATACAGAGTAAAAGATGTAATAAACTAATTTTTTCAAGCTATAGACATGGAGTTCCTTCTACAAGACCAAACTGTACAATTTTGATGGATAACAAAGCCCTATTTCAAAGAAAATGAAGGGTACAATAGAACTTATCTGCATGTTTCATGTAAAATATTGTGTCTACTAGTCCAAGATTCAGTCCATTGTACAGTTGTAAATGGATTGGTATGAAGTTGTGGCTGAAATATGCCAAGTTTCAAGACCGAATTCATAAAAGATAACTCCACATCTTTCAACGACAGCTCGGAATAAGCCAAGCTTATAGTTGTTTAACTCAAAGTTCAAAACCCATAAATCATGGAGGTTGTCATGCACTGTCAAGGAAATAAAATCTCACATCAAAAGAGGGAAAACAAACAAACTTCATAAATAGGTGTTACCAGTTAAAAGGAATTGTGCTTACCAGTTATAGCCAAAGATTAAGTCACATTGAGCTCGAGTCTTAAGTCACCGCCAAGATCATAGCAAGGATTCATTCCAATCAGAGCCATGATTGAAGGAGAAAGGAGTTTGAGACCGATTTCAAGCTCAAGGCCATGATTCAAAATGTAAACGTATCCACAGGCCGTGAGTTACAAAGTCTTAAGCTGAGAAGGAGACTCGTAGTCAAGAATCGGTTTCTAAGGAAGGATACAATCAAACACTAGCTCAAGGCTGAGAAAGGAGCTATAGCTCGAATACATCATTCATGGGCTATGAATCTTCCTTCACAGTTTAAGCTCAAGGCCGGTCTTCAAAGATCAATGATAAAACTCATATAACAAGCTAAGGTCGAGAAAAGGAATCTCTAGATCAATACAAATAAAACCCGAGATTCCATAATAGATTTCCAGTTGAAAGTCAATGAAATAGAGAACTCCCTGCTAGTCATGTCGAGCCCTAATCAAATTTTGGTAGAGTTCCTACTCACAGTTAGGGTTCTTTTCCCTATTCTTCTCGGTGAACTTGAATGAAGATTGATATGTTTGAGAATGAAAATAGTTTTTGAATATTTGGAGTCCACAGCAAACTGAATTGAATTCCATTAACGCATATGTCCACATCTTGGTAGAGCATGAGAAATATAGTGCCACCTCATTTCCTGATTTTTTCCATAGTGTGAAAGTGGGTGGAGTGGTCATGTCGACCCTCTTCCACTTTGCATTTCATAGACTTGGGATTTTTTTTATTAATTTTAGTTTTTAGTTAGTGTAGGTTTTTATTTATTTTGAGTTTTATCTCAACATAAATAATTTAAATGTTTGGTTTAAAAAATTGTAAAAGGATTTATATCCTTAATATAGAAGCAACATTTAGGATTGAATCTTGGCACGATTTTAGGACAAATTTGGGCAAATAACAGAAACTTGGATTTTCAATTTTGAGGCTTAGGCATGTTATAAAACTGATTTGGATTATCAGTCTTGGGGGTTGTAGATTTTTGAGAGAAAGCTGAAAGTGAGCACATTGTTCCTTGATTCCTCGGAGATCTTGTTTGTAACTTATTTGTCAGATTTTTGGAGGATAATAAAGCAGATGATCTATTTCTCCATATACTTTTGAGTTTTGATTTCAAATCTTGTTGTCATCTTTTTTCATAAATGTTTATTCATTTTGGTAGCTAGGAGAAGTGAATGTTTATTATTCCTCCTCTATGTGAACAAAATTCAGACCTCATGAAGAATATGTATGTTTGTTGACAGATTAAGCTATTTATGGTCTATACCCTAGTAGCCAGGTCTTTAACCTATAATTTGATCAGAGATTCAAGGTATCAAACTTTGGTATATGAGTTAGGGTTACTGTGTTAGTTTCCAAACAAAGTCTGATTTCATTTTGGTGTATCACCTCACTTTCACTTTCACTTTCAAAGTTTCTTTTTCCATTTTCCCACTAAGTTTCAATCAGGAGGTGATATCCTATATCAAATAGGAACCAGCCTAGAATATAGAGACTCCTTAATCAGAGTCCACCCACAACTTGAGAATTTTTCCATTGTTAGGAGAGAATATTGTTAAGCCCTAATGCCTGAGTTGGGGTGCTATTTCTAAACCTCTAAAGAAACTGCTATTAATAATGTTGTTTCATTATTTGTAAAGTTGAGTGATACTTCCAAATTCACCATGGAAATCAAGACTAAGCTGACAAAGATAGATATATATTTGAAGGAAAGTGAAAACTAGTTGGCACTCAACCCAAGTTTGAGTTCAGCACACTTTGTGAAGATCAATTATCTGACTGACATGCAAGCAGAATTACTAAGGGAAGAAGTAAGGACAAGGGAATCCCTTACAACTATGCATAGCCAACTCCTTCCACACATGGATGTAATGTAGAAACACATAGCTCATGCCAAGACACTCATACATGACAACAAATTTTCAGTTGTAGAGCTTATGACGGAGTTGTCAAAAAAAAATACAGATTGAATTGCACATCCTGAAGGTGTTGCAAGATAACTGGGACAACACTTTGTCTCATATTTTGAAGGTACACAATGATTTCCTATCCTAATTTGGTATTACCATATAGATATATTTTTGGAATTTGTGTCAAAAACAAGGGGGTAATTTATTGTATATACATATAAGGAAATACATATATAGAAGAGAAGAAAAGAAGAGATATATAATAGCAAAGTTACAAAAACAATTTTGAAAAATAAAAAACAGAGTCAGTTGTAACTGAGTCACGGAACTATTGTCAAAACCTAAGAAAGTACCCAAGCATATGGTAAGGGGGAGTTTTGACTCACAAGTTTAAGTAGTTTTTGAATATGATAAGTGATTTTAGTCACTAATGCCAAAGGGGAAGATTGATGACCTTATGGCAAGACATGTTGTTAATGAATGCCAAAACACTTAGTCATCATAGATTTGACCAAGCCAATAGTGCAACTCAAGCAGTTATAGTGTAACCTGAGCAGTGGCAATGTCGACTAAGAAGACAGTGGTAATCAGTATTACCCGAGTGATCAATATGACCTGAGTACACAGTGTAGCCCAAGTGCCATAGTTTACTATGTTGCCCAAGTTACAACATATTGCCTGAGTGCCAGTATATCACCCAAGTGGATTACTGGACTCGAGTAACAGTTTTGGGCTGGCTTAGCTTATATTTTTTGATATTAAGTTATCTTATGGAATCCAACTTACAAAAGAATTTGATTTGGATAAGTTAGAAATATAAGGTATTTTGTTTTTCCAAATTTGTGTGAAATAATTGTATATGAAAATATGAAGTGGTAGGCTGATTAAGCAGGCTACAATAGTATAAGGAACAACAGAGACTCATCTATCACATTTAGGTGATTAGTTTTATATCATTGGATCTTATTCAGAAAATCAGAGTTGCATTGAAGATCATCTACTGGTTCATCCTAATAGGTGCATCAACAAAATCCTCTAAGAAGGTGGACTTAACAGTCCTTTACAAATCTCATAAAAGAGTTGCATACTTAATTGTATTGTACTAAATCCTTTCACAAGGTGGACCTAATAGTCCTTATTGATCCTAACAGTGTAGGCCATCAGAAGTGGTCAATTGTAAGCTTTAACAGGATAAATTTATATTGCAGTAATAAATCTTGTAGGTACCATCCCCACCCCAGTTTTACTTTCTATTTGGAAGGTTTCTGGCTAACCAAATATTGTTTCAAGTGTTGTGGATGTTTTATTACTTTTCTATTTCATGCATGCAATCAGATTACATAATCTAATAAAAGATTAAAGAGATTAAGTTTTATTGGTTCCTGATTCACCCCCCCCTCTTAGTCACCTAGCCTCAATATATTTCCAATAGATGTATGGTTAGTTGATTCAGGAAGATCATTCCATATGACATCTCATAAAGAGTGGTTCTCAAAGTATGACCTGTATGCTTGTGGGAAGGTTTTCCTAATGAGTGATTCAAAACTAGAAATTGTAGGGAGAGGAAGAGCTAGAATCTAGTTGCTAGATGACAAAATAAAGGGAATCAATAGAGTTCTTCATATACCGGATCTATCTCAAAATTTACCCTTTATTAGTAAGTTGAATGATATTGGAGTTTAGGTAACTTTTGTATATGGTGGTTGTAAGACTATAGGTTATTTTTTACTGGCTAAAGGTGAGTACATTGGGACTCTATATAAGTTAGATGACAAATTTGTATGCTGTAATAATGTCTTTGTAAATTCTAAAAATGCTACTGCGTTAACACATGATGTAAACTCTATGGAAGTTAAACTTCTAGCAAAAAAATTATGCTTTGGCATCATAGGATTTTCCATATTGGTGAGAAAGGTTTAAAACCCTTCAAGAATAAAAACTTGGTAGACAGGCTGATAGATTGTAATCTTGAATTTGATTTCTGTGAACATTGCATATATGGAAAATAGAACTGTGTTTCATTTTATTTGAGTTCTCAAAAACCTTTTGGTATATTGGACTATGTTCACTCTGATGTTTTTGGTCTTGTGGATGTTCCTTCTTTGTCTAAGTCAAGGTATTATGTATCGTTTATTGATGATTACTCAACAAGGGCGTTTGTTTATTTTTTGAAAATTAAATCAGAAGTGTTCATTCAATTTAAAGAGTTTAAAAATCTTGTTCAATATGAGACTGAGAGGAAAATAAATTATTTAATAATAGACAACGGCGGTAAGTATTGCAATGCATATTTTGAAAAATATTTTGTAGACCATATAATTAAAAGGAATAATACTATGTCTTCTACTCCACAATAAAATAGAGTTGTTGAAAGGTTGAATCGGTCTTTGATGGACAAAGCAAGAAGCATATTAAGTAGTGTTAGTCTAGAACAAAAATTTTGGGCTGGCGTGGTTGCTACAGTGTGTTACTTGATGAATAATTCTCCTAATTCAACATTAGTTTACCAAATCCCTATGGAAGCATGGTCGGGTAAAAATCCCTCTTTAAGAAATCTTCATATCTTTGCCTATGAGGCATACGCTCATGTGTCTGAATTAAAAACATCAAAATTGGACAACAAGGTTAAAAAATGTATTTTCATTGGCTATGGCATTGGTGTGAAAGGATACAAGCTTTATAATATTTTACGTGAGAAGGTAATGTACAATAGGAATGTAATATTTAGAGAGCTGAAATATTCAGTTATTAACTTTTATCCAAAAAAGACAGAAGAACAAAAGAAAATATTGAAATGATTATTCCTTGGACCCCTGAAAAATACGAACAACGTGCACCAAGTGTAGATGATGCAAGAAAGAGTTCCAAAATATCTGAAGGTTCCAATGAAGAGGATAACATATCTCTCATCTTGAACCACTGACAAGATTTATACATGAAAGAAGATAACCAGATAGGTATGATTTCTCATTACTTGCTACAAATTATGTTAGCAATAATAGTCCACCAACACAACTGAGAGGGGGGGGTGAATCAATTGTGAGAAAAATAAATTAAATTTTAATATTTATAAACCAAATACTCAGTGCATATCTGGACACATCAAATGTAACACCATAACACAAGAAATTGTTTTTGAGGAAAACCTGTTAAGGGAAAAACCCCAGTGGGAATTAGCACCCACAAATAATGCACTGAAATATAGTATCCCTGTTAGGACATTTAGCCTTGTTAGGAGATGATTATTACATATAGTACATAGTCCCTACTAGAGGAAAGACCTTGTTAGGATTCAGGAGAATCAAAAGGCTCACTACCTAGGCACACTGCCCAAATATGAAGGTTAAATCCACCTTTTGGACTCACTATTTGAAATACAAATATATGAGTAACAGTAACCAGATAAATAAATAATAGAAACTTTCTTTTCTTAAACAGTTCCAATGAAGTTCATCACAATCATCACCTCTTCTCAACATCCAAAAAAATTCACAAATACAATCTTGTAGCTTTTTGCATTACACATCTATTCTTTCTCACCAAGAAACAACTCTTCTTTATATATTTTTACAATAAAAAATTAGGTTGGCCAATTAAGAATTCCCCAATATAAAAAAAATTAAATAGACCTTTTCTAAGATACACACGGTACCTTAAACAAGTAAACATCAATTACAATTCATCAATTATACTCCAAGATCTGCAATCTATGCTCGCCATCCTGTAAACACATTACACAACTGTAGTCCACCATAAACATATCTTCGCAAGATCAAATGCTCCATCTGACATCACCAAGAACACAACAACCCAAAAATTACAAGTAACAATATTCAACATGTCTTCTACCATGCCTTAAGATTGCAAATCACAACTCGTGCTCACATCCAAGTTATCTCCAAAACATAGAGACCAACTCTGTCACAATCCACTATTATTGTCATGTACCTAGACTTCACAAAAACAATTGTAAATAATTCCAACAGAAAGATAAATCCAAGAGACCTTAGATATAAGATCACTTCTCATCCTTGTACCCATCTCCATGCTCCCATGCTCTGAAAGTCTATACTGTGTCTGCACACTTCTGTCAGTCATCCCTATACCAGTGATAACCATTCTATCTGAGACTTCAACTGAAACATATGTTGACATCAATGAAAAACATGAATTTCAACACCTCTCACTGAACCAAATCCAAAAATATCCCCCTTTGGAATTGATGGAAATATATGAAAAAATCCATCAACCCAAATAGTATCCTTCTCAATACAATCTTCTCAATATCCTCTTCACATCTCTCCCTAAAATAGTAGGGATTTTCTACTTCTATCACTCCCCCTTTGACATCAATGAAAAAGAGTGCCACATTAAATCTTTGTTCTCTAACCATCCCACCTTTGCAATTTCTAGATTTTTTAAATCTTCATTCCTTCAATGACCAAGTGCTTGACCACCCAAATATGTCTTGATATGTTTTGTGATCACTCCCCCTGAGGAGTGCATCCAAGCATCAAGTCTAGTGATTGATATAGATCTAATAACTATAGGATTGATGCATTCCTGCATCATTTTTTTCTCTCAAGGAGGCGTTCCCACCCCAATAATAACTCTGAGATACTCAAAGGCATCTTTTTGCAAAGGTTTTGTGAATATATTTTCTATTTTCTCCTTTGTGGTGATGTACTCCAATCTTACTTTCTTTTCTGCAACCTTGTCTCTCAAAAAGTGATATTTGATTGAAATGTGTTTTATTTTTGAATGCATAATAGGATTATTTGACATGTTCACTATGCTTGTATTATCACAATGTATAACCACAGGTTCTTCAAAAGTAATCCCAATATCCTTCAGCATTATTTTCGTCCACACTATCTGTGTACAATTTATAGCAGCAACTACATACTCTGATTCAGCAATAGATTGAGCTATACAATCCTACTTCTTACTTAACCATGAAACCAACCTCTTTCCTAGAAAAAAATGCACCTCCACTTGTTCTCTTTCTGCCATAAACACTTCTTGCCCAATCAACATCAGTATAAGCATACAAAGTAAAATTATCATACTTTTCATACCACAAGCCACATTCCAATGTTCCCTTTAGATATCTAAATACCCTCTTAACTATCAAAAGATGAGTCTCTTTAGGATCTTCTTGAAACCTTGCAACAATTCCAACTACATTAGCAATGTTCGGTCTAGTGTGAGTTAGATATTGTAAGCCTCGAATCATGGATTTGTACTTTGTGTGAAAAATAATTTAAGATTCGTTACTAGTGGTGAGATTGCAACCAGTAACCATAGGTGTTCCAATAGGTTTACAATCTTCCATTCCAAACTTTTTCAAAAATTCCTTAAGATACTTGGTTTGAGAGATAAAAATACCATGCTTATCTTGAGTAATTTGCAAACCAAGAAAAAAATTCATTTCACCAATCATAAACATTTCAAATTCATTTTTCATTTCCTCATAAAACTTCTTTCTCATTTCATCATTACCTCCAAAAATAATATCATCAAAAAAGAGTATAAATACCTTTCTCCGTATTAAGATCTTTTTCTTTTATGACCATAGAGATCTGTATGTACCAAATCCAACTTCCCATTTTCTAAGTAAGATTTTCTCTGAAAACTGCTTCTAGTGTATTTCCCCATTACACATTCTCTACACATGGTGTTAGAGGGCTTCACATTTTTTGGTAAATCTTTTCCTACATTTGTCTTACTTACTTTTACAATGTTATCAAAATGCGTATGACAAAACCTTATATTCCATAGCCAATTGTCATCAACCTTTGCAACAAAACAAGTAGCCTCTCTAGTATTAAATTCAAAAACATTACCTCTTGCCTTTGTACCTGATGTGATCAACTCTCCTAAGTGATTTATGATAGTATATTTTCCATCATTGAAATTTAAATGATATCCATTGTCTACAAGTTTTCTAACACTTAACAAGTTGTGATTAATTCCATCAACAAGCAATACATTTTCAATGTTAGTTTTACGATCAAGAGCAATTGAACCTACTCCAATGATTAATTTTGGACTATTATCACCAAATATGACTACACCACCATCATATTTATTTCTCTGAATAAACTTACTTTTATCACCAGTCATATGATGTGAACAACCACTGTCTATGACCCATTCAAATTTATTTTCAACATGATAAACTAAGGCTCTTTCTTCATGAATAGTCTCATCATCTTTAATAGAAATAAATCCAATTTTATCATAATCCATAATATGATCATCAGACACACCTTCACTAGCATAGTAAAAATATTTATCCTTAGAATAGTCTAGTCTATGAAACTTATACTTAGGAACCCTTGTAGGACATCTAGATGCAAAATGACCAATCTTATTACATGAAAAACAATTTATGGTTAACTTTCCCTCAAATTTACACTTACCTCTATGTTCCCTTCTTGTGATCAAACCCACAAGTTCGTCTAGTTTCCTTTCCTCCTCTACTATCTTTGCCCAATCCTTAGTATATTCACCAAGCTCTCCATACTTTTTATCTTTATTGGTTCTCTCAAGGCATGAAAAGGCCTTTTTTTCATTGTGCACAGTCACCTTGAATGCAGATTTCACCTTAGGTAATGTATCTCCTAGCTCTGCGGCCTCAAAGGTGGTCAACTTAGAAATCAATACCTCTCTATTGAAGTTCGTTGACAAATGTATGATCTCTTCAATTGCTTACACTTTAGTTTTGTAAATAGGTGTCAAAGATCTAAGAATATTTGTAATCGCTTCTTCTTCAATATATGTGCCTCCTAATTTTCTGATCCCTGTAACAACCTTTGTAACCCTTTGAACATATGCTCTTACATTCTCATCATCTCACATTCTTAAATTTTCTATCTTAGTCTTCCAATTTTGCAACTTCGCTTTCTTAGTAAACTTATCTCCTTCATATAGTGCCTCCAGTCTTGTCCATATTTTTTGTGTAGAATCCAAGTCTTTAACCTTTTTGATTTCACCCTTAGAGAGTGCGTTGATCAATGCTTCTCTAGCAACCATATTACAACTGAATAACTTATTTTCATCTATATTTGTAGTATCTAATTCATCTTCAATCATAATCTACTCATCCTTCTTAGTAATCATCTAGAAATCAATCCCTAAGCATAGTAGGTGAGTTCTCATCTTATTCTTCCAGCTATCAAATTTTTTAGGATCAAGTTCTGGACTATCCTTCCTATAGTACACCATCTTCTAGATCTCCTCAAGTTTTTAAGCTTTCTCTCAAAGGACCACAAGCTCTAATACTGATTGTTAGAAATAATAGTCCACCAAAAAAACTGAAAGGGGGGGGGGGGTGAATCAGTTGTGATCCAAATAAATTTAAATTTAAACATTATAACCAAATACTCAATTTAAATCTGAACACATCAAATGTAACACCATAACACAAAAAATTGTTGTCGAGGAAACCCTATTAAGGGAAAAAAAAACCATGAGAATTAGCACCCAAAAATAATGCACTGAAAGTATAGTATCCCTATTAGGATCTTATTATTAAATATAGTACACAATCCTTGTTAAAGGATGGGCCCTATTAGGAGTCAAGAGAATCAAAAGGTTCACTGCCCAGGCACACTGCCCAAATTTGAAGGTTAAATCTACCTTCTGGACTCACTGTCTGAAATACAAATATATGAGTAACAATAACTAGAGAACTGACTGATAACAACTTGCTTTTCTTAGACAGTTCCAATGAAGTTCATCACAAACACCACCTCTTCGCTACATTTAGTAAACTTCACAAATACAAGCTCACAGATTTTTGCATTAGACAACCATTCTTTCTCACCATGAAACAACTCTTCTTTATACAATTTTACAATAAATAATTAGGTCAGCCAATTAATACTTCCCCAATATACAAAAAATTAAATAGAGCCTTTCTAAGATACACACAATACCCTACAAAAGTAAACATCAATTACAATTCATCAATTATACTCCAAGATCTAGAATCCAAGCTAACCATTCTCTAAACACGTTACACAACTATATTTAACCATAAATAGATCTTCGGAAGATCACATGCTCCAGCTAATTTCACCAAGAACATAGTGACCCAAAAATCACAAGTAACATTCTTCAACATTTCTTTTACCATGCCTTAAGCTTTCGAATCACAACTTGTTCTCACATCCAATTTGTCTCAGAAACACAGAGACCAACTTTGTCATAATCCACTGTCGCTGTCCTATACCCAGTCTTCACAACAACAACTGTAACTAATGCCAACAACAAGATCAATCCAAGAAATCTTAGATATAATATCACTACTCATCCATGTACACATCTCCATGCTCACATTCTCTTAAATACCATACAGTGTCCATACACTTTTTTCTGTCATCCTTGTACCAATGAAAAACAATCTATTTGAGACTTCAAGTGAAACATCTATTGACATCACTGACAAAACATGAACTTCAAAACCTCTCATTGAACCAATTCTAAAAAAATGTGCCTATGATTTTCTTACTAATAAAAATGAGCCTAAGACTATGAAAGGGGCTATCAAAATGTATCATTCAAATTCTTGGTTGGAAGCCATGAAGGATGAAATGATGTCAATGAAGAAGAATGGAATATGGGATCTGGTACCCTTACCTAAAGGTAGAAATCATGTGGGTTGTATTTGGGTGTTTAAGAATAAATATGGTATGGATTGTAGTATTGAAAAGTACAAGGCGAGACTGGTTACAAAGGGCTATTCTCAAAAGGAGGGGATTTATTATGGAGAAATATTCTCGTATAGCTAAGCTGACATCCATTACATTTTTTTTTCTCACTTGTAGCAATGTATGAATTTGAAGTGGAGAATATGGATGTGAAGAAAAATTTTCTTCATGGTGATCTTGAAGAAGAGATTTATATGTCCCATATAAAGCACTTTGTGAAGAAAGGTAAAGAACATCTGGTTTGTACACTAAAAAAGTATGTTTATGGTTTGAAAAAATATCCTAGAATGTGGTATCAGAAATATGATACATATTTTTTTATCTTTTGGATTTTTGAGGTCTAAATTTGATCATTGTGTTTACTATAAAGTTGAAGGTGATCAGATACTTATTATTGTGTTGTATGTTGGTGATATGTTATTTATTGGAAATCGTAATGGTATAATCTCAAATTTAAAATCTTAGTTTTCCTCAAAGTTTGAATTGAAAGATTTGGGGACAGAAAAATACATTTTGGGAATGGAAATCAAAAGGGAGAGATATAATATAAATCTTTGGCTCAGCCAAAGAAAATATATTACTAATGTTCTAGATAGATGTAATATATCTGATTGCAAGCAGCTAGTTGGTCCAGTCTTGCAAGGAGAAAAATTATATGTTAATAACCATCTCTAGATTATGCAAGTGTTTTTGTAATTCTTATGTACGCAATGGTTTGTTCCAAACCAAACATTTCCCTTTGAGTGGGAGTACTTAGTAGATTTATGGAAAATCTAGGTAGGATACATTGGGATGTTGTGAAGAGATTTTTCAAATATCTGAAGGGAACTTCAAAATTTTCTTTATGTTATCATGGTAAATCAATTGATACACAGAGGAATCTCAACATTCATGGGTATGTAGATTCTAATTGGGCAGGGGATATTGATAGGAGGAGATCCACCAATAGATATATATTCATATTAAATAGTGGTTCTATCAGTTGGTTGAGCAAGCAAAAAGTTGTAGTCTCTTTTTCCATTAAAAGGTAGAGTACATGGTAGAAACTCATGCTTGTCAAGAGGTTGTTTGGCATAAGTGTTTGTGTTCAGACATCGGGTTTAATGCAAGTAAAATTAAAATTTGTTGTGAGATTCAACATGTGATTTGTTTGGAAAAAAATCCTACTTTCCATGTCAAAATGAAACATATTGATGTGCAATATAACTTTGTTCATGACATGGTGGAAGATGGAAAGGTAAATCTAGAAAATGTAGACACTTTGGAAAATGGTGCCGATGCATTGACAAAAAATGTAAGCACATATAAGTCCAAATAGTGTGCAGATTTGATGGATCTTGGCACCCATGGCTCTTAGTAACATTTGAGACTGATTAGTATTCCAGGGAATTCCTCATCCAGTGGGATTTTATTGGATAGTGTGTCTCAAATTCACTTGACTTGATCATCTTTGTTCTGATCAAGTCATCTCTATTCGAAATGTATTTCCATGTTTTACTTATCAGTGTAACCTAACCATAGTCTAGACAACAAACATGTATCAGCGTAAGTCAGGCTTTAGAGTGACTTTCGATTATTGTAGCAATGGAGGCGAGCTATCTCGATGGGCTTTGTGTCGGTGGAACTATCTCGATGAGATCATACCAGTGTAGGTTGGTACTTCAAAGCTACATCTGATCTATTTGCTGATAGTCTAAGCTATGCCAATGGGGTCATATCATTGTAACTTGGCTTGTCAAAGAGACTTATATATGTTATGTCGTTAGTGTAAGCTATGCTGATGGATTCATATCGGTGTAACTTGGCTTGTCAGAGAGACTTCTATATGATATACTAATAGTGTAAGCTATGTTGATGCAAGGGGTTAGGCCAATGTTTTCTTGTCAGTCTAAGTTTGTGGGAGTTGTGTTGATGAGTGTTTGGAGGCCATGGGTGTTCGAATGGGTCATTGGTCAAAATTTTGTCTTGTGGATATTCAAAGACATTGATCTTTAGTATTTAAACACCTAACAACTTGTATTCAGTACAAATGTGGGTAATATAATCCCATAAACATAGAATGGTCAATGTTTGGGCTCCTCGATAATTAAACAAATTGGGTAGTTGAACTATGTCTCTTGGAGATCAAAAGGAACTTCATGTGAACAGTGGCTGGTTTAAGGGTTCTAAGTTATCTCGATTGATTAGTTTAGATTCCAAGATTATATAATTTTTTATTCTATATTGTGTACAAAATGATAGTATTGTAACAGTGTGGTGAAAAGGTTGTAATGTTCTATTTTTTTTAGGTTGATCTAAAAGTCTGAGAATTAATCCTTGTGATGAAGGAATAGGTAACTTTACTGTAATCTTTTTTTACTGTGAATAAAGTGATATTTCTTTGGTGGTGGTATTTTTTCCCGTAATGGTTTTCCCACATAAATTTGGTGTTCATTCTCTATTATGTTTCTTGTTTATTCAATTTATCCATTAAGTGCATGTCTTGATATTTTGTAATTTTAAATTAAAGACACTTTTGTGTAATTATCCTCTAAATTGGCATTAGTAGAGTGATTTGTGCACTAATATTTCCTTACAAAAATATTTCCCTAATCATATATATTTCATTAACCTTGGAAAAATAAACAAGGTCAAATCAACCTAATTTCAAACTTCAAATCCACGCGCCAAAAATAATAAACCTGGTCAAATCATGTCGGCCAAAACATAAAAATGATCCTTATCAAAAACCTCAATCTCATAACATGGCCACAAATCATGCCCCAAACGTCCACAAAATGTTTTACTGATCGATTCGGCCAAAAATATAAGAAAATTACCACCAACTAAAAAATCCTTTGAACTGATCGCCACAATTGATGTGGACCACCAACTTAGCAAGCACATAATCCAAGAGCATCCATAGGCATCATGAATAACACAAAAACATTTGAACCCATCCAAACCATTATATTTTCTAGAATATCTCATGTTGAACCTCAAGAGCACTATCAACATCCACTATAACACCTAAAAAATGTCTTGCGGATCTTTGGACCATGAACCTTTTGAATTCAGGACACAATTGAATTTCACAAACATACTCCCAAATGCACAGAGAAAAATATCAACATAAAAGTGCACACCAAACTAATACACGGACATTGTCAACACTAGTAGATGGTGTAAGAACCAGTCACCATACCTGACCTCATATTATATTCAAATCATCATGCACACATTTGTAACTTGACATAAACCAAGTATAAACTAACTACATCATATGATGATGTCTACGACCACTTTTCTTCAATAATTGAACCTCAGTGAACCTCTAAACATATTGTACCACTATCCAAACTATCGAATAGGTGTGTTGACATTAATGACAACATGTCCAAAAAATGTCTTCCAATACATATCTAAATCTACCCAAAAATCTCCCTCTTTGGCATTGATGGAAACATATGATATGAAAAATAAGAAATCAATAACTCCCCCTTTAATCTCTTACTCCAAGGGCACACCTAAAAAATTCCTTGCAGATCTCTAGACCACAAACCTTTTGAATTTAGGACACATCATAATGTCCTAAACATACACCTAGATGCGCAAAGAAAAAAATCAACCTAAAAGTGGAAACCTGACCAATTACAATCACACTGGTAGATAGTGTAAGAACCAGTCACCATACCTGACCTCATATCATATCCAATCATCATGTGCACCTCTCTAACTTGACATAAACCAAGTGTAAACTAAATAAAACATCTCATGATGTTCATGTCCACTTTTCTTAAATGACCAAACCTCATAGAACCTCTAATAATACTGCACCATTTTCCAAACTGTTCAATGGATATGTTAACATCAATGAAAACACATCCAAAAAATATGTCTTCAAATACATATGTGAATCTTCCCAAAAATCTCCCCGTTTGGCATTGATGGAAACATATGATGTAAAAAATAAGAAATCAACAACTCCCCCTTTTATCTCTCACCACAAGGGTTTTTCACTTGCCTTCTTCTCCCCCTTTGACATCAATGGAAAATACATAAACATATTTTTCTCTCTCAACTCTGCTTCTTCTCCCCCTGAGAATAATAAGAACAAACTGAAAATCACAAACTAACTACTCCCCCTGAGTAACAAATTCCTCATATCAATCTGGATCATAAAATAATATTGTTAAGCCCACCGGGCCAATACACACCTCTACATCTTATTTTTTATTAGGAGGGGAAATCACCCCCAGCTTGCCTCTGAGATATTCAAATATATCCTTAGGCAATGGCTTTTTGAATATATCAACAACTTTTTCCTTTGTAGGAATATAATCTAATCTCACTTGCTTTTCATTCACCTTCTCTCTTAGAAAATGGAACTTGATTGATATGTGCTTTGTCCTTGAGTTTTTTATAAGATTCTTATAAATATTGATAGTACTTGTAGTATATGACAATAGGCTCATCAAATACAATTATGATATCTAATAACATATGCTTCATCCATGCTACATGTGTATAATTACCAACAACAACAATGTAGTCTACCTTAGAAATAGATAAGGAGATGGAGTTATATTTCTTACTCATCCAATAAAACAATATTCTACCCAAAAAGAAAGCACCACCACTTTTACTTTTATTGTAATCAACATCACCTTCCCAATCAGCATCTGTATATGCACACAAATTGAAATCATTTCCTTTAGGATACCATATCCCAAATTCCTATGTCACTTTTAGATATCTGAATATCCTTTGCATAGCTACTTAATGACTCATCTTTGGATCTTCTTGAAATATAGCTAAAAGACACACAACCTTCATAATATTTGGTCTTATATGAGTCAAATAAAGTAGGCCAACAACCATTCACCTATATCTAGACTTATTTATTATAGGGGACTCATCATCCTTTAACAAATTGTATCTTCTCACCATAGGTGTACCCATTGGTTTTGATTCATCCAACCCAAACTTCTTCAACAATTCCTTCACATACTTGGCCTAAGATGTGAAAATCCCTACCTTTGACTGAGTCATCTTCAATCCCAAAATGAGCTTAATTTCTCCTATCATGTACATTTCAAACTCACTTTGCATTTTAATTGCAAATTATTTTCTCAACTTATCATTACCTCCAATGATAATGTCATCGAAAAATACCTCAACAATCAAAATGTCCTTATTATCTATCTTGAAATACAAATTACTATCAATAGTACCTTTTTTGAAACCAAGCCCCAATAGATATTTGTCCAATCTAGAATACCAAGCTCTAGGAGATTTCTTAAGCCTATATAATGTTGTCTTCAATTGACAAACCATGTCCAGTTGTTTAGTAAATGGAAAACCATTTGGTTGCTCTATGTATATTTCTTGTTATAATTCACAATTTACAAATGCAGATTTCACATCCATTTGATAGAATTTGAAGTTATTATGAGAAGAGAAAGCAATAAATATTCTTACTGCTTCCAATATTGTCACCAGAAAAAAAAATTTCATCATAGTCAATACCTTCCATTTGAGTATATCCTTTACACACCAATCTTTCTAACAACACCTCCATCTTCATTCAATTTATTTCTTAAAACCCATTTGGTGGTAATAAAATTCTTGTCCTTAGGCCTGAGAAGAGGAACCCATGTATTTTTCTTCTCAATTTGTAGCAACTCTTCTTCCATGGCTTTAAACCAATGTTCATCCTTGCAAGCTTCACTCGCATCTTTAGGTTCAGTCTTTGAGATTAAGCAAATGTGATCTTCAACTATCCTTGTTCTATTCTAAACACTCTTGTTCCTATCACCAATAATTTGATATTCAGAATGATTTAATCTCACATACATTGGTGTCTTTAGACTTACCTCAAATTTTTGTGCTTCCTCTTCTTCACTTCTACAAGCCTCATCATATGCACTCACCGGACCACTTTCAACATGGTTTTGAACTTGATGTTGTTTTCCTTGATTACCACGGGCATTCTCATCATCAAAATCACATTCACAAGATCTAGATAGACTCTCAAATCTTTCATCCACTTTGATATTAGCACTCCCCACTATCTTATTCAACTTCTTATTGTAGAACATATATGCCTTAATTTTGGTAGAATGCCCAAGGAATATACCTTAATCACTTATTGCATCAAATTTCCCTGTATCTTCATCTCTTTTGAAATAGAATTTACTACCAAAAATTCTAAAATACCTGACTGTAGGCACAATTCCACATCATAGCTCATAAATTGTCTAACTAGTATCTCCTTTTATTTGTACCTGGTTGAGAGTGTATACTGGAGTGCTAACTGCTTCTCTCTAGAATATACGTGGGACATTTATTTCAAGCATCATGGTCCTAGAAGTGTGAAGAATAGAATTTTTATTTCTCTCCACAACTCCATTCTAATGTTGATTCCTTGGAGTAGATAACTATCTCTTTATCCCATTCTTCTCACAAAAATAACTGAACTCACCAGATGTGAATTCACCACCTCTATCTGATCTTAAACACTTCAACTTCAATCATGTCTTTGTCTCAACCATTTTCTTAAAGATACCATCCTAGAATAGTCATCAATAAGAAACATGAAATACTTATCACCTTGCAAACTTCTTATCTTAGCGGGACCACACAAATCAGTATGAGCAAGATCTAACAATCCATTTGAATTTTCAATTTTAGAATGAAAGTAAATCTTGTTTTCTCACCCAGATGACATTCTTTTCAAATAGTGTTAACATTTTTCTTCACCCTAGGAAGATCTCTAATAGAATAAGTAGAACTTATTTCCACAATATTTTCAAAGTTCACATGGCACAATCTTTTATTCCATAATCGGCTTTCATATATTTGAGAAATCAAACAACTTTTCTAACCATTATTCAAATGAAATATGTTGCCTTTTGTCTTTGATCTTGTTGTAATCTCCATCTCAAATTCATTCAAGATCTTACATTTTTCATTCTTGAAGTGAAATCCATAACATTTGTCCATCAACTTCCCAACACTAATAATATTACGTTTCAAACCTTCCACATATAGTACATCATATATATTATTCTTTCCATCTAGAGAAATAGAACCTCTACCTCTGATCATACCACCAGTATTGTCTCCCTATTTCACAATACCACCTCATAATTTTTATAGATCACAAACTTTCTCTTATCACCAGTCATATGATGAGAGCATCCACTGTCTATTACCCATTTATCCTCTTTGACAACCTAAGAAACTAGGGATTTCTCTTCAACAACACAACTATGAAAAATAGTAGGAATAGAATCTCCAGGCTAAGGATCTTCTTCTTTGATAGAAATTAATGAAAAATTATTATCACTCTTGTCAGCATCATCAGATTCATCATTTGTAACTCCTTCATTAGCAACATAGTAACTTTTCTTTGCAATAGTATGTTTGTTATTCTTAAATTTAGGAAGCCTTTCCAAACATCTAGATGCAAAATGTCATATCTTATTGCATGAAAAATACTTAAGGGAAATCTTTCCTTTATACTTACCAAAACCATTTGGAAATCTTCTAGAAATAAGTGCTTCCAAATATTAAAATTCTCACTCTTCTTCTTCAAAGCTCTTTCATCTCTTTCTAATATCTTGACAATCTCCTTGTGGATCTCTCTCCCAGATCGGATCTTTGCATGTCTTTTCCAGATATAGTATCTTTGAATGTTGTTTAAACCTTAGGTAATGAACTACATAATTCACTTAATTCAAAGGTAGTAAGCTTACCGACTAACTTATCTCTTGTCATATTTTTCACTATATGAATCTCCTCAATCATTGCAATTTTTTATCTATAAGTAGAAGGAAATGATCTTAGTACTTTAGTAACAATCTCCTCTTCTTCCAAGGTACCTCCATCACATATGATAGCACACACCGCCTCATTCACCCTAAGCATAAAAGAGGAAATATTTTCATCTTCACTCATCTTGAAGGATTCATACTTTCCCTTCAAATTGTGCAACTTGGAAACCTTCACTTCCTTATCTCCATCATAAAAGTTCTGAAACTTCTCCCAAATCTCATTATCCATCTCCAATTACATTACATTTATCATTTCAGCATCTTTCAAGGCACTCAACAATGCTTCCTTTGTCCTTGTATTTTATTTGGAATCCCTAATCTCATCTAGAGTAGTAGGGTTTGCAGGAGTATTATAGGTTGACTTTGTAATCTTCCAACAATCCTCATCAGTACATCTGAGATGAAATATCATACAAATCTCCCATAAGGTTTATTTGGATCCATCAAACCTTAGACTATCCTTCTTATAAGTTGACATCTCTGAATTACCCTCAAGATGTAAAACTTCCTCCAAGGGACCAAGCTCTGATACCAATTGTAGGAAATATGGTAACGAACAACTGAGAGGGGGCCTGAATCAGTTGTTCCAAAGCTTCAAAACTTCAAAAACCCTTAAACCTTAAAACCCTTATTTTTTATTTTAATGTATTAAACTTTCATTCATAATCATAAACACGTCCACAACACATAACATAGGGATTTTTAGCAAGGAAACCCTGTTAGGAGAAAAACATCGGTGGTGCTGAAACCTACAATAAGACTATACCTTGTTAGAAGTATAACTTATTACAAATGGATAATTCACATGCATTCAGGCACACTTCCTAGAGATCACTTCTCAAATACAAAAGGGTTATAACCTTATGGAAGGCTCACTACCTTACAAGATTACTACAATGATCATAAGATTTTTTATGAACCGTATAATGGCATCTATCTTCTGTGTAATGCCCTACCAGGAAACCCAGGAAAAATTAATCTACAACATGCTACTAAATTTATAGAATGATTTTTTTAAGAGTTTACATTTAATAAAGAATAACAATGCAGAAGAAATATAAAATAAGACAATACATACTCATAAATGCAACTCATTTGCGTATTACAAATCCCGAGGGTTTCATGACATAGAATTATGTAAGTTAACTAATATACTAAATACAATAAACAATCTCCATAATACAAAAGAATAACAAGTACATCACATAAATGAAACCTATATACAACTGATACCATAAGGTATACATAATGAACCAACATCCACTACACAAGTCACAGGGTATGTGATAAAACTCAATATAGAGTAGAATACAATATCCCAGAATATCACAACTAATACAATGATACAAGAATACAAGATAAGTAAGATAAGAGAAAGATTCCAGCAATGAATAACAATAAGGTAAAACTACAACAAGGATCATCCAAGAAAAAGTCATGAACATCGGATCTGAATGGTAATAAGAATCACTACCACCCGACCTCGTAAAAACCAAAGGTCCACTCCCACCATGTTGAGGAGATAACAACAAACTGCACTTGGATAACATAACAAGAAGCCAAGATCATCTAAGCGAGGGGGTTCTAAAATTTAACTAACTCGAGGTGTACTAATCATGTTGCAAGGTATAATCACTAATCAAGAGGCAAACAACACACGTAGGAAACCTAGACTTTGTATAGGAAGGTGTCATCATATACATATAACCCTTAAGTCTTGTCCTAGTAGTCTCTCTGGACCCTAACACTTAAGTGACCATATATGGTATCAATGACTCCACAAATAGATAAATCCATTAACTATGCCAAACACACACCTCGCAAGGCAGGAACCATAATCTCATCCTCCATCTTAGCCTATACAAGCGCTCAAGCATGGGTGGGGTAACTTATCTTATTAATTCATTTAAAAACCCAATTATTTATTATGTTATCACTTGATTAAGAAAACTTACAATAAGTGATCATGGTTGCCACTTCTGGGCCCCGACACTTATTACAAGTCACCCCTACTACACAGCTAGATAACCTACCCTAATGCTCCAACCAAAAGAACCAAAATAAAGCAAAAACCAAAACCATGAGGACTTCTCATAAATCATAAATTAAGATAATCACCAAGGAAAATGTTGGAGCATAACAAATAACATATCATCCTATGCAAGGATCCAAACTATCCATCCCCTACTGGACATCTCAATAGAACAATGAAAATTCATGTATCACATCACAAGATCAATGCTCATCAAAACTATTGACGGGACTCTTGTGACCGGGTCTGCCAATAGAGGTAAGTTGTCATCAGGTACCGGGGTACCGGCCAGCTTTGCCTATAAAGGTTATCTGGGGAAATGAGATTCCCCGGGCCTCCAAGCACATGAGAGTTGGGTCTTGACAGTGCAGGGCTCAGTTGGGAGATGTGACTATTTTTCTAGGGGGATAGTTGGTTATCTTCAACTCAACAACTTTGGGGATTCAGGTGAGTGGGGTTTTCTCAAAGCATTCTTTCACTTAACAAATAAATGAAAAAAGATACTGCAAATTCAAAAATATTTCATCTACCTATAGTTATGCTAAACCTTCAAGACATCAACAATGCTCTAACACACTACACTAAATATTGAAGAAATATACAACCATCAGTTCATATTTTATCAGTAGCAAAGGAAAGGAGGTCATTAATATACTTTAAGTATCAAAGAAAAGGACATGAAGAACACAAAGCATAAAATATCATTAACCCAAAAGATAGAATGCCAACAACATCATTGAGAGAATTCTTCCTTCTTCATTAACATCTCTTCCAGCAAGCACTGGTGCGTGGTACAATGGTGGCTCCAGGGGAGCATCTAATTACTGAAAGCTTAGAGACTATGGAGCATTGAGCTCTGCAACTAAGAACTGAGAAAACCAAATTGCTATTAACTATGGGCTGCAAAATCATCAATTTTGCCGACCCTTGAAATGAGGTTAGACTTATTATTTATACACATCTTTTTATCTAACCCTAACCCTAACTTATTTTACACTTTATAATAAAATACATTATCTAGTGGCCGATACTACCTGCACCATGTTACAAAAGACCTCGAGAAGGAGAAGGTCTGACATGTTAGAAGAATAAGACAAGAAGGATAGAGTGGAAGAATCAGATTCGAGAAGAGAGCCAAAAAGGAAAAGGAGGAAATCCAATCCCCCTAGGGATCGAGGCCACATGCCTCATAAATGGGAGGGCGACACCCTGTCTCCGATGCACCAGGTGTATCTCTAAAATGGTGCCTTGGGAAGACCATCTATCAGAAATCCCCCTACCGATTTGACATGCCTTACTACGGTTGCCCATCCTCTGACAACCTTTATTATCTTTCCTGAAAGTGACCGGTTGGCCTTGGAGACCAGGACACACGTCACTTAAAGAATACAAAACATAGGATCCAGGAACTTGCATTTCAAAGGAATAAAGAATACAAAACACTTTCCCTGAAGGCTTTCTCCAGCTCCCAGAGAATCTCTATTGTTTTTTTTTATCATTGAAGGTCTAGAGGAGACGAGAAATTCCATCTTCATCGATGTCCCTAAGGCCAACCCCCCGGTATTTGGCCACCTCAATTTGTTCTCCCAGGTCTAAAATATTTTCCTTCAATTCTTCGGCCATCTTTGCCGCATCATGACCACTGACAACCATGTGAGTTATTCACATCATTTTTGCTCTATCTACTTCCTCTGGGGATTGATACCTTGATTCCATTAATTCATCAAACTTCCCCAAAACATATTCCTCTAGCGTGCATGTGTCGGTACTAAACGAATCAGCTCCGGAGACCTTTGAAACAAAAGACTTGTATAAATTGAAATAATATTGAACTATATTGACCTTATCATGTAGAGTCCCCACCATTTTCTTGATTACCCCTAATGTGAGGTCAAGTCTGGAGTGCTGGGTCCTCACAAAATCAAATGATTCTTCTCCTAAAATTCCAGACTCGGAGATAATCTCTTCTCCGAGGCCGATGAGTTCTTCTAACTCAACCTTCCATGCTTCATAATTCTCAATGTCCCCCTCCCATATGGTGATGGTGGTTTTGGCCTGGTGTAGGATGTGGTGAGCCACATATATCCAGGAGTGTGGACACCAGGAAATGCCAGACATTTCCCAACTATAAGGCAACCCATTCATCAACCGCTTGGGCCTTCTTCTTCATCACCCGTAATGAGTCTATATCACTTTGAGGAAGTGGTGCATCTAACGTAGAGGCCCCCGAAGGAATAATGCTAATCAGCTGGCTAGCTCAGTTAGCAATCCCATGAGGTTTGTATTTTTCTCCTTTTCTACCTTAACTTTTGAGCCTCTTTCTCGTAGCAAGCCTCCACTACCTTGGCTGCTTCTTTCAACAGGTCCAATTCACCTTGTTTTCCTCTCTTCCCCAGTGACACCTCTGTGACATTGTAATCTTTGGCCGTAGTTGTTGCCTCATCTGCATCTAGGTAAGGTGTCACGATTACTGCGACTGTTTCTCCACCCAGCTTGGTCTGAAGAGTGTGGACTATCTAGGATTTCTTAGCCTTAGGCAGGTTCTGCGCCTGAGCCATCATCTCTGCCAGAGAAAGATGGGCTTTGGGTGTTGTTGGGGACTTTCTCTTCCAAGAATCCACCAACCACTATGGCGGTAGGGGTGTCTTAGTAGCCAAAATTTGTTCCTGTGACTTCTCCCCAGGATCTTGTTGTGCCCCTTCAATGGTATGAGTCTCTTCTAGCTCATTCTCTGTATCTTTCGACTCACCAATGACATTTGATCTGGTGATACCTATGTCCTTTTCCCTGCCATCTATATCTTTGGCAATATTTAGGTCCTCATTGGTTTCCCTAGGGTTTTCTTCTTCATCCTGTTGATGTTCTTCCTCAGCCTCTGTTGCTGGGATGTTTTCTTCTGTCGGTACATCTTTCGGTAGTGGGGGAGGAAATGGGTTGAGATTCAATGTTTGGGCCACAATGATTACCTCCCCAAAATTTCCCTTTGGGATTGGCATCTGGAATACGGTGGTTGGGGTCACGATTGTTCCTGTGGGTCTGGTTTCCCCAACCGAAGAAATTTTTTCATTTTGCTTTTGTTGGCCTGAAACTCCCATATCCTATATTTCTGGGACTCTAGAGGTGTTCACTTGTTCCCTCCCCCTTTCTTCTTCTATTCATACTTCCTGTTCCTACGCAGGATCCTTCTCTGGGACTTCTTCTTGCATGACAATTTATCCCGCCGGTTGTACAATGTCTCCCTGCAAATTCCCAAACTCATCAGTCCTAAATACATTGTCAAATTCTTCTTGGGAGGAGGCTTTTTTGGGATGTGGACACGCTCTAGTTCTTTCTCTAGCTCCGGGGAGTCAGAAGAAATGATTTGTATTTCTGGGATGTGTGACATCCCAATCTCCAATTCTATCCTTGGCTTTGGATTGAGCCTTTTCTTTCACTTGGTAACCAAAGGGGGCCCCGCATCCCTTAGGACCGCCTGCTCCTCTTCTGCATCCATTCCTGTTGCTCTAACCATTAATGCTACTAGTGAAGGGGAAGAGGGAGGATGGATAGGTCTGATCATGAGAACCAGAGTGGCCAACCGTGTGATCAATTTATCCTTCATCTACTAGGAGGCCACCAGTGATTTCTTTAGTTGATGTTTTATGGTGGGCTCTTGCAGAGTTGGAGTTCCCATTATTCTCTTTCCTTTATCCTCTCCCTATGAAGAGGTTTCAGCCCCGGAAGTTGGCTTCTGAACCGTTGGGCCAACTCTACGAGTGCTCCTGGGGCATAACTTCTGAAAGTATTCATGGCTACACTCGAGCACGTTGCGAGTGATTTCCTCAATGGTAGGCCCCTCCTAAGAATTCCAGTCTACCGGTGGGAGGGCCATCTTATCAATTCCCTTTGCCTTGTATTGGGGATCTATTATAGGTCTGGTGTCTAAGAAGTCGTCTAAATTTTTTTGAATCTTCAATCTTTCCATCATCCCCATGGTCATCCAGATGTAATTCCAGCTCCGAACTTCAACATCATCCTGGCAATCTTCCTAGAAGTCCTCCATGTGAAATCATTGGGGCTCCGATGCCCAGGGAAGTGCCAATGCAATTTTGCCAAGCATATCAAAGTTCTTCTGCGGTAGATAAAAATCTACCAAGCTTAGGCTCTTGAGCTCGTTGTCTGCCTCCTTGGTAGTGGCCATACTGCACGAGTAATTCCCACAAGTGATTGGGAATGGAACATTTGTCACCTTTTTTAAAATGTATAAGGTGGGCAACTCTAGCATTTGTCTACAATATTCTAGGAGAATTGTTTTATTTCCACAATGTTTGGGCAGAAAGTAAGGTTTCCCAGAGAAGTTGGTTATCCAAATATAGGTATGTTGTTAGAATTGGATGTAGTAATGGCCATAACTTCTTACCAGATCCATTGCCTCCTTGGAGAGGTGGTACCCTACATCCTGGGTAGGCGTGAGAAGATTGTAGTAGATGAAGGCATCATTCACCTGACAGAAGCTAGGGAAACTAGCCTCCCATTGAATTAGTGGGAAATAATCCCAGGGAGCCTTTGTACCTGGGCCGATCCCAAGTACACCTAATGTGAGCAGCCCATTGGTGATGGGTTGTTGTTGTGCTAAGGCCCAGAGATCATAAGAGGTCATAAAGAATTTGCGGGTCCAGGCCACCTGAAGGAACTGAGAGTCTACATGATTAGAAATTATGGAAACCCAATCAAAGTATTGCTCACTGGTGGAGATTCCAAGCAAAAAGTAGTACATCCACCCTGAGAACTCTCAGGCATGGGGTTTCCTGAAGATATGTTATAGTGCTATAATCCCCATATGGATACTTTCTTTAAACTCAGATCGGGGGATCTCTAATTTCATTTTCTTGGGGTCCCTCTTTGGGGTCTTGAGCCAATGGTTATTCATATATTGTCGGGCCATGACCTCGAGCTACTGAAATTTCCCTAAAGCATCAGATCTGGTAACGATAGTTGGGTCATCAAACTGGGGAATCCCCAAGCCTACCCAAAAAGTTGCGGCATCGAGGGACACCATGGGGGTGGGGTATCTAGTCGGGACCAGGGCGGCGAGCATGACAGCTCGGACAGAGGAGTTGTAATGTGCCGCAAGGGTGAGAATAAGCTTTGGGGCCTGCATTGAGCATGGGAAACAAGCAGCCTTCAGGATCCTGAAATCCCCGACGTTGATCACCAATGGATCCCTGGATTGTCATTGAATAAACATTATCTTAACCAGGGCCTGCATCTCAGCCCACATCTTGATGCTACTGTCGATGATTAGCTAGACTTTGGAATCAATATTTGATCCTACAATAGCATTTTCCTTCAGATATTTCATGTTGAGGGGAAGTTTTTCTAAGGCCCTCTCAATTTTGGATCTAACGGCTGCCCTGGTGACCACCGTGGAAGGAAGTTCCAGACTCCCGGGAGGTGAAGATGCAGAAACCTCAGACATAGTGAAAGTACATTTCTTTGAAAACCTGCAAGGCAAGGCAACCATTAGAATTCATAGATAAATAGTACTCCGAGGTCTGGAGATCTTACCACCGAGGCACGTCCTTTGCCTGAAAAGTTAGTTTAGGTCACAAAAATCCTGAAAAGTATATATATATAATGCAGACTTGAGATTAACCATTATCTTGGCCCAAGGGTTTCAGCATACTTAATGAAAGCAAGATATGCATCAAATGAAGACAAGAGACCCAGGGTCCAGAAACTAACCGTTAGAAGATGTGAGTGAAAAGTGAGCTTTCAAGCCCACATCATCGTCACATGGCTACGCAATAAATGGGGAGTTATGGCGACGGTGGCACCAACTATTTGAACACAAAAAAAGTGGAGGCCACTTGGACAATCTTGAATGCACATGTGGGACATAAATGAAACATAAAGGCTGATGGACTGAGGAGAGAGAAAACTGCCTGGTTGAAACCAGCCGAGAGCTGAGCTTCAACCAAGTGGTATTCTATCTAGAACAAGCTTGCAAACATGGACAAAATATAGATGAGACACATTGAGCTCGACACAAGACCAAACAAATACACATAAAATATACACCTAATTACAGCGGGGCCAAAGGATATATACATGGAAAATAGAAGGATATACATCATATACACCAAATTTATAGCAGAATGAAGTTGTAGAGAGACAACCTTACACAAAACAATGCAAAAAATGTACAAAATATACAATATCCTACACCGCACAGAGGGCAGACAACCCTCTAGTAGAGTTGACCCACAAGCAGGCGGCGAACTAGATGACGAGGATGCAAAGAAAAATGGAAAAAAAAAAAGACGAAATGCAAATAAAACACAACAATGAAAAGCAGAGAAATGAAAGAAAGAACCAGGAACACCAACCTGGAATCCAAAGATGGGCAAAGAAGGAAAGGCACCCTGGACACTCTGCAATATCTTCCACCTTTGAATGATCACCAACCAGCACCAAAAATCAACTCTTAATCGCCCACTAAGCTCAGAGTAACTCACACTTAATTCTCGCTCAAATCGCCTATGAATCAATCTAAAATTGCCTAAGTGTTTTTAATCATGGTAACTGTGAAAGTGACATGTAATTCCTATTTATACCCAAGGTGAAAAGCAAGTTACCTTTCTTTCCAAAAACTCCAAAATAGGCTAACCTCTAGACTCTGGGCCCAGGGATTCTGTACAACCATACCCTCTTACAAAAAGAAGACATCGTGGTAGAGAATCCCAGAGTCTAGGGTCCGGTTCTTAGAAAAGAAATGACCAACTCTGGGACCAGGTACCGGAGACACAAGGGACAACAACACAAAGCAAAACCAACACCGTGGGAAAGAAAAACCTCAGAGAAGGAAACAAAAGGAGCAAAGGCAAAGAAGACAATGCAAAAGCCAAAAGAAAAAAACAAAGGGGGACCCAATATTTTGCACACAAAATGTTGGGATGGGGATGCAGGGCATAACAAATGGCAACTGTCTGGGACAAATGCCTTAGCGCATTTGAGAACTACAGAATCTCTGGTTAGAAAAATTGGAACAAATCATTACTCAAAGCATCTTACTTGCAAAGAGTAACATGTCTGAGAAAATCCGGCCATACGCAATTTAATCCATGATCCTTTCATCAGTGGTGAAGTGTGTGCTTTGGAATAAAATCAAGCTGATGACCTCTGGGAGAAGCAAAGAGGAGGCACTAAGTATTTCAAACCCCAAAGTCATCAAATTCGCTCGTTTCTCTCAGAGACCAAAGTTTCATCCCATTTATTTTTTTTCTGGGTGGGAGGGCGGTACTTCTTTCACCATCAAGGTTAAGCTTAGCTAAATTTAATGGTGGTACTTCTTTCACCCTTCCACCCACCTTAATATACTGGATGGAAGGAAAAATCTGGACCCAGGAAGAATCTTTAAAAGTTCAGACTTGGGTCAATCAACCAGTGCAACTGATCTACCCTCAATGTGTATGATTACTTGTCCCTTATTTTTGATTTAACTGATTACCAGATTTTTTAGGAATAAATCCGATGAAGATTACTCATAATGTACTACCAAACTTGCAAAATAACTCTAGAGACCAGAGCAATTCAACCATGCTCACAATAGATTCTTAAGTTCACCATCATGTTAAAGGCAATATCTCAGAGACTAGATGTTATGCAAAGCATACCAATCCTCACAAGAGGGGGGAGCAAGACACTGGAACCCAAAAAAGAAGATGAGAAAAGCAAAGACAAAGAAAAATAAAAAGGGGCGGTCCCAGAGGATAGCCAACAAGACTATTTATAAATCAAGGCACCCCCAAATGGGGCATCGGGGAAGAAATATTTACAAGCAAGGGACTTTACATAAAATACAACTTTGGGCAAATCAACCTCATTTGAAGTAATGTTTGAGAAACTGTCCATTGACAGGAAATGGGACAGGTTCTTCAGTCATGGTGTTAAGGCAATAGGTATTTGCCCTGTAGATCTCTAAGATTAGGTATGGTCCGAGCTAGAGCCGTTGGAACTTGGTGTGCTTTCCTTTCTTTTCTTGAGCCTTGTCCCACAAAAGGACTAAGTCCAAAATCTGAAAGGCCTTGTATTGGGCTCTATGGTCAAACCATCATTTTACCACTACTTGGTGACACACAAAATGTTCAAGGGTGGCATCTTGTTGCTCCTCCATCCGTACCAGATTCAGGAGCCGAACCTCCATAATGTTATCCCAATTTCAGAATTCCTGCATAAACTGCAAAACTAGGATCTGTAAGTTGATTAGGAATACTGGGTTCTAGCCATAAACTAGATGGAATGGGGACATTCCTAGGGTAGCCTTAATCTAGATGCAATCTTCCCAAAGGGTGAATCTCAATTTTTGATGCCAATCCCGGGGGTTCTGTTCTAACAGGTGTTTGATCACTTCAAGTAGATTTTTGTTCATTGATTCAGCAACACCATTCCTCTGGGGGTAATAGTTGCTGGAAAACTTCAAAGTGATCTTCTGGTCATAGGTCCATTCAAGTAGTTGCACCGAAGAAAATTCCAGACCATTGTCACACACTATAGCGAAGGGCATTCCAAATCTTGTGACGATGTTTTCTTCTAGGAATTTAATAACCATGTTTGTTGTGTTGTTTTTGCAAGGTATGGCTTCAGACCATCAGGTGCAATAATTGGTTGCAGTTAGGATGTATCATTGGTTTGAAGATGAGTTGGGGTTGATTTCCCCAATAAAGTCAAATTCCCATTGGGAAAAAGGTCTAGCCTTGAAGACTGGTTGTAAAGGCATAGCCGGGTTACGCTCACGATGTGTCGCAGTTTGGCAAGTTGAGGTGCTGCTAAATTTGCAAATGACCCTGAATATACACTTCTTGGGGTTGAGGGATATTCTGTATCAGTGACATCTCTCACAAATCTGGGTGAGGTGGGCAGAATGGTCACGCCTGTCCCAGGAAAAGACGGTCAAATCATCCATGTAGATGATTATGCACCGATTCACAAGGCCTTCAAACGCAATGTCCATAGCCTTTTGAAATGTGGCCCCTATGTTAATCAATCCAAAGGGCATCCTCTGATATGCAAACATTCCCCACTTAGTGGTGAACGCCATTTTGTCTCTATCTTCATATTTAACCATGACTTGGTTGTATCTAGAGTATCCATCCAAGAAATACATCATCTATGACCCATTCACTATCTGCAACACCTCATCCAACAAGGGGAGAGGGTGATTATCCTTCTTGGAGGCTTTATTGAAATTTTGGAAATTCACACAAAGGTGAATTTCACCGCTCTTATTTCTAACAGGGACCAAATTGGCAACCCATGTAGTATGCCAAATTGGAATGATTATCTGGGCCGACAATAGTTTTTCCACCTCCTAATGAATCGGAGGCTCAATTAGTGGGTTGACTGATCATTGCTTTTTCTGAAAAGGCTTAGCATTAGGTTTTAAGGGGATGGTATGAGTTATAATGGATGTGTCATATGTCTTCAAATCCTTATACCCCCATGCGATCACATCTATGTATTCTTGAAGAACCATGAGAATCTTTTCCTTCTCCTCAGGGGAGAAGGAAGTACCAATGTGTATCATCTTTTCTTCACTGGGTTGGCCGATGTTTACTTTCTCAAATTTTCCTCCCTCAGAAGAGGATGATATCTTTTCCCAACCCTGAGGGTCTGAGTCGAAGATACATTCAAGCGCAACCATCCCCTTTGGGATGGTGTTGGTAGGTAGGTCCATGATCCCATCATCTTCATCACCATTCCCAGTATCATCATGGTCTCATTCCTCCACTATCTGGTCCTCGAAGACACCAACATTGGCCATGAAGGACAGGATATGCTGATCATCCTCAAAAACCTAAAAGTGGGTGACATTATCTAGAATGGACAAGCTGGGGATCATCTCAACAGAAAATCTCTGGAGTCGTGAGCTAGCCATGGGCTCGAGTATGCTGGCAGAAATAGTGAGGGCATCTGGGACATAATTTTGTCGCTGGGGAATAAGATCAATGCCGAAGGCATCAAAATCTTCAATAAGGCTCCAAGCCTAATTGTGGTATGTAGACAGCCTCTTATCATGACATGTGTACTGACTCTAGACCTATTTGACAATCAACTCTGAATCACCCAGAGCCCAGAGGTGGGTGATTCCTTTCCTTAATGCAAATAGGAGTCCAAGGACCAAAGCCTCATATTCTGTAACATTGTTTGTACAGTTGAAATACAACCTGTAAGATGCGAGGAAGGATTTCCCTCATGGGTTGATTAATTCTACTCTGGCCCCACAGCCTTGTTTGGACTGGGACCCATCAAACTTAAGGGTCCACAAGTCACCATTTGTCATCAGGAGCTAGGGAGATGGAGCAGCTTTAGGGTTATCTTTGGGAGACTTGGGAGGACTTTCCTCCCACACTGGTGGTGCATGAGTGAGGTTTTCCTCCGGAGGGCTTCGGGACTGAGATCCCCGGAGAGACAACACTAAAGAAGTGCTTCCAGCAGAAATACTAGGTTCCAGGGAATCAGATGTATGTTCTTTGTTCTGAAAGGTGTCAATGCGTCGAGTAGCAACAGAAAGTCAAAGCTCACACTCTAGCTTTGAATGTTTCTGGTAGTGTACCTGACACCAAGTTTCGGACAAGAGTGTAGCAGGGGTCGCTATGGCACCCTGAGAGTTGACTTCAACCCTCAGTTTTTCTTCCAGGTCTTGGATTCTCTGCAAGACTATGGGATCCTCCCTGGGAGTGAAATTGAATGTTAAGATTTCAAGGTGGTGGTACACCCCTGAGGAATTCTCAGAGAATAAGATGTCGTTAACCCTCCTGACTTTGGTAAGGGCCCACTTCATCTGGGGCTTACTTTCAACCTAGATTTTTTTTGATTCTCCTTTCCAGGGGAGCCATAAGTGGGAGAAGTTGGTTGAAAAGTATCCATTCAATGACTTAGACTAGTTCTGACTTAATAACATCCCATAAGTTTTTGGGATGTCCACCACTTGAATATTGATTATGCTGGTTATTCTAGGGTCCTGGATGAGCTATATCCAAACATTTTTTAGTTCACCCACCATCTTCACACCAATTTTGTCCAGCTGAATCACTGCACCACTAGATGGGGTGGGTCTGAATCTGAGCTTCTAGTATATGGATAGGGGCATGATGTTGCCCGAAGCCCCAAAATCTACTAGGCAATTATGTATCTTTTTTCCTTGTATGTTCATGCCTAGTAGGAATGCAGGATCCTTAGTATTTCCCTGGAAGATAGTCGCGTTGGTGTCCTCAAAAGAGATAGTCTTGGGTGGGCGACTGACGACTTCCAGGTTTCTCAGGAGCTTCAGAATGGACTTCTTCTACTCGGGATAGTTTAGTAAAACCTCCATCAAGGTCATGGAGGTGGTGGTTTGTTCTAATGCCTTTGTGATGTCAAATCTTCCTCCCAGGAATTGGTGACTTCCCTCGGCTGAGTCTTTTGCTTGGTTAGAGCTAGAAACTTTTGGAGGGACAGGCCGGTCAGTTGTATTGTCTCAGGGAGGAGTGTCCTTGGGAGGTTTCAGCATGTAAACTGATCCTTTACCAGCCTAGCTCTGAGTGTTGTAAGGAGCCCATGGGTTGGTGAAGGCATTGGCCTCAAAGGCCAGAATCAATTCATCAAAGAATCCCTATAGTTTGGATTCTTCTTTGTCTTCTCTGGAGGATCCAAAGAAGATGGTCTCACAGGTGAATGCATTGTGAGTTGGCTCTTGCATAGGAGGCTCTGGGGGAGTAGGGTTAGATGCTTGTTGTCTGTCCAACTGGGAGATCATGATGACCTTCTCCAGCATGGCACAGTTTACCTCATTGTGGGAGCTTGTGTCATGCAATCTACACCAATTGGTCATGGGTTGGAACTATGCAACTGGTGTGAAATGGGATGGTCTAGCACCACTTTGATTAGCGTTTTGGTTTGGGGGTGGACCTCCGGTGCTTGCATTATTGTTCCATTTTTTTTGGTTGGGCCGAAGCTCATTATTAAATTTTCTTCCTCCGGCATTGTTGTTTTTTTGGCCAAAGAAAATATTCCCTCTTTGGGAATTGGAGTTCTGGGGTGCATAAGACCCCACTTTCAGTTGACCCATGTCCATAGTCAGGGTGGACAACATTCATCGGAGGGACTCAACCTTGGCAGTTAGCTGAGTGTTTGTGTCACAATGTGATGGTTATTGTTGTTGGTTCCCTGGGAAGGTAGTGGTATTTTCTAGAGTCAAGGGTGGAAATCCTCCAACCGCGGGCAACTAGAAGAAAGGCACTCCAGATGGTTGTGTCTACTGTTGTTGGTTTGACTGTGGCTGGTTCCAAGGGAAAGGTTCGAGACCCGATATTGCCTGGGTTTGTGATGGATAAAAGTACTGGGTGTGATAGTTTATTAGCGGTGTCGGGGGATTCATTGCCATCATGGGGGAACCCATTGCTAGATTGGGGTTATATCCCCCAGTTTATGCAGTTCCACCGGGGATCACGTTGAATGGTGTGTTCTGCCCAATCCCACCCAGAGATTTGTTGAGGCCATGAGAAAATTCTAAGGATTGGTTGTAAAATTTTGCCAAAGTATCCCGGTCGCCTGGGGTGGTTGTTCTCCAGAGGAGAGTGGCAACGAAGGGGTCCATCATGTTGAGATAGGTTTGTATGGTTACTTCCATGGATGGGATGAAAGGACCCGTGCACCGCTTCAAGGCATGTTGGAACCGGTGATTGAATGCTGCAAGGGGTTCATTTGGTTCCTTTCTGATGGAAATGAACTGGCTATGGGACCAAGATGGGTCTTCGTGTACATGGAAGGCAGTCAAGAAGGAATCCTCCATGTCCTACCAACTATTGATAGAGTTGGAAAGAAGGTTAAGGTACCAGTCTAGTTCACCCTATCCCAGGGACAGGGGAAACATCCGGGTCACAACATCTTCATGTTGGATCTAGTGTCGGTTCATGGAATCTTTGTATTCCTACAAGTGTTCCTCTGCAGTTTGTGAGCCTAGGTGCTCATATCATGGGAAAATCTTCTCTGGGTACGAGGGTAAATCATTGGTTGCACCCGAAAAAGTTTCCATAGGGGACCAGGTATTACCAAAATATGCAGCCACTTGGGGAGCTAAATTTTGAGTAGGTTGAACGCTGATTCCCAGGATTGTCTAGGAAGTTTGGATATTTTGTGGTACACTAGACCCCCAAACAATAGTGGCTAATGTGACTTTCGGGGTCCGTTTCTTTCGAGCAGGAGGCTTGAGTTTGACAAACCTTTTGGGGTTAGGGGTTGATCTAAGGATTCTTTCAAATCTCACTAGGGAGAAAGACCCAATCCCACTGAAGGCTTGACTCCTAAAACTATGGCTTGGGGAACCCTCAAGAGGTGTAAAATCAGAATCCTGAGAGGGGGATGAGTTCATTCCCTCCTTCTAGTGCTAGTTTTTGTTGATGGGACTCTTGTGACTGGGTCCACCAACAGAGGTAAGTTGTCACCATGTACCAGGGTACCAGCCAACTTCTCATGTAAAGGTTATCTAGGGAAATGAGATTCCCCGGGCCTCTAAGCACGTGAGAGTTAGGTCTCGAGAGTGCGGGGCTTAGTTGGGAGATGTGACTATTTTTTGAGGGGGATAGCTGGTTATCTTCAACTCGTCAACTCTAGGGATTCAAGTGAGTGGGGTTTTCTCCAAGCATGCTTTCACTTAACAAATAAACAGAAAAAGATACTGTAGAGTCAAAAATATTTCATCTACCTATAGTTATGCTAAATTTTCAAGACATCAACAATGCTCTAACACACTACACTAAATACCGAAGAAATATACAACCATCAGTTTATATTTTATCAGTAGAAAAGGAAAGGAGGTCGTTAATCTACTTTAAGTATTAGAGAAAAGGACATGAAGAACACAAAGCATAAAATATCGTTAACCTAGAAGATAAAATGCCAACAACATCATTGAGAGAATTCTTCCTTCTTCATTAACATCTCTTCCAGCAAGCACTGGTACGTGGTACAATGGTGGCTCCAGGGGAGCATCTAACTACTAAAATCTTAGAGACTATGGAGCATTGAGATCTGTAACTAAGAACTGAGAAAACCAAATTGCTATTAACTATGGACTGCAAAATCATCAATTTTGCCAACCCTTGGAATGAGGTCAGACTTATTATTTATACACATCTTTCTATCTAACCCTAACCCTAACTTATTTTACATTTTATAATAAAATACATTATCCGGTGGCCGGTACTACCTGCACCACGTTACAAAAGACCTCGAGATGGAGAAGGTCTGACATGTCAGAAGAATAAGAAAAGAAGGATGGAGTGGAAGAATCAACCTCAAGAAGAGAGCCAGAAAGGAGAAGGAAGAAATCTAATCCCCCTGGGGATCGAGGCTACATGCTTCATAAATGGGAGGATGACGCCCTGTCTCTAATGTGCCAAGTGTATCTCTGAAATGGCACCTTGGGAAGACCATCTATCAGAAAGTCCCCTATCAATCTGATGTGCCTTACTGCAATTTCCCATCCTCTGACAACCTTTATTATCCACCTTGAAAGTGACTGGTTGGCCTTGGAGACCGAGACACGGGTCACTTAAGGAATACAAAATATAGGATCCAGAATTCTGGGATCCGGGAACTTGCATTTCGAAGGAATAAAGAATACAAAACACTTTCCCTGAAGGTTTTCTCTAGCTCCCAGAGAATCTCTATTGTTGTTCTCTATCATTGAAGGTCTGGAGGAGACGGGAAATTCCATCTTCATCGATGTCCCTAAGGCTAGCCCGCCGATATTTGGCCACCTTAATTTGTTCTTCCAGGTCTGGAATATTTTCCTTAAATTCTTCGGCCATCTTTGCCGCATCATGACCACTGAGCACCATGCGAGTTATTCAGGTCATTTTTTCTCCATCTACTCCCTCCAGGGATTGATACCTTGATTCCTTTAATTCATCAAACTTCCACAAAACATATTCCTTTGGCATGCATGTGTCAGTGCTAAACGGATCAGCTCCGAAGACCTTCGAAACAAAAGACTTGTATAAATTGAAATAATATTGAACTGCATTGACCTTATCACGCAGAGTCCCCACTATTTTCTTGATTACCCCCAATGTGAGGTCAAGTCTAGAGTGCTGGGTCCTCACAAAATCAAATGATTCTTCAGCTAAAATTCTAGACTCGGAGACAATCTCTTCTCCGAGGCTGATGAGTTCTTCTAACTCAACCTTCCATGCTTCATAATTCTCAATGTCCCCCTCCCATATGGTGATAGTGGTTTCGGCCTGGTGTAGGATGTGGTGGGTCACATATAGATCCGAGAGTGTGGACACTAGGAAATGCTAGACATTTCCCAACTGTAAGGCAAACCATTCATCAACCGCTTGGGCCTTCTTCTTCATTGCTCGTAATGAGTCTATATCACTTTGAGGAAGTGGTGCATCTGATGTAGAGGCACCTAGAGGAATAATTCTAATGGGTTGGGCCAGCTCAATCAACAATCCCATGAGATTTGCATTTTTCCCCTTTTCTGCCTTGAACTTTTGAGCCTCTTTCTCGTAGCGAGCCTCCACTGCCTTGGCTGCTTCTTTCAATAGGTCCAATTCACCCTATTTTCCTCTCTTCCCTAGCGACACCTTTGTGACATCATAATCTTTGGCCTTAGCTATTTCCTTGTTTGCATCTGGGGAAGGTGTCACGATTACTACAACTGTTTCTCCGCCCGACTTGGTCCAAAGAGTGTGGACTGTCTGGGCTTTCTTAGCCTTAGGCAGGTTTTGTGCCTGAGCCATCATCTCTGCCAGAGAAAGATGGGCTTTGGGTGTTGTTGGGGCCTTTCTCTTCCAAGATTCCACCAACTACTATGGTGGTAGGGGTGGCTTAGTAGCCAAAATTGGTTCCTGTGATTTCTCCCCGAGATCTTGTTGTGCCCCTTCAATGGTATGAGTCTCTTTTGGCTCCTTCTTTGTATCTTTCAACTCACCGGTGACATTTTATTTGGTGATACCTGTGTCCTTTTCCCCACTATCTATATCTTCAGCAAAATTTGGGTCCTCATTGGTTTCCCTAGGGTTTTCTTCTTCATCCTGCCACTGTTCTTCCTCAGCCTCTGTTGCTGGGATGTTGTCTTCTGTCGGTACATCTTTTGGTAGTGGGGGAGGCAATGGGCTAAGATTCAATGTTTGGGCCACAATGATTACCTCCCCAAACATTCCCTTTGGGAGTGGCATCTGGAATACGGCGGTTGGGGTCACGGTTGTTCTCATGGGTCTGGTTTCCCCAACGGATGTCATTTGTTCATTTTTCTTTTGTTGGCCTGAAACTCCCATATCCTATATTTCTGAGACTCTGGAGGTGTTCACTTGTTCCATCCCCCTTTCTTATTCTATTTGTACTTCTTGTTCCTACGCAGGCTCCTGCTCTGGGACTTCCTCGTGTATGGAAATTTCTCCTGCCGGTTGCACGATGTCTCCCTGCAAATTCCCAAACTCATCAGTCCTAAATACATCGTCAAATTCTTCTTGGAGGGGGAGGATTTTCTGGGATGTGGACATGCTCTAGTTCTTTCTCCAGCAATGGGGAGTCAGAAGAAACAATTTTTATTTTTGGGATGTGCAGAATTCCAAGCTCTGGTTCTATCCTTGGCTTTGGATTGAGCCTTTTCTTTCACTTGGTAACCAAAGGAGGCCCCACATCCCTTAGGACCACCTGCTCCTCTTTCGCATCCATTCCTATTGCTCTGACCATTAATGCTGCTAGTGAAAGGGAAGAGGGAGGATGGATAGGTCCGGTCATGAGCACCGGAGTGGCCAACTGCGTGATCAATTTATCCTTCATCTGTTGGGAGGCTGCCAACGATTCCTTTAGTTTCTCTTTTATGGGGGTCTCTTGCAGAGTTAGAGTTCCCATTATTCTCTTTCCTCTATCCTCTCCCTGTGAAGAGGTTCTGGCCCAGGAAGTCAGCTTCTGAACCATTAGGCCAACTCTGTGGGTGCTCCTGGGGCATACCCTCTTAAAGTATTCGTGGCTATGCTCGAGCACATTGCAAGTGATTTCCTCAATGGTAGGCCCCTTCTGAGCATTCCATTCTACCGGTGGGAGAGCCATCTTATCAATTCCCTTTGCCTTGTACTAGGGATCTATTGTGGGTTTGGTGTCTGACAAGTCATCTAGAAATTTCTGGAGCTTCAATATTTCCATCATCCCATGGTCATCCAGATGTAATTCTGGCTATGGACTTCAACATAATCCTAGAAATCTTCCAAGAAGTCCTCTATGTGAAATCGGTGGGGCTCCGATGCCTGGGAAAGTGCCAATGCAATTTTTCCAAGCGGATCAAAATTATTCCACGCTAGATAAAACTCTACCAAGTTTAGGCTCTTGAGCTCACTGTCTGCCTCCTTGGCAGTAGCTAGACTGCATGAGTAATTCCCACAAGTGATTGGGAATGGAATATTCATCACCTTTTTTAAAGTGTATAAGGTGTGCAACTCCAGCATTTGTCTGCAATATTCTAGGAGAATTATTTTGTTCCTACAATGTTTGGGCAACAAGTAAGGTTTCTCAGAGAAGCTGGTTATCCAAATATAGGTATGTTGTTGGAATTGGATGTAGTAATGGCCATAAATTTTGACCAGATCCATTTCCTCCTTAGAGAGGCGGTATACTACATCTCGTTTAGGCATGAGCATATTGTAGTAGACAAAGGCGTCATTCACCCGGTAGAAGATGGGGAAACTAGCCTCCCATTGAATTTGTGAGAAATAATCCCAGCAATCCTTTTGACCTGGGCCGATCCCAAGTACACCTGATGTGAGAAACCCGTTGGTGATAGGTTGTTGCTGTGCTAGGGCCCAGAGAACATAAGAGGTCATATAGAATTTGTGGGTCTGGGCCTCCTGAAGGAACTGAGAGTCTACATGATTAGAAATGATGGTGGCCCAATCAAAGTATTTATCACTGGTGGAGATGCCAAGAAAAAAGTAGTACATCCACCCTGAGAACTCTCGGGCATGGGGTTGCCCGAAGATTTGGCATAGTGCTATAATCCCCATCTGGATACTTTCTTTAAACTCAGATTGAGGGATCTCTAATTTTATTTTCTTGGGGTCCCTCTTTGGGGTCTTGAGCCAATGGTTATTCATATATTTCTGGGCCATGACCTTGAGCTACTGAAATTTCCCTAAAACATCAGATCTGGTAACGATAGCTGGGTCATCAAACTGGGGAATCCCCAAGCCTACTCGAAAACTTGCGGCGTTGAGGAACACTATGGGGGTGGGGTATCTGGTCAGGACCGGGGCGGCATGCATGACGGCCCAGATGGAGGAGTTGTAATGTGCTGCAAGGGTGAGAATAAGCTTTGGGGCCTGCACTGAGCATGGGAAACAAGATGCCTTCAGGATCCTGAAATCCCCGACGCTGATCACCAACGGATCCCTAGATTGTCATTGAATAAACATTATCTTAACCAGGGTATGTATCTCAGCCCACATCCCGACGCTGGTGTTGGTGATTAGCTAGACTTGGGAATAAATCTTTGATCCTGCAACACATTTTCCTTTATATATATTATGCTGAGGGGCAGTTTTTCTAAGGCCCTCTCGATTTTGGATCTGACGGCTGCCCTGGTGACCACCGTGGAAGGAAGTTCCGGACTCCCACGTGGTGAAGACGTGGAAGCCTCAGACATAGTGAAAGTACATTGATTTGAAAACCTACAAGGCAAGGTGACCTTTAGAATTCATAGATAAACAATACTCTGGGATCCAGAGATCTTACCACCGAGGTACGTCCTTTTCTTGAAAAGTTAGTTTAGGTACCAAAAATCCTGAAAAGTATATATATATAATGCAGACTTGAGATTAACCATTATCTGGGCCTGGGAGTTTCAGCATACTTAATGAAAGAAAGATATGGGTTGGATGAAGACAAGAGACCCAAGGTCTAGAAACTAACCGTTAGAAGATGTGAGCAAAAAGTGAGTTGTCAAGCCCACGTCAGTGTCACATGGCTACGCAATAAATGGGGAGTTATGGCGACATCGGTGCCAACTATTTGAATGCGCGAAAAGTAGAGGCCACTTGGAAAATATTGAATGCACGTGTGGGACATAAATGAAACATAAAGGCCGACAGACTGAGGAGAGAGAAAATAACCTAGTTGAAACCAGCCAAGAGCCAAGCTTCAACCAGGTGGTATTCTATCTAGAATGAGCTCGCAAACTTGGATGAAATATAAATGAGGCACATCAAGCTTGACGTGAGATCAGATGAATACACATAGAATATACACCTAAGTACAGTGGGACTGAAGGATATATACACAAAAAATAGAAGGATATACATCATATACACCAAATTTATAGCAGAACGAAGATGCAGAGCAACAACCTTACACAAAACAACACAGAAAATGTACAAAATATACAATATCCTACACCGCACAAAGGGAGGACAACCCTATGGAAGAGCTGACCCACAAGTAGGCGGCGAACCAAATGATGAGGACGCAGAGCAAAACAGAAACAAAACAAAGCAGAAACGCAAACAAAACACAACAACGAAAAAGAAGAGAAATGAAAGAAAAAACCAGGAACACCAACCTGGAATCCAAAGAAGGGAAAAGAAGGAAAGGCACCCTAGATGCTCTGAAACAGCTTCCACCTTTGAATGATCACCAACCAGCACCGAAAATCAACTCTTAATCGCCCACTAAGCTCAGAGTAACTCACACTTAATTCTCGCTCAAATCGCTAATGAATTGCTCTGAAATTGCCTAAGTGTTTTTAATCACGGTAACTATTAAAGTGACATATACTTCCTATTTATACCCAAGGTGAAAATAAAGTTACCTTTCTTTCTGCAAACTTTGGAACAGGCAGACCTCCGGACTCCGGGCCCGGGGATTCCGTGCAACCATACCCTCTTACGAAAAGAAGACATCGTGGTAGAGAATCCCAGAGTCCGGGGTCCGGTTCCTAGAAATTAAATGACCAACTCCAGGACTGGGTCCTGGAGACACAAGGGACAAAAACACAAAGAAAAACCAACACCACGAGAAAGAAAAACCCTGGAGAAGGAAACAAAAGGAGCAAAGGCAAAGAAGACAAGGCAAAAGCCAAAAGAAAAAAACAAAGGGGGACCCAACATTTCGCATACAAAATGTAGGGACAGGGATGCAAGGCATAACAAAAATATCACAAGAACCCATCTCCAAACATGGAGTAACATAATCCACAAGATAATCATTCAGAACACTGAACCACCATAATAGTAGAAACAAGGTGACCAAGATAATTAGGACTCAACACAAAAGTGGTCGTCACCTTTTCATGGTTAAATAACATAATGATCAAAGACTCAGTGAACATACAAAAAGAAACCAATGAATAAAAATTGGCACATGAACCAATCGATGATATAAGAATGGTTATAAATACTCCACAATATGCACCCAAAGAGTGAAAAGGCATAAAATCATTAGATAGTACAAGTCCGAACACAAAACCCACCTAGGTAACAACCTACCCACACTGACACTTAACAACACCAAGATCACATGAAATAAGGCATGCATACATTTGACATATTATTTAACTCCATTTATATAACATCATTATATTTATTAAAATACTCTTAAGTTATAAATGACTTAGTTAATAACATAAAGTACACACATGGAACATATATGGTGTTTTAGTGAATCTCTATGATCTTTAAAATTAAATTATAAATTGATTAGATCAGTCATATTAATTATTTAATAATTTTCAAATTGATTAATTTTTAATTAATAAGACTTATTAACAATTTTAACTTTATAACAATGAGTTTTTGTGTATTTCCTCTATGCAGATCAGACGGTAATTTGAATGGTATAATCTCATATGAAATGATATGGACCTGAAACTTATATCAATGGAAAGATAATTTAATTTCACATATTTTTCACTATTTATAGTCCTAAAGATAAGGTCATTTAAATGGTGTAAAAATTAAATCTGTAACAACCATGTTCAGGAATGAAGGTTACTAGTTTGGTAAAAAGACCATAACTTTATTTTGAACCGTTGGATCATCATAAAAATCAGGGAACATATTAATAAAAGTATTAGTTAAAATATCACCGAAGATATTTTCTTAATTATATAATTTTAAAAAGTTATGGATGAATGTTTGTCAGGCTCTGATTGAAAAATCAAGCTCAAATATGCTTAATTTAATTATATCAACCAATATTTGACCCTTTCCGTACAAAGGAACCCTATTTAATTTTGATATATGTTAAATAAAACCAAAATGGGTATCTTGAAGTGTCTTTATATTTTTAGGGTGACATCTAAAATGAAAATTATTCCCTACCTTGACTCTTCACAACCCTAATCCAAAAACGTATGTTTTCAAACCCATATCCTCACATACATGTATCTATAATACACATAGCTCATAATAAAGGATTCCTCCATACAATTGAAACTTATGCAACTAAATTTGTATAATTTAGTAAAACCTTAATGGATATTCAACAAAAATGTATCATTTTTAAATCATTCTCTCCTAGGGTTTCCATACAAATTCTCACATAATACCAGACATGCCATAAAAAAGCCACAAGAACACCCTAATCATCTATATAAATTTTAGAAATAAAAATAACCTTAACTCAAAATCAAATCACAATTAAGAAAGCATGGAGAACACAACCTTTCCAAAAGAAACTACAAAAAGATTCAGAAAATTCTACCTTGAAAATGCTAGCTAGACTTGCTAAGAAGAAGAAGAAGAAGAAGAAGAAGAAGAAGAGCAAACTTCACTCCCAAGCTTTAAAAATATATTCTTTGACTTAAAAATCTCGATGCAAAACCTGTACTCATGTCTCCTAAAACTTGTGTTCTGAAAAATCTGTGTCCTCCCTCAAATGGAAAAAATCCTCTAATAAAATAAAAACAATTCAATTGGGGTCTCTAGGACAACTTCCTAAAAAATTTAACCCTGAAAAAAAAAGATAAAATAATTTTTTTCTTTGTTTTTCTTCTTATTTTTTTATATAAAATCAATTTGTTTATTTATTTATTTTTAAAAGAAGAAATAAAGAATTTTGTTTCTCTTTCTTCTTTTAATATTAAATAAATAAATATGATTTATTTATTTATTTTATTTTCCCAAATTAAGTATTATATCTATATATATTTCTTTTAAATAAATAAATAAATATCATTTCTTTCTTTTTTTTCTTCTCTTTTCTTTTTTTCTTTCTTTTTTTTTGTAAATAAACAATTAATTATCCACAAAATGTAATTTTTAATTAGAATTAAAACTCAATTTATTATTATTATTATTTAAATGCAATTACATTACATATTATTATTTTTAATTAGGAATAATATTTGTAGCATATTAATAATTTATTTATATTAAATATGCCTTTTAATTTCTATTTAGACATAATATTTAATTTAATCTTCAAAATTTATCTCTAGACTTTTAATTAAATCCCTTTTAATAAATATAGGTATTTAATTAATCCCTATTAATTAAATATCTATATATTTAATATTTTATTCTTCTTAGAAGGTTCAATTATTTAAACTTTATAATTAGCCTTTAATTACTATTTTACTTACATCATGACAAAATACAACATTGACCTTCATGCATACATACTGAAATCTGACAAAATCAAAATGCAGAAAAGATGCAACAACATAAGCATGCTCAAACAAGGGTTCACAAATTCACATCACCTTGACGAATTAGAAGAAGGTATTCAACCAAATACTTGTCCACTATTTCACGACAAATGAGGGCTTATGTTAGGATTTATGCCTGAATGTTATCTCCCCTCTCTTACCATTGAGATAATGTGATACAACACACTCATCCTGACAATTCAGGGAATTTGATGCCTCGTACCTGCAAACCTACATCACAAAGTTTAGCATGTTAATAATATAAATAACATACAATGATAGGGATCGGTCGATCATGTGGATCTCACAATGCAAGTAACTATGTCTTTGTCCTCTACCACATCAGACACATCATACAGAAATGTAAGATAAACATGCCACACATCAATATAAAACATATATGCTAACCATACACATGCGAGTATGGGTTCAGTAAAATCATCCTAACATATGCATGATCATGATGAAAATAACCAAAATCTTTGGGCAGCAAGATTGAAAAGTAAATTATGGATGGGCACTACATTATGCCTAGGTCAGATCCAATGAAGTACAATGTAGATCTCTATTCAACCCTTCTCTGCCTCTTAAAAATGAATAATATAATCTCCAATATATCTTTCACCCTTGCTTCATAATCAATCAAGCATCTGTAATACAAAATATTACCCTAATCATATATATTTCATCAACCTTGAAAAAAAATGTCGGCTCAACCCTAATTTCAAACTTGAAATCCACACACCAAAAATAATAAACCTAATCAAATTATGTCATCCAAAACATAGAAATGGTCCTTATCAACAACCTTGAGCTCATAACACAACCACAAATCATGCCTCAAACATACACAAAATGTTTTGTTGATCAAGTCAGCCAAAAACATAAGAAAATTAACACTGACTAAAAAATCCTTCAAATTGATCACCACAATCGATGTGGACCACCAAATTAGCAAGATAATAATCTAAGAACATCCATAGGCATCATTAATAACAAAAAAACATTTGAACCCATCCAAATCACTGGATTTTCTAGCATCTCTCATGTTGGACCTCAAGAACATAACTAGCATCCACTATAACACCTGAAAAATGCCTTGTAGATCTCTAGACCATGACCCTTTTTAATTGACACATTAGAATATCCTAAACATACACCCATATGCATAGAGAAAAATATCAACCTAAAAGTTAACACCAAACCAATTACAGTCACACTATCAACACTGGCAAACATTGTAAGAACCAATCACCATACCTGACCTCATATGATATCCAAATCATCATGAACACCTTCGTAACTTGACATAAACCAAGTATAGACTAAATAAAACATCTCATGATGTTTTTGACCACTTTTATTCAATAACCAAACCTAACCAAACCTCATAGCATAGTTCACCACTGTCCAAACTATTCAATAGATATGTTGACATCAATGACAACACATCAAACAAATATATCTTCTAATACAAATGTAAATTTTCCCAACAGGTAGACCTGACATGCTTTATCAATAAAGTGGGTCTCTTAAACATTTAATTTTCTAGTAAATATTTCACTTATTAAAACAATAGGAAAGGAAATAATCATATCTAAGTTAGACTTGATAAATTATTGGTCTCTACGTCGTAGGACATTGGTTATAATGTTATGCTCCAGACCCTCCCAAGAACAATCTATGACCATAATCTAGGCTCCTGTAATGGATTGATATACATTCAAAGGGGCCTATTCCCTTATGATACAATATCACGTAAACTTATAACTTATATTTCAATACATGTATATAAGATTTGTGGAAAAATTTTATTCGGGGTTTTGTCGTGTTCCGAATTTCTTAGAAATTGGATTTAATTAGGAAAGGTGTTAGAGGATGGAATAAGATAACTTTTTGGGATATATTTAATCAAAATAAGGAAATCAATTCTAATTTAATGACTCTTCAATTTTTGATGTGTAAGGGAGACTGTTCACAAAAAACATGTAGAGATGAAGAAAGATGGAGGGAGAAATTGAAGCAGAATTTTAAAAGAGAAGATATATATTTGAAGCATAGATCCACGGTGCAATGGTTGAAAGAAGGGGATAATAACTATAATTTTTTTCATAGATCTGTTAGTAAACATAATAGAAGAGATACCATTTAGAGTTTAAAAAATGAAAAGGATCAAGTCATTTTGGAGGACTGAAAATTGGGAGCTATGGTTGTTGAATATTTTTGTAATGCTTACAAAGAAGAGGGAGGAAAAAGAAAATTTACTATGGAGGAAAAAATTTTGCAATGCCTCTTGATGGAACTCTATTCTACTGATAATGCCTAGATTTTTTCTCTGATCATTGATGAAGAGGTTAAAAATGTTGTCTTTTCAATGGGAGCCTATAACGCCCTTGGACATGATGGCTTTCTGCTACAATTCTACAAATAATTATAGGACATTGTGGGTTATGATGTAACTATGGTAGTCAAAGACGTATTTTAAACCGGTGAATTTCCAAAAAAGAAATAATAAAACCTTCATTTCTTTAATCCCCAAAATACAAGAGCCTAAAATACTTGTGAATTTCAAACCAATCAGCCTATGTAACATAATTTGTAAAGATTTTGATGAAGTCTTGGTGAAAAAAATCAAGCCCTTTTTGGACAACTTTATAAGCCATAATCAGATAGGATTTGTACCATAGAGGTAAATCTTAGATGTTGTTATAACCACACATGAGATCATCCATTTTATGGACAAATATTGCCTCTTGGGAATGGTATTTAAAGTTGATATTTCAAAGGCTAATGGCAGGGTAAGGTAATATTTCCTCATTAAAGTTTGAAGGAAGATAGAATTACATGAAATAATAATCAACCTTGTTAGGGAATGTAATGAAATGGTTAATTTCTCAATCCTTTTTAATGGTGTATCCAGGGGATTTTGTGGTGCAACTAAAGGTATTAGACAAGGAGACTCACCCTCACCATATCTTTTTATCATCCTTCCTAAAGTTGTAGGCATAAATTTTTTTGAAACTTGTGAGCATGGGTAGACTTAAAGGTTTCAAGGCTACCTCGACAATCCCCCTACTATATTACAACAATTTATTGATGACACCATACTATTTGGGAGAGTTTAAATTGTTGAAGCTAGGGAATGGAAATTTTTCCTTAATGAGTATGGGAAGGCTTCATGATATCTTATCAACTATGAAAATAGAAGTGTGTACTTCTTCAACTCTAAAAATTATCTACAAAGGAAAATTAAAACAATCCTAGGATGTCAATTTGTTTCTCTTCCAGGAATTTATCTTGGCCTCCCTCTTGTTGTCAAGGATATGACACCAGCATATTGGAACTCAATATTGGAAAGATTATAAAATAAGTTGGGATGATGGAAGGGAAAACTCCTTATAAGTGTGGGTAAGCTTCAACTCCTTTCTACCTCTTTAAAATTCATACCAATGTATTTCCTTTCTTTATTCAAGTAGCTAAAAATATTTATAGAATAAAAAAAACATTTCCTTGGTAAGGTATGCAAGATAAAAATTATTGGCTTAAGTTAATTGGGATACACTTTATAAATCAAAAATATATAGAGGGCTTGGAAATATAGAGATAACTCTTCTTAATAAATCCCTTATAATAAAAATAGGGTGGAAGCTTGCACTTAATAATGCCATGAAGAGAAATATATGAGGTAGTATCTTAATTTAAAGGGCATAATGACCTTAATTCCATATACTAGTGAAAAGGGTGTGTCTCTCATTGGAGTGCAAGTCCTAGTCTTGTAAGCCCATAATCCCAAAGAAAGTTATTTGTGTTAATTATTTCAACTATAGATCTCAAAATGTGTACAATTATTTTATTTATAATTTAAATATGACCATTTTATTATAGATAATACAATCAAAATATTATTGTCTCGTATGATTTTTTTCAAATCCCTTTTCATGCATTTCTTTTTGAAAGATGTGTAATTATTCATGACTACAAGATGGAAAATTTAATAAAAATATAATATTATTCATGATGAATGCATCAATATGAAACATTATAGTAGTTCTCAAGGAGATAGTCGTAATCCACTTAGACAAATAATTAACAAGAATTATAAGGAATAATTGGCCATCATAAGAAGTAAAGGAAATATAACCCACCAAGTCTAAGATCCATATGTAGAAAATGACCAAGGTAATAAAGGGGTTGACCATCTATCAAAGGATAAGTAATGGAATAAATATACTTGAAGGATCACCTAGAGGACAAGGGATTCTCTAATACAAGAACAATTATCATGTACATGTTGGAAGCCTCCATTGTAATTGAAATTAAGTAAATAATCATGCACACCCAAAAAATTAGTAAGTTACTCATCACTAGTAAAGGTTTTTATTATATTTATATTAGCATGTCCTAGTAGATGAGATTAGTATGTACAAATTATACATTTATATCATAGTTAACCACATAAGTTGATTAGATTTTTTGTATCTCCTTTTTCCTTATTTTTGTGGGAGAATAATCTATAGTCTTGTTGTCTTATTTTGTATTTGATGATAGGATATAATATCCCTTATCATTTTTAGCCTAATAGTTTTTAATTATAACTTTTTTCATATAAAATGCAAAATCTTTCATCATATTTAGTTAGCTAATGTGGATCGAGGTAAACCAAAAATAGAATTAGTACTAACCTTGTATTGTAGAAAATTAAACCTTCACTTGGAATAATATCTTTATGAAGTGTTAATGATGGTTAACCATGTGTAGTGTAGTATATGGATGGTTAACCATGTGTAGTGTAGTGTTAACCATCCATTTTGTGTTCCTTACCATATGAAAATGTAAAATTAAGAGATCCCTAATCATGTTTAGTATTATAAAGAGTCATAGTTGAAAGAGAATCTAGGCTCGTGATGATGTTGTTAGTGTAACATATGACTTAGTAGGTGCTAAGATTCTATCTTTCTTCACTAATTGATAAAATTTAAAAGGATAAGATTCTATAATGATTATGCAAATATTTTATGAATGAATTTTAAAGTTTAATGGAATGTATAGGGGAAAAAAAACTTGAGTCATGAATCCAAGGATGATCTAAAATCATGTTATACAATAAATCATTTAGCATAATATGGAATGTCATTGCAAGCGCAACAAGCCCCAAAGTAATAGATAAAGTAACAAATATAAGGGATTTATGATTCATATTATCTAACCCTTATTTTTATGATGACCTCAAACTTCGGTAAAAATAGAGGAGTCAATCTTGATTATACTTGAAAAGAATATTTACTGCATATCTTTAAAGTGAAATGAATATTAACTATAATAGGATTAACCTAAATGGGTTTATATTAATCCACCTTATGTAATGGTCAATGCTCATAAATGATTTTTAGGAGAGATAAATTGTAATGCACAAATGAAATCTTAGATCTGTTTTCATATATGAGCATAATAATAGTTACACCTTTTGGAGTAACCTTAAGAGATATTGTAATTGTAGCTAAATATTGTCTCAAAATGTACCTATATGTTTTATATGAATATAGTCTATCACAAAGATAAAGATTTATGGAGAACCATTAAATTAGTCATTTGAATTGTATTATTTAGAATATTTTGGTGTGTAGGATAAATGTATGGTATAACATCAAATGTATACAAATTTAGGTGAGTGGATTTGTTTGAAAGGAAACGCATGAAGATACATAAGCCATATGAATGGTAGAGCACAATAGGCATAAAACAATAAATCATGGGGCCTAACTAAGTGTACATTATCCCTACATATAATAGTAGATGAAAAATGAGCCATAAAAGTGTGTGTGAAATACATAAATGAATGATAAAGAAGAAAGAATAACAGTTAAACTACAAGTATTTGCTACTCAAATGAAGTATGTAAAATTATTAACTAATGAGATATCAACAGCTAAAAACTAGAAAGTAATGAACCATAATTAGCTAGTAAAAATGTTTTAAAATTTGAAGGTGCATTATTCAAAAAAAAAAATTTATGGAATGATTCCTCCCTAAAAGTAATAATATCATTTTCGAATGAGAAGGTACTTAGTGAAGCATGGAGAATTTACACAATTAAGTGCAAATGAGAATGAATAAATGGTGAATAAATAGAAAATATAATAAGACAAATGTAAATGTTGACAATTTGGGTACAAATATGGATGAAGACATTGAACAAACCTAACACAAGAGTGTGTCATTATAAATATATTATTAGATTTAAATTTCATTAAAGGGAACAAAAATAAATAAGAAATAACACAAGTATAATAATTTCATCATTATAATGTTTTTCATAGTGGGTAAGATCATCAATCTGCACAATCTGATTCACATATAACCACAAGAAGATCTAGATTAATGCAAATTTTAACTCATATTCAAGAGAGAAATAACAATAAACAATTGAAATAGATCACATAATCATCAATTAAATCACAATTCAAACCAAATAATCAACTCTCCCTTGGCTCTCTTCTTCTCAATTCAAATATGTGTTAGAGTAATAGTACATTTGCCTTTATATTAAATCACTTCGGTTTAATTATTAAAGCTAACTATTATTCTATTCACTTAAGATTGTCATTTGTAGGTGAATAATAATAAATATGTTTATTAATTATTAAATGCACAAACCTTGCTTTCTCTGGCTTTAGGGTTTCTCACCTTATATGCTTGCTTTTGTAATTATTGTAATTCACTTTTTGGTAAATAATAATTTTGCTCTCACTCCATTGAGATTTTCTAAACCCTTGCTTCTGTCTCTTTGGCTTCCATTCAGTATCAGGTATTTGCATGCAGGTGTTCTTGGCAAGCTATGAAGTTAGATTTCTCAACTTCTACATGGTATCAGAGCCACCCTGTCGCTGCCTAGTTTGAAGGTTTTTTGAAGCCACGATTCAAAGACGACAGCCACAACTTCTCTAGGGTTTTTCTATCACTTTGAAGGAGGCACTATTTTTTGGAGCCGTTTGAGCAAAAATGGACTCCACCATTACATTCAAAAGGCCCAAGAGAGTCAAAATACATATAAAGTTTGACCATTTTGGTTACAGTGCCCTCAGGGAAAAAAATTTGGCCTATTAGGGTTGTACAGGCACAAAAAATGAGGTGAAAAGGAAAAAAAATTAAAAAAAGGCATTTTTTAATTAAATTTTGGGGCTTCCGAAGCGCGTGCCACCCCGGTGCCACCCTCCAGCCGCCCGCGCTTGGCCCCTGCCGGTGCGCGCCACCCTCCGGCCTCTGGCAACCGGCGGAGCTGCCCGCACCACCAGCGGCGCCACCCGCCTCTGTGACGCCGCCTGGGAGCGGCTGCCACCAGCGGTAGCCACCGGCCCACCACCGACTAGCCACCAGCCTGTCAGGGCTGACATCAGCTGATGTCAACAACCAAAAAAAAAATTTCAGCAACTCTTTCAAATATTCCGGCAAAAATTTTCTTTTCTAGCGGTTGGCAAATTTTTCCAGCGAACCTTCCAATGGGAGTCAATTTTTTTCTCGCAGACTGGTGATGGTCATTTGGACGTCAATTTTTTTCCAGTGACTGTGTTTTTTCAGTGAGTTGTTTTTCGGAGGCGCACTTGGTTTTTTGGCCGTAACTTGAGCATACGGTGTCCATTTTTTAAAAACAAAATATCATCGAAAAGGTGTTTCCAAGCCAGACATGATGATGCTAGTCTTGCTCATCGATTCAGCCATTTGAGCTCCTAGTTTTGGCATTGAAGTAGAGGCTTCATTTTCCTCCCTCTCTGCATCTGGCGTTTAGGTTTTTTCCTAGTTTTTCATGCTTTCAGTAATTGATTCTTTGCTGTACGGGGGTTAGAATAATACTTTGTGGGGGGGTGTTTTTTTCTCTCTATCATTTATTTTTAGAAAACAACCCTTCTACTTCTGTCTTTTTCTTCTCTCAATGTCGGACCCCTCTGTGGCCCGACTGACACCGCACAATTACCACACCTAGAAAGCACACATGACCAAGCTACTCATGTCGCGTGGCTTATGGTCATGCCTAGATGAAAATCAACCTGTCCTACAGCATCCTTTTGAGATCCTTCAGCACGGGAATAAAATGGATGAAGCCATGGGCTTGATTGCACTGAACATTTCTGACAGTCTCCTCTTTCACCTGGATGGTTTGACAACTCCTAGGGCCATTTGGGGCAAGTTTTTAGATTTGTTTGGCATAGTGAATGAGTTTTGGGCACTACATCTTGATACAAAGCAAACCACTTTGACACCTACCAGCTTTCCCACCATTGAGGACTTCTTGATGAAGTTCAATTCTCTGTGCTCATTTTTGCAGGGATGTGGGAAAACCAAGACAGATGATGAG
>MU223453.1:772345-793151 GCA_018584345.1 Thuja plicata | reverse complement strand
AATGAGTCTTCCTCCAAACCTACACAGAAAAATGATTCAAAACCTCCAGCTAACCCTTCCAAGGGTAAATCTTCTTCGAAGTCTACTGAGTCTACCTCCAAGACTAAGAAGAAATCAGTTAAGACCTATAGCTTTTGTGGCAAGGATGGACATCCTGTTTCTTGGTGTTGGAAATGTTTGGAGGCTTTAGAGGAAGCCATGCAAGAGCATCACATTTCAGCTCCTCAGTCCACATCCTCCCCTATAGGGAAAGGTCATGCTCTTACTGCACGAGCTATGACTTCTGGGCCCACCTAGATTCTTGATTCCGGTGCTTCTCACCACATGACACACACTCAGCAGTTGGTCACCTCACTTGCCCCTTGTGCTACTTCATAGATTTTTGTTGGGAACTCATCTCATCTTTCTATTTTGGGTTCTGGTTCTGTTGCATTAGCTGGGGGTTCTCTTTAGGATGTTCTCTTTGTCCCTGACATTTCGATGAACCTTCTGTCTATCTATCAGATTTGACACTCTGGCTCTGGTAAGACAGTTGAGTTCTCACCACATGATGTGTTTATTCAAGACTTACATGATTCTAAGATGATTGTGGCTACTAGGAGTGTTGACACTGCATCCTGACTATACAGATTTGATGGATTCGAGTCTTCTAATGGCACAGGTTCCTGTCTTATAGCACATGCAGATTCAGTGAGCAGACTTTGGCATGAGCATTTCGGCCATGTCAATTACAGATATTTTCAATAGATGAGCACACAGGCACTTTTTCTTGGGCTTCCACAGATTACTTGCACTGATGGGGTTTGTCAGGGTTGTGTTCTTGGCAAACAACATAGGGATCCTTTTCCTCAAGGATGAGCTATTCGTGCTTTGGCACCATTGGAGTTGATTCATAATGACCTCATGTCATTTCCTACTCCTTTTTCTGGTGCTAGATATGTGCCTACTTTCATTGATGACTTCTCCAGGCGCACATGGGTGTACTTTTTGAAGTACAAGTCTGATGTCTTTGATTCATTTTGAGTCTTTAAGACATTTATGGAGAAGCAATATGGTCTTTCTATTTGCCAGATACGCACAGATAATGGGGGGGAGTATGTGAACAAATCTCTCAAGGATTTTTTCTTTGAACATGGTCTTCAGCATCAGTTTTCAATGCCCTACACCCCTCAGCAGAATGGTGTGGTAGAGAGAAAGAACAAAACACTTTGGGAGATGGCTAATTGTATGATATAGTCTAGGTCCATGGATTCATCTTTTTGGGAAGAGGCAGTCAATTGTGCCAACTATATTCAGAATCAGATGCCTCGCAAGGCAGTTTGAAATATGACTCCTGAGGAGGCTTGGTCTCATGTCAAGCCTGATGTATCTTCATTCTGAGTTTTTGGTAGTGAAGCATGGGCATTTGTGCCTGACGCTCAAAGGAGAGTGATGGAGTGGAAGAGCCGACACCTCATTTTTTTTGGCTATTGCAAGGATGTTAAGGCATACAGGTTGTTTGATCCTAATTCCAGAGAGGTCCTATTTTGACAAGATGTCTAGTTTGATGAGCGCCTTCCTGCAGTAGGTACCCCGCTTCCCGAGTCTACTTCACTTACCACTACTCCCTCATCTCTTCCAGCTTTGTTTCAGGATGATGACGATGATGATATTGGTGATCCCCATTTACCTCCCCCACAGGATCCTCCATAGATGCCTAGATGGGCTCGTGTTATAGTTGATGCTGTAGGATCTCTAGCTGGTGACCCTTCCTCTTCCCGTCGCACCTGGTCTCATATTGCGGGTTCTAGTCTTCTGAGTCATGCTATTTGTGGTGATCCTCAGACATTTGGGGTAGCGACAGGACATACTGAGTGGGACAGTGCTATGGAGGAGGAGTATTCTTCTTTGATGAAGAATCACACTTGGGAGCTTTGTTCTCTTCCTAAGGGAAGAAAGTTAGTGCGATGCAAGTGGTTGTATCATACTAAGTTTGTTGTTGATGGTTCTATTGATAAGTACAAGGCACATCTTGTTGTGAAGGGGTTTTCACAGGTTGAGGGTATTGATTACACTGAGACATTTGCCCCTGTCGCCAAGATGAACTCTATTCACCTTGTCTTATCCCTCGCAGCTTCTCAGGGATGGCCCATTTTTTAGATGGATGTGAAGAGTGTTTTCTTGCACGGTGATCTTAGTGAGGAGATTTACATGGAGCAACCTCAGGGATTTGTGAAGGATTCCTCCTTGGTTTGTAGACTTTGGCATTCTTTGTATGGTCTCAAATAGGCCCCTCGGGCTTGGTATGAGAAGATGGACTCCTTTCTGCTTTCTACAGGATTCACACACTGTCATTCTGATCCTACAGTCTACATTTAGTGTCTTGAGGATGAGGTTTTGATCCTTGTGCTATATGTTGATGATCTTCTCATCATAGGTAGCTCATCTTCTATGATTTAGGATGTTTAGCACGCATTGATGGAGCAGTTTGAGATGACAAACCTTGGTATATTACACTTCTTTATGGGTCTACAGATTGTTCAGTCCCCTACTAGGATCTTTGTTTACCAATAGAAGTATGCTCTTGACATGCTTCAGTGCTTTGATATGCTTGATTGCAAGCCTTCTCCCACACCTTTTCAGTCAGGTGTTACTTTGTCTACCTCTTTCACTTCACCTTCAGTGGATGCTACATTGTATCGGCAGTTGGTTGGTAGTTTGTTGTACCTGACACACACTCATCCTGATCTCTCCTTTGCAGTTGGCCTAGTCTCTTGGTTCTCACACAAGCCACATGAGCGTCATTGGCAAGCTACCAAGTGCATTTTGAGATACATTCAGGGCACACTTATGTATGGCATTCATTACACATCAGGGGCTCCTCACATTGTTGGCTACACTGACTCAGATTGGGCTAGTGATGTTGATGATCAAAAGTCTACTTCTGGCTTTGTATTTTGTCTTGGCTCTGGACCTATCACATGGTCATGCAAGAAGTAGAATTCTCACGCACTTTCATCTATAGAGGCTGAGTATAGAGTGACAGTGCATGCTAGTCAGGAGATTTTATGGCTTCGACAGTTGATGATTGAGTTTGGTTTTCCTCCTGATCGTCCCACTGTTCTATGGTGCGATAATCAGAGTTCTATTCACATTTCCCGCAACCCGGTGGAGCATCAGTGCACTAAACACATTGAGCTTCATATGCATTTCATCCGTCAATAGATTCAAGATGGTGTTCTCTCTTTGGAGTACATTCCCACTGACACACAGGTTGCTGACATCTTCACCAAACCTTTTTCATCTCTGTACTATCTTTAGTTGTGTTCTATGCTTGGGGTGATGGAAGTTGTCCTTGGGGGGTCTTGTTGAGGCCTTCCTTCCTTCATGTTTTTTTTCAACATGTTGTTGTATCTCTTTTTGGGGTAGAGTTTTTCCCACTGGGTTTTCTCTATTTCCCAATTTTATAGAGATTTCTTTGCAGTTGGGTACCTGATCAGGCCTTGTTGCCGGGACCCATTTCTTTTGTTTTCATAGTTGTGCTAGGTTAGTTTCCTCCTGAGCTTCACTTAAGGGGGGGTGTTAGAGTAATAGTACATTTTCCTTTATAATTAAATCACTTCGGTTTAATTATTAAAGATAACTATTATTCTATTCACTTAAGCTTGTCATTTGTAGGTGCATAATAATTAATATGTTTATTAATTATTAAATGCACAAACCTAGCTTTCTCCGGCTTTAGGGTTTCTCACCTTATATGTCACTTTTGTAATTATTGTAATTCACTTTTTGGGAAATAATAATTTTTCTCTCACTCCGCTGAGATTTTCCAAACCCTTGCTTCTGTCTCTTTGGCTTCCATTCAGTATCAGGTATTTGCATGTAGGTGTTCTTGGCGAGCTGTGAAGTTAGATTTCTCAACTTCTACAATATGGGCTCTAAAACTTTCTCAATTATGACGGCATGAGAATTCAATATTTTGGTTATAAAATTATGAGAATTAAGCCTCATTATATAGAATATTGGAATTTAATTAGGGTTGGGTGATTGAAAAAATAACTAGAATTGATTGAGCAGATGACTAGGCTTGATTGAATAGAAAAGTGAGACTAATTGACAATTAAGTGGTTGCATGACAGAATGGATTGGACATTTAAGTATACTAATTGGAAGTAATATGATTGCTTGGACAATGGACTAAATAGATTGGAAAGAAGACTAAATTCATTGATTAGAGGATTTAATTGAATGGGAAGAAAGACCGTTAGTTAGTGACAGTTAGGAGATGTGGAAGTGGAAGAATAATTAGCATAATATAAATTCAAATATTTATTTAATTGTGCATGTGAGTGTTAGAATAATTGAGAGGGGGGTGAATCAGTGGCCTCAAAAATATTCCAATAAATCAACCCAAAAACTTAGTACCGCAATATTAAGCCTCTAGTTATTTTCAGTCCTACAAGATGAATGCCTTCAAATAATCTTAACAAATACTACTACTCAGAATCCAGTGTTAAACCTTCTTCTTACTGTTTATCGATTAGCATTCTTTCATTTACTGAAATATAGTAAATGACTTAGTGTATACCAATCAATCTAGATTAGTTATGTGTAATGCAAAACACTAAATTAATGACTCGTAAACACATTGACACATGGATTTTTAATGTGGAAACCCTGTTAAGGGAAAAACCACTTGGGACCGGTAACCCAAAATTTTTGTTCTTCTGAAGTGAGCTCGCTGAAGAGCCAATCTAGTTAAAGGTTACAAACACACTGTTAGGTGTGACCTTATTAGAGGATTTAAATAGAATAGTTTGTCACTTGATATCGGGCATCTCTATGCTACCTTTTATGACCAAACCCATTGTAGTTTTTCAATTTCTATCTGGCTTCTCATGCTATCTTCATGATAAAAAAATTTGATACTCCTTGGGATGTATCTCAATATAGAAAGGATTGTTAAGTCCTTCTCACTTAAGAGACTTTCTAATCCAATGGTTAAATTGAAATAGTAAATGATTTGTTCACATATACAACTATAGACTTGTAGATTTTTAGATCTATTGTAATCTCATAATACCTTTCTGATCAATGTATCTTTTCAATACCTTTGCTCCACTTATTTCTTCTCAGTGATGTTGTGCTTCTCTATTTCTTGGTGTCCACAGAATTAGCTTTGTTCTTAGCTTGATTGATCAGGACTGTATGAAGTTGTTCTTCATCAATTTCTCTTCACCATCCTTCTTCTCTATTCACCCCTAATTCATAATGAATTAGATTATCTATTTATAGACATGATATCACCATTTCTAAGTTCTTGACTTTCTTTTTCTTGGTGTGATCTGTAATTCTAGTCAATCTTTCTTTAAAGCTTTACTTCAGTTTTATCCCGTAGATTTCTCTTTGACAACTTGAATAAAACTGCTTTAAAACTCTTTCTTATCTCTAGCTTCAAACTTGTCAATGAAAATAATATTAAAAACCAGTTAACTCCTTATTTAGCTCTTGCCAGCTAAGTCTTATGTCATTTCTAAAATTCAGTTCCTTTTGGTGTTTTAACTCTTGTTAGCTTCGATCAACACTTCAGTTCTCCTCGGGCATCTCCGTCGGGGTTGTCTATCCGTTGGGGTTGTCTGTCCGTCAGGCATACTACAAATTTTTTCTTGTTAGTAATCCTTGTGATTCTGCTCATCCGTAATGCTTGTTGGGTTTCTTTCTCAGGCATCACTGTGACTTTCCTCTTAGGTTTCTCTATCCATCAGGGTGCACTGCCCGTCGGTGTTTGTTGTCACTTTGTGAATACTGATCTTTTATGCATTATTGAAAGCATAACCTTTATCTTTTTGGTTCTTTGAAGACTTTGAAACTTTGTATATAACCAATAATATTATATCAAGTTGACATCAATGAAAATACAATCTATTAACTAATTTAATGTCTTGCATTAACTTTTGGTAGCTTGGTGATCGTCAACTTAATCATCTTCAAACATTCAATTAGTTATAGGTCATCAATCTCCCCCTTTGGCATTGATGGAAACACATTACATTATCAAACTATATTATTACTAATACAATATGAAATATATCAGTTATAGTTCATCAATCTATCAATCTTATTGTTCTATAACCAATATAAATGTTTGGCTCTCGGTAAGCTCATATAGCTTAGATTTGTTTCTTGCAGAGTGCCTTCTTCAATCTTTAATCCCTTCACTGGATAGATGTAGCAGCTTTTGATTCTTTCTCTGATGTTGTCTCACCCTTTGACTATTCCTCTCCTTGATCATCTCTTTTTTCTTTGACACCAATAATTCATCTTTTCCTCATGATACTTCTCTCCCTTATAGGTTACATCTCTCTCTTAGGATATCTTCTCTCCCTTTGATGGATATTTCATATGTAATCTCTCCCTTTGGATAATGATTAACTCTCCCTTTGAATTCTTAGGAACTTATCTCCATGGATAATGATAATCTCTCCCTTTGACAACAATGCCAAATTAAACTTTGATCATGCCAAAGTTATATCCTTTCACCTTTTTATAATATACTCCTTGAATTTCCCTATCCATAAAAAATATAGTGACTTTGTTATTCAGTGTAGATATGTGCCTTGTTGTGTACTGATGTATCTTTGCTATCCATTTTTTTGCTTTCATCAACATAAATGATCTTCTTATTATGTGTAGGTTTATGCAGCCTCCTAGTTAGCTTACTTACCAATAGACAAGGGTTGGACCCCTAGTCTCTTTCTTAGGTACTCAAATGTATCTTTTGGTAATGACTTTGTGAATATATTAGCTAATTGTTCCTTTGATTGAACATATTCCAGTATTACTTCTTTTTATTTCATTTATTCTCTTAAGTAATGATACTTGATTGCTATATGCTTAGTCTTAGCATGCATGACTAGATTCTTAGAAATGTTAATTGCACTGGTATTATCATAGTAGATAATCATTCATTCAAGAATTTTCATATTCATACCTTCTAGTAATTGTTTGATCCATGCAATATTAGAGTAGTTTGCAGTAGCAACCACATATTCTACTTCTGCAGTAGATTGTGAGATGCATCCTTTCTTCTTGTTGATCCATGTGACAAGTTTTTCAAGTTTGTCACCTGTGAAGAATGCTCCTCCAGTTGTGCTCTTTTGTTCATCTAAGTTTCCATCCCAATGAGCATCTGTATAGACTTGAAGCTCAAATTTTACTTCTCTTTTATACCATAAGCCATAGTCCTCAGTATTCTTTAGATATCTTAGAATTCTCTTGACAATAGTCATGTGTGATTATTTGGGATTAGTAGAGAATCTTGCAACTATTCCAATTGCATGTGCTATATCTGGTCTGGTATGAACAACATACATTAGTTTTCCAATCATTGATCTATACACGGTCTGATTTACCTCATTTGATTTGTCTTCTTTTGTCAGCTTACATCTGGTTGTCATAGCTATTCCAACTAGCGTGGAATCTTCCATCTTGAATATCTTTAGCACTTCCTTGATGTATTTGGGCTGAGTGATATATATACCTGCACCTTGTTGAATAATTTGTAGACCAAGAAAGAATTTGATCTCCCCAAACATAGACATTTCAAATTCCTTGATCATTTCATTAGAAAAGAATTTACATAACATATCATTACCCACAAATATGATATCATCAACAAATATTTCAGCAATCATAATATTACCATCAGTATCTTCTTTTAAATATAGATTGTTGTTTTCACGTGTTCTTACAAATTCAATGCTTCTGAGATAGGAGTGAAGTCTTTCATACCAGGCTCTAGGTACTTGTTTCAATCCATACAAGGCTTTATGTAGTCTACATACCATGTTTCTCTTATCTGGATCAACAAACCCTTCTAGTTGTTCAATATATACCTCTTCTTCTAGTATTCCATTTAGGAATACAGATTTGACACCCATCTGGTATACCTTGAATCCTTTGAATGTAGCATAAGAAAGTAATATTATTACTTCTTCTAGCCTAGAAATGGGTGCAAAGGTTTCACCATATTCAATACCTTCTTCTTGTGCATACCCCTTGCATACTAATCTTGCTTTATTTCTTGTGACTTCTCCATTCTCATTCAGCTTGTTTCTGAATATCCATTTGGTATCGATGACATTCTTGTCATCTAGTCTCGGTACAAGTGTCCATGTACTATTCTTATCAATATGTTCTATCTCTTCCTTCATAGCACTAACCCATTCTTCATTTTTAAGTGCAGTATTAATAGATTTAGGCTCAAAATCATAAAGTAAACATCTAGTGTTTAGTGACTTACTTCTTGTTCTCATTCCAGCCTTCTTGTCTCCTATGATCTGATTCTATGGATGGTGTCTTCTGACATACTTGGTAAGTTTCAGTTCATCTCTTTGTCTATCATTCTGATAATCTTCTTGACCTTCATTCTGATCTCCATCGCTCGTAACATTATTTTGAGGTATTTCCTGATTTTCGGTAATTGCAGCCTGATGCTTAGGTGCAATGTTCTGTTGCTCGGGATAAATACACTATTGCTTGGGTAGAGTTTCAGGTTCTTTAGTGTAAACAAATTTGTTGTATTCTTCTGGTTCTCTTCTTCTTTCCTTATCATTCTTCTCTACAAATTCATCTATTCTTACATTTTCACTTTCAATGATCTTGTTAGAGGACTTGTTAAGACATTTATAATCCTTTCTTTTGGTGGAATACCCTAGAAAGATACCTTCTTCACTTTTGGAGTCAAAATTTCCATTTCTATCATCTTTAAAATATAACATTGACTTCCAAAGATTCTGAAGTAACTTAAATTAGATGCGTAACCATACCATAGCTCATAGGGTGTCTTCTTTGGGTTCTTCTTCAATTGTACTTTGTTCAATGTGTAGACAATAGTACTTATAGCTTCCCTCCAGAAAGTTTGAGTGATTCTTTTCTCAATCATCAGTGTTCTTGCACAATCAACAATTGAACTATTTCTCCTTTCAACAATTCCATTTTCTTGTGGTGTTCTTGGTGCAGAAACCTATCTTTTAATTCCATGCTCATTGCAATAGTTAGTGAATTCATCAAAAAAAAATTTCCCTCCTCTATCTGATCTTAAGCATTTCAATTCCTTACCACTTTTTTTTTCTACCATAGCTTTATACCATTTAAACATCTTGAATGCTTCTAATTTTTCTTTTTGGAACAAAACTGTCATCATTCTAGAATAATCATCAATAAAGAGAATGAAATATATATCACCATAGTAACTCTTTGTCCTCATAGGTCCACATAGATCAATATGGACTAATTCTAGAATTGCATTAGATGTATGGGCTTTGCTCTTGAAAATGGACTTTGTCATCTTACCTTTTTGACAATTCTTACACATGATATGCTTGGGCTTTGACATGCTCGGTAAGCCTCTTACTTTTCTTTTATTGCTTATCTTTATCATGTTTTCAAAATTCACATGACATAATCTCTTATGCCACAACCATATGTCTTCATTTATAGCCATCAAACAAGTAGTGTTTATATCATCAAGATAGAAAAGGTTACCTTTTTCTGTTTACCAGTTCTGATCAACCTTCCTGATTCATTGAAGATATTTGCCTTCTTATTTTCAAATGCTACTTGGTGACCTGTGTTATTCAGTAGTGAAACACTCAATAGATTATAATTAAGTCCTTTTACCCAGTAAGAATTTTCACATTTGATCAGTTTATTCAACTTTATGGTTCCTTTACCTTCAACTGGACAAGGTGTCATTACTCATTCTTACTAATCAACCATTATGGTATTCAAAAGTTTCAAACTTTTTTCTATCACTGGTCATGTGGTGAGTGTAGCCACTATCTATAATCCAGACATCATTCTTACTAACCTTAGATATGAGTGCAGTCTCTACATACCTTTCTTCTTCATCTAAATCATCCTACATGGCTACAATACCATCTCAATGTCTTCATCAGATTCGGTGTCAATATCATCAGCTCTATTCTCATTCAGGTAATAATCTTTCTTTCCTTTATCCTTGTAGTCTCGGGTATCTCTTCTGTCAGATTGTCAATTGCTTCGGTAATCTCTATTATCACCTCAGTCAAACTTCTTTTCATATGTTCTGTCATTACTTCTATCATATTTTATTCTATTAGGACATCTTGCAGCAAAGTGTCCAACCTATTTACAATTAAAACATACAATTGGTAATTTACCTTTGTATCTAGCTTTGCCTCTCTGCAATCTTCTTTCCATTAGTGCTTCAATCTCATCAAGTCCTTTGTCATCACTATCATTCCTCATAGTGTGTTTATGACTTGACATACTTATTTTCAAAGAAGATTTGAATGTAGACTCTATAGATGGTAAGACACTATTATCAAAGTTCTTCATTTTAAATGAAATTAGTCTACCAGTCAGACTATCTAGAGTAACATTATTGTTTGCAACTACTCTCATTTCTTGTATAGCATATACATGTAGTAAGGTTCTTAGGATATTTTACTTACCACTGTCTCTTCTTTAAGTACACCTCCAACTCCTTGGATACCATTGACTACCTCTTTGATTCTATAGCTATATTGGGTAATATTTTCTCCTTCTTTCATCCTTAGGTCATCAAACCTCCCTCTTAGGCTTTCTGCCTGGGCTCTTAGTACATTAGCATCTCTGCCATGTACCGGATTCAATTTATCCCACATTTTCTTTGCAGAGGTGCAGGTTTTGACATCTTCAAACTCAGCATCGGAGAGTGAGGAAGCAAGTTCTATCATCATGCAATTATGCTCATGTTTTTTTCTCAATTACTCAAGTGTGTGAGGTCTTATAGGAAACACATATTCAATATATAGGTGTTGAGTAATATTATTACCAATACCTGATAGGTGGAGTCTTATTCTTCTTTTCCATGATACAAAGTTGTCTTTTTTCAACTTGGGAACATCTTGTTTGTTCATCTTGTGATCTTTTGCTTGAGTTGTTAAACTCCCTTTCTAAGCACACAAACTCTGATACCAATTGTTAGAATAACTAAGAGGGGGGGTGAATCAGTGGCCTCAAAAATATTCCAATAAATCAACCCAAAAACTTAGTACCACAATATTAAGCCTCTATTTATTTTCAGTCCTACAAGATGAATGCCTTCAAATAATCTTAACAAATAACTACTGCTCGGAGTCCACTGTTAAACCTTATTCTTACTGTTTACCAATTAGCAGTCTTTCATTTACCAAAATATAGTAAATGACTTAGTGTATACCGATCAATCCAGATTAGTTATGTGTAATGCAAAACACTAAAGTAATGACTCATAAACACATTGACACATGAATTTTTAACGTGAAAACCCTGTTAAGGGAAAAACCACTTGAGACCGGTAACCCAAAATTTTCACTCTTCTAAAGTGATCTCAGTGAAGAGTCAACCCCGTTAAAGGTTAAAAACACACTGTCAGGTGTGACCTTGTTAGAGGATTTAAATAGAATAGTTTGTCACTTGATATCGGGCATCTCTATGCTAACTTTTATGACCAAACCCAGTGTAGTTTCTCAATTGGTATTTGGAATCTCATGCTATCTTCATGATCAAACTTTTTGATACTCCTTGGGATGTATCTCAATATAGAAAGGATTTTAAGTCCTACTCGGTTAAGAGACTTTCTAATCCAATGGTTAAATTGAAATAGTAAATGATCTGTTCACATATACAACTATAGAATTGCATATTTTCAGATCTATTTTAAGCTCATAATACCTTTCTTATTAATGTATCTTTTCAATACCTTTGCTCCACTTCTTTCTACTTGGTGATGCTATAATTTTATGGTGCTCGGTGTCCGCAGAATTAGCTTTGTTCTCAGCTTGATTGATCAGGACTATATGAAGTTGTTCTTCATCATTTTCTCTCTAGCATCCTTCTCTATTCACCCCTAATTCATAATGAATTATATTGTCTCTTTATAGACATGATATCACCATTTCTAAGTTCTTGACTTTCTTGTTCTTGGCGTGATCTGCAATTCTATCCAGTCTTGCTTTAAAGCTTTACTTATGTTTTATCCCATAGATTTCTCTTTGACAACTGGAATACAACTGCTTTAAAACTCTCTCTTATCTTTGCCTTCAATATTGTCAATGAAAACAATATTAACAACTATTTAGCTCCTTCTTTAGCTCTTTCTAGCTAACTATTTTGTGATTTCTGAACTTCAGTTCCTTTCGGTGTTTTAACTCTTGTTAGCTTCAGTCAACACTTTAGTTCTCCTCGAGCATCTCTGTCAGTGTTGTCTGTCTGTTGGGGTTGTCTGTCCATCGGGCATCACTGTGAATTTTTTCTCATCGTTAAAGATTTTGATTCTTCTCGTCGTTAATTCTTGTCTGGTTTCTTGCTCGAGCATCACTGTGACTTTCCTCTCGAGTTTCTCTGTCTATTGGGGTGCACTACCTGTCAGTGTTTGTTGTCACTTTTTTAATACTGATCTTTTATGTATTATTGAAAGAATAACCTTTATCTTTCTGGTTCTTTGAAGTCTTTTACACTTTGTATATAACCAATCAGATTATATCAAGTTGACATCAATGAAAATACAATCCATTAACTAATTTAATGTCTTGCATTAACTTTCAGTAGCTTGGTGATCATCAACTTAATCGTCTTCAAACATTCAATCAATTATAGGTCATCAGTGAGGAATAAATAAATCAATTAAATTTATTTATTTTTAGACGAATTAGTTTACATAGGAGAAATGGAAAATTAAAGAAATCGATCATTTATTTAATTTTAGAAGATGTAGTTAATTAATTGAAATTATCACTTAATTGTTGTGACAATAACAATGAAGAATATTTTAATTAAATAATACAATTATTTAATTAAACCGAGATATAAAAGATTAATTAAATAATAACAATTATTTAATTAATTTTTAAAAGAATAATTAGGTAATCTTTGAAGAATATTAATTAGAAACTAAGTAATCAAATAATTAATTAAAATTATTCAATTGTTGAAATTGGAGGGAAATGACAAATTTGTAATTTGAACTAGGAGGTAAGACACAAATTAATTAAATAATAAAAAATTGCTTAATCAATTAAGATGAAAAATAGTAAAATTGTCACACGCGGGTGATATGATAATTTTTAGTATCTACATTTTGCCCCTCTTTGAGACAGTGCATTTTTCAGGCATTGTTTCAAAGAATAATTAATAAAAATTATGCCCTGGTATGCCCTAGAAAGATCACAGTAGCAACTAGATAATATGACGCCCCCTTAAAAAATTGAGTGAAAATATGAAAATAAGCTCAATTTGTCAAAAAAGTGACCAAGATTGCAATGAAAATGATGGATCAGAAAAAGGAGGTGTGTGGAAAAAATTATAGTTTGTGGAAGATAAAAGGTTATATGACCAATTCAAAAGGAGTGTGTGCACGTCTACCGAGGAGGGATGGGGAGGGTATAAATTGACCTTGGGGGTCATTTTCTAGGTTCATTTGCACTCTTGATCTTTGAAAGAACCAACAAAGAAGAAGAGGTCTTTGAGTGATTAGAGGAGCAATGGTGGGCTACGAGTATGGTCTTCACATTAGTGAGCAAGTAAAGACATGTTGGCATCTAGAGGGGATGCCAGCATTGATAAGTACATTTTTTATTACACATCTATTGTCTCAAATTTTGTGCTTTTCTACAAGTGGTTCTAAGCAAAATGTTTTGCATGTGACACATGTGTTAGTTAGATTTTCCACAAGTGTGGCTTATGAAATGCAACCGGCTAGGTAGGATTTATATAATCAATCTGCAAGCACTCATAAAGTGAAGCATATGAGTTGTATTATATGTAATTGCATGTTTAATAATACGCATGTGATGATAGGGTATGAAATACATAATAGTATGTATTATTATAATTGAGCTACATTTGCCTGGTTAATTCAATGCATTTTCCTGATAGGAATCTAGAAATTATTAGTCATAATTATATATTTCATGCAACTCATTTGACTTGTTTATGATAATTATACAATTAATGAATGAATTTGAATATTAGATAAAATATATATAGTGTAAATACATTTTCATGATATGTTTTTTTCATTTTGAGTGATCTTGCACTTGCATTTGGCTGCTTAGATTTGAGACTTTGTACTTATCACTTGAGAGAACCATTCCAAGACCTTGTCATATTGAGGGATCAGCTTGATGGGATGGGATTATTACATTTGAAGACTAGGAGAGATACAAAACAATTTGCACCTTGTTATAGCAACAAATGTTAATTTTTTGAAGCATCATGCCAAACCAAATACAAAGTAACTTTAGACAATTAGTAATGTTGATCATGAATAAATAATGGATACTCTTAAGCAAAGAGATGACCCTTCAAGAAAAATTGACTAGCTCATACCAAATGACTATAGGGAATGGAAGATACAATGTGTTGTTAACAATAACAACTCTATGGTTCATTAGGTTGATTATGCTTAGGTTCATTACTTTATTTGGTTAATAAACTTAGTCTTTTCATGGCTTGGGAATGCAAGGATAAAAAAAATGATGGACATATAAGATTCAACTACCAAATTGCAGAAGTGAATTTGTTACAGTAATAATGCATCCAACATTGGAGTTTATCTCATTCTCATTTTTCACTTACTTTTAGTTATTATTCTTTCTTTAATACTGATATTTTGTATACTATTGTAATGTAGGTGTCTATTAGAGTACCAATGGTTGGAGATACACATTATGGAGCATGAATATAAGAACCAAATATATTAGTTATGTAAATAGGATTGCTTATTAGCATTAATGTATGTGTATGTGATGACATTGATGTAGTTGTATTGTTGATATATAATATATTCATACATGACAACACAAAAAATCATATAAACACGATCTTATTTGTTCCTATTTAGAGGCCTAATTATATATGTATATGTTTTGTACCATTTGGTTATAATGACTAAATGATTTTTTTTATGATTTTTTTGTGAAAAAGATGTATGATTATACTTTGTTATTGAATGTCACCTTTTTTAATGATGATTAAGAGTATGTACCTTAATGGATGATTATATTTAAGGATTCCCTAGGTTTATTTTTGTTATACTAGTTTCATATGGATGTCATAGGTTCATTATGGTTGTCCTAGGCTCTATAAAGCACTTAGGTTCATTAGGACATTTTCATGCACTTAGGGCACTTAAGGGACAACGTCGATAGGGTATGGCATTAAGCATTCAAGTGAGTTGAGAGGTAAAACAAGACCATTCCTAGGGTAAACCCCCTTAACCAAACACATTGGAACTAATGGTTTGTTCCTAGGTCAAACAAAATAATAATTAGGCTCCTTAGAAACTTTTCATTGAATGCATTTGACACTTTTTTCATCAACAAAAAATTTCTACCCTATGAAAATCGCTCCAAGTCTTTAAATCTGAGACAATTTATTGTAGAGGGGCCTCACATGACCCTCTATCTTCATGAGAATCATTTACAAGTTCCACAAATTGTGATAAATATTCTATCAAAGTTTGACAATTTTATGCACTTAAAGGACAACGTCGCTAGGGTATGGAACTGAGAATTTAGATGAGTTAAAGAAAAAATAAGACCATGCCCATGATAAAACTACCTAACTGGGCATTGTTTGCACTGAAGGTTTTTTCCCACGATGAACAAAATCAGAATTAGGCTCCCCAACAACTCTTTATTGAATACATATGATGGTTTTTGCGTCAAAAAAAATTGTTTCCTTATGGAAACCACTCAGAGTCTTGAAAATATGAGATAGGTTATTGTAGAGGGGTCTTGTTGGAAATATATGTTTGGTTGTCTATTTTCATTGATGTCAAACACTCTAATCCATGTGGTCTAGATGTATTTGTTGATGACATGTTCAAGCATATATTTTTTATGGAAGAAGGATGTTGGTCCAAAAAGAAGTAAGGTTGTGTGATGGATATGTTAGTGCTTCTAAACCTATAGAACAATGGAAGAAAAGTATGTATTTGGTACTACAGAATAGTGGAAGAAAAGTATGTATTCAGTGCTACATAACAAGTGGAAGACAAGTATGTATTTAGAATAGTGTAATACATATATGTATTCTAGAGATAATAAGAATGATGTGTGTAAGTGCTTCAAATTTATTCTCTTAGGTCATAAGTCCTTTGGTTTTATCTAGATGTTAGTGGTTCACTAATAGATTTATGCATTTGCAGATGGAAATTATCCAGTTATATTTTCTAGAAGGTTTTTTCTCCATAAATCAAGGTTGAATATGTGTATATGTATATGTAGATGTGATTTGAATTGTATTCAGGTTTTGGTCTTGGTTGTGGTGTTTCTTGGTGATCCAGAAACAGTTTGTGGTGATCTAAATATAGTGGCATCAAGTGTTGTGGTTATGATTAGTTTTTGTTCTAGTCTTAAAATGTGTTATGATGGCTTCTAACATGGATTGTTGGAAAGTGATATGGTTTATGATGTGGCATGTGGATCTCACCATGGTGTGTGGAGGTCCAGATACATTTGGAAAGTGATGTGGTTCTTTGGGAAATGTTTTACTACATGTTTGAGATGGCTATGGAATTTGTTCCTGTAATTATGGATCTATTATTGGGATATGTGTAGCATGTTCATGGTCCCTTGTTCTGCTAGAGTGGATCATGATTCATGTTTTTTGTTCAGGTATTGCATTTAATATGTATATCTTATCAAGATTGGTCCATGCTATGTATAATCTATGTTTTTGGTGCAGGAGCATGCCTAAGTCAAACCCCTAGCTCCTTATTTCTGGCATGTACTGACTCTAGCCAAGTCAGGAGAGTGTGTGTGGACCTTAGAAGGTCACTTTTTTTTCCCTAAGATGGATATGACTAGGTCAATCCATGTCTAGCTAGGTTTCTTAGTTGGTTTCTTGATTGTTGGTTAACACTGTCCGTCGGTGAACACTAGTTGCTAACACCGTCGGTTAACACTGTCAGATAACACTATTTGCTAACATCATCAGTGAACACTATCTGCTAACACCATTGGTGAACACTGTCTACTAACACCATCGGTGAACACTATCTGCTAACACCGTCAGTTATCACTAGCACAGATTTAGACTGGTGGTCGATTTTGCATTACTGTTGGTCAGTAAAGTTAGTCGTAACGACCCGCGAGAAGCGAATCTTGTCTTTTATGGACAGTATGGTCAGTTATAATGGTTCCTAAAGAGATGCTTGCGAATATGTGGGCAGTTAGGGGTCATTTCAATGAGAGGATGGTTATTAATAACATCCCAAGCCTTCATTTTGGAGATCTAGAGAGAGTAGAGATTGAAGAAAAGAGAACCTATAGGAAATCATAGAGTTGCAGATTATTGTACTGTTTTGCTTTGTTTCCAGTAATGAGAAGTTGCAGTTAGTGTGTTTAGTGGATATCAACCTTCTTTGTTCATTTTTCATGCAAGTAGATTAGTTATTTTATTTTCTATTTTGTAAGTTCTTAGTTCTTCACTTGTTCTGGGTTGTGACCAGTAATGGCCCCTCGAGATTCCTGAATCCATGGTGAGAGTCATGTGTTGGGATGGAACTCGAGAGGAGCCCTTGTACATAGTTTCATTTTTTTTTTCTGTAGGAGAAGCAACAGTAAAGATTCTGGAGATCTTACCCTAGGTGAGCTTGGTACTAGTCCAGCTAGGGAAGAGAATAAAAGCAATGTTCAGGAAACATTGAATAAGTGAGAAGAATGAATCTATTTGTGTAGGTTCAGCAAGAAGGAGATGAAAAGCATTTTGATGGGGACTGAGTCTTGAAGAGGAGGTAAAGTTGAGAGTGACTTACCTCAGTGTTAGGGTTGTGAATACCCTAAGAGATCTAGTAGAAATATCTCAGAACAAAGCCAAGCTGGTTCTATAGAAGCAACAAGACAACTGTCCACATCAGATTGGTATCAGATCCTAAATTGATTGGGCTTGTGGTAAATGTTCCAGCCAATAATATTAGTAGGTGAAAACAAGATGGTCACCAATGCAATGCTTGCAAAGGAATTAGATGAATAGACGAGAGTGATAGAGGATCAAAGGGAAAGGAATAGACTCCTTGAAGAAGCCCTGGATGAGATGAAGGTAAAACTTCAAGAAGTTGCAGATGCAACTAAAAGCAAAGATGGAGATGAAGTCAATAGCAACAAAGGGAAGTAGAAAGTTGATGAAGAAGACTTGATACCTGAACCCGACCCTCCAATGAATGAGGAGCCATTTCTAAAAGATCTCAAGGCCCTAGGAGGCAAAAGTCTTGAAGGGATTCCATTCTTTAATGGAATAATGGATAGTGAACTAGTTGTGGAATGGATAGAAGGTATTGAGAATCATTTTGAATGTGAGGGCATAACTGAAGCACAGAAGGTAAAAGTTGCAAATTCAAGGTTAAGAGGTTCAGCATTAACATGGTGGAAATACCTCCAAGAAGAGAGGGAGAAGATGGGTAAGCATCCAATTTCGAATTGGAAGGCCATGTTAAACAAGGTAAAGGAGCAATACCTACCTGAGGATTATGAAATCTAGCTACACAAAAAGAGGCAGAGTTTGAAGAAAAAAGATTTGGATGTGGCTACGTATACTGAAGAATTCCAGAAGTTGTGCTTGAGGTCAAGAGTCCAAGAGGATGAGACTATCAAGGTAGCTAGGTATCTTGGAGGCCTAAAATGGGATATCCAAGAGGAAATTAGTTTGTGGACTCCCGCAACCATCCATAAGTGTTTCCAACTTGCATTAAAAGTGGAAGAGAAGAACAAAAGGAAATCAGAATCAAACTTCAGAGGAAGAGGAGTTAGAGAAGGAAGAGGACAAGGAGGTTATGGTGGAAGAGGATCAGAATCAAGGAAGAAAAGTGAGAACAAGCTCACTGAAAATCAAGAAGGAAACTCAAGTAGAGGAGGTTCCAGCAAAGGTAGAGGTTCTAACACTAGTTGGACAGGAAGGAGCAGCAGCAATCAAGGAAGAGGAGCATCCTACTTTTCCACCACGAAGTGCTACCACTGTAATCAGCTAGGGCATCCTGCCTATAGGTGTCCTGAAAAGGGTTCTACTTCTCAAGAAGGTGGAAAGAGAGTTAACTATGTCCAAGAAGAATCAAGTTGCAGCAACAAGCCATCGGAGGTACCTTTAGAATCAGAAGAAGGTGAAAACCTCATGATGAGGAGGACCTTAATCAGAGAGCCAAGCAAAGAAGAACCAAGCCAAAGAAGGGCACTCTTTAGAGTGAAGTGTAAGATCATAGGAAAGGTGTGTAAAGTCATTATTGATTCAGGCTCAACTGATAATATCATTAGTGAAGAAGCAGCCAGCAAGTTAAATTTGAAAAGGGTTCCACATGAAAACCCATACAAGGTTATATGGCTCAACAAAGGATAGCATGTGTTTGTAGGAGAACAAGCATGGGTAGAGTTCACCATTGGAAAGTATAAAGATAGAGTTCTATGTGAAATTCTTCCCATGGATGCATGTCACCTTCTACTTGGAAGGCCATGGCAATTTGATAGCCAAGCCATGCATGATGGAACCAAGAATGCATACTCATTTAAGAAAGATGGAGTGACTTACAAAATTCAGTCCTTAATAGAAGAAGGAGAGATGAAGACATCAAGTCCAAGTGTGCTCATGGTTGGTGAGAAGGATTTTTTGAAGACTCTAGAAGAAGGAGAAGGAGTTGGGTTTGCTTTAGTATTGAAGCCAAAAGATGAAGTTGCTGTCAAGAAATCAGAGATACCAAATGAGGTAAAAGAAATACTTGAAGAGTATAAGGACATTGTGAATGATGGCCAGCCCACTCCCCTACCTCCAAAGAGACTTGTTATTCACAAGATTGACTTCATACCAGGAGCTACCTTACCCAAAAAATCTGCCTATAAGATGACCCCTCAACAAAATGAGGAAATAGCCAAGCAAATCAGAGAGTTATTAGACCAAGGCCTAATTAGAAAGAGCATAAGCCCATCTGCAGTCCCTACTATTTTAGCACCTAAGAAAGGAGGAGCTTGGAGAATTTGTACTAATTCTAGAGCCATAAATGGAATCACCATTAGGTATAGGTTTCCAATACCCAAAATTGAAGACCTAATGGATTGTTTAGGGGAGGCAAAGTACTTTAGCAAAATTAATCTCAAGAGTGGTTACCACCAAATCAAAATTAATGAAGGAGATGAATGGAAGATAGCCTTCAAAACTACAAAAGGTTTGTATGAATGGATTTTAATGCCATTTGGTTTGTCTAATGCTCCCTCAACTTTTATGAGGTTAATGAATGAGGTATTGGTAGAATGCATTGGTAAGTTTGTTGTTGTCTACCTAGATGACATTTTAGTTTTCAGCAGGACTAAGGACGATCATATTAGGCATTTGAAAATTGTTTTCAATAAATTACATGATGAAAAACTAATGATCAACTTAGACAAGTGTGACTTCATGAAGCAGGAGCTGGTGTATCTCAGTTTTGTTTTGTCACAGGGTAACCTCAAAATGGACCAAGGAAAGGTGGGTACCATTCTAAGTTGGCCTACTCCCAAGGCTGCCACTGAGGTGAGAATTTTCCATGGTTTAGCTCAGTATTAAAAAAATTTCATTAGACATTTAAGTGGAATTTTTGCACCTATGTTAGACACCATTAAAGGTGGGATGAAGACAAAGTTTCAATGGACACCACAAGTTGACCGAGGATTTGAAACACTCAAGGAGAAGATAGCAGAGTTGCCTACTCTAGTTCTTCCAAGCTTTGATAATCTTTTTACAGTAGAATGTGATGCAAGTAATGTGGCCATTGGGGCTGTCATAAGCCAAGAAGGAA
>MU223453.1:738574-770902 GCA_018584345.1 Thuja plicata | reverse complement strand
TGGAAACAATGCATACAAGGTGGAGCTTCCTGAAGACATTGGGTTGTCACCGGTTTTCAACATTGCAGATTTGATAGCATACAAAGGACCTATTCACGATGCTGATCAAAACCTTCAAGAGGTAATAAAAGAGGTAAAAGATCTGAATTTAGCCCATACTCCATCTATGATAGCTAAAAAGATACTAGACTCAAGGGTCTACAAGAAGACTAGGAGCAAAGACTATATGGAGCACTTTGTCAAATGGCATGGCAAAGAAGATGTTGATGCTACTTGGATCAGAGAAAAAGACTTTAAGAGGTTGGGCATTGAGCCAAACATGCTCAATCCAAGGATGGATTAACCTTTCTTTTGTCTGGGGGAGTATGGTGTAGGAGCACGCATAACTCAAACCCCTAGCTCCTTATTTCTGGCATGTACTGACTCTAGCCAAGTCAGGAGAGTGTGTGTGGACCTTAGAAGGTCACTTGTTTTCCCTAAGATGGATATGACTAGGTCAATCCATGTCTAGCTAGGTTTCTTAGTTGGTTTCCTGATTGTCAGTTAACACTAACCATCGGTGAACACTGGTTGCTAACACCATTGGTTAACACTGTCTGCTAACACCGTCAGCTAACACTGTTTGCTAACACCATCGGTGAACACTGTCTGCTAACACTGTTAGTGAACACTGTCTACTAACACCATTGGTGAACACTGTCTACTAACACCGTCAGTTATCATTGGCATAGATTTAGACTAGTGGTCAGTTTTGCATTACTCTTGGTCGGTAAAGTCAGTCGTAACGGCTCGTGAGAAGCGAATCTTGTCTTTTATAGACAGTATGATCAGTTGTAACAGTTCTTAAAGAGATGCTTGTGAGTATGTGGGTAGTTAGGGGTCATTTCAATGAGAGGATGGTTATTAATAACATCCCAAGCCTTCATTTGGAGATCTACAGAGAGTAGAGATTGAAGAAAAGAGAAGCTACAGGAAATCACAGAGTTGCAAATTATTGTACTATTTTTCTTTGTTTCCTGTAATGAGAAGTTGTAGTTAGTGTGTTTAGTGGATATCAACCTTCTTTGTTCATTTTGCATGTAAGTAGATTACTTATTTTATTTTCTATTTTGTAAGTTCTTAGTTCTTCACCTATTCTGGGTTGTGACCAGTAATGGCCCCTCGAGATTCCTAAATCCATGGTGAGAGTCATGTGTTGGGATGGAACTTGAGAGGAGCCCTTGTACATAGTTTCATTTTTTTTTTCTATAGGAGAAGCAATAGCAAAGAGTCTGGAGATCTTACCCTAGGCGAGCTTGGTACTAGTCTAGCTAGGGAAGAGAATGAAAGCAATGTTCAGGAAACATTGAATAAGTGAGAAGAATGAATCTATTTGTGTAGGTTCAGCAAGAAGGAGATGAAAAGCATTTCGATGGGGACTGAGTCTTGAAGAGGAGGTAAAGTTGAGAGTGACTTACCTCAGTGTTAGGGTTTTGGTCTAGATGATTCTAGCATGGGACCTTATTGTAATTTTTTGTTGGCATGGTCAACTTGTAACTTAATTGCAATATGTTTTTTTCATGGTTCATGGCCTTGTTGCAAATTCCAATGATCTATATTTTATATAAGTACAGTGTGTTCAAAATTAAGAGAGAGTGATGTGAGAAAGAAAGTGAAGATCTATAAGAATAGTTTCAAAAGAGCAAAGTTTGGTTTGTGAGGCTGTTATTTTGTGATAGTGGAAAAGAAGAAAAGGTAAAAATGATGTGTTACTGAGGTTGACAATGATATACATATTAGTTGCATTATCAAGATAATTTATATTTATCTATTATGAAGAGTTGTATGTAACTTATCCCTAGGACAATGAGTCTTGGGTGCACAAGTTATTTAATGTATCGTGCTACTTTGGTAGTGAGCCTCTGTATGCAAGCCTAGAATAGTGAGATCCTATCTGTATTCATTTTTGTATTGGTAGTGGCCCTCTAGTTGCAAGTTCAGAAAAGTGAGATCCTACTATCTTTGTAATTATATTATATACATTAGTGAATTATCTTTGTGGACAAGTGCTCACTATAGTTTTTCCCAGTTTAGGTTTTCCACATATAAAAATCTTGGTGTTCATGTGTTATTATTTCAATTCATTGTTCACTTAATAAGTTGTCTGCCACATAATATTGATGGTTGATTTTTTAAGAGTTTTATTTTATGTTTTTTCACCCACACCCCCCCCCCCCCCCCCCCCCCTCCTTAAAAATTTTTGTGTGTTCATAAAGCCTCATGTGACACTTTAAATTTAGACAGATCATTCGCAAGTGCCACAAATTGTGAGAAACAACCTATCAAAGTGACTATTTTATGCACATAGGGCACTTGAGGGACTGCACCGCTAGGATATGTCATTGAGAATTCAGGGGAGTTGGGAGGTAAAATAGGACTATGCATAGAGTAAACCTATCTAATTGGGTGTGTTGGTTGGAACTAATGGTTTACACCCACAACAAACAAAATAAGAAGGCTCCCTAGCAACTTTTAATTAAAAACATATGACATTTTTTTTGTCAAAAAAATTGTTTCCCTATGGAAATCACTCTGAGTCTTGAAAATATAAGATAGGTAATTATAGAGGGGCCTCATGTGACCCTTTGGCTTGAGATAAATTATTTTTAAGTACCACAGATTTGGAGAAATGGTCTGTCAAAGTTTGACAATATTATGCACTTAGGGCACTTAAGGGACATCATTGCTAAGGTATGTTAATGAGCATTCAAGAAAATTGGGAGGGAAAATAGGACTATGCCCAGATTAAACCCACCTAATTGAATACATTGGTGTTGATGGTTCACACCCATGATGAACTGAATTGGAATTAGGCTCCCTAGAAACTTTTCATTGAATGCATCTGATAGTTTTTGCATCAAAAATAAATTGTTTCCCTATAGAAACCACTTAGAGTCTTGACAATATGAGATAGTTTATTGTAGATGGGCCTTGCATGACCCTCTAGCTTTAGATGGATTATTTTCAAGTGATATAGATTGTTATAATCAACCCTTCAAAGTTTGACAATTTTATGCAATTAGGGAACTTAAGGGACAATGCCTCTAGGGTATGGTGTTGAGAATTCAAGTGAGTTGGGAGGCAAAACAAGACCATTCCCAAGGTAAACCCACCTAGCCATATGTCTTGGGGATGTCTTCTCATGTCCACCATGAAAAAAATAAGAATTAGGATAATAAAAATATGAGGGTCTCACAAATACATGTTTGGTAATCAATAGTACATGTCTAATCTGGTAAGATCTCATTTTGCAACTATTGATTGAGGAAATGTTAAACCCACTATGAGAATGTATTTTTCCTCCCAATCTATCAGCCAAGGTGAAGATACCATAATACTAATCCAAACGGGTTGGATACCATAGCACTAATGTTTATCTTTTTTAGTTCATTCCTTAAGTAAAAAAAACATCATACCCATGAAACTTTAGATCCAAAATAATCCAAACACATTGAATAGAGTTAATAATTCATATTCATAATAATAGACATATGTCAAATAATCATTCCTTGGTAATTAATATTAATAGAAAACATAACATAGAAAAAATATAGGATAAAAATAAATCACATATTATTGAAACATAATAACAATGACACTCACATAAGTAAAAATACATAAGGAATCCATAAACATGATTAATACATCTAGTCCACACAAGGACATGCAAGTGAGGAAAAATTGTATTGAATCTTAACATCTATATATCAAATTGCCAAACAATTATGTATGTCCATATGCAAAATTACATGAACAGCAACTCAAACCAAGTCGCCTGCACTCCTTTATGATTCCTTGTGTGTCCTTTTGTTGGTTTGTGTGTATTCATTATTTATTGTTTCTCATTGTTGTTGTGCCTTGTTTCTTTTCTTTCCTTAGGTTGGGGTCCCATGGAGGGGGGCTTCCTTAAAAATAGAGTTGTGGCCACTGAGTTTTTTTAGGAGTGTTTAAAGTTGAGTGGTCCCATGAATTTTATAAAATATTTCATCTTCAAAATTTTAGCTTCTAAATTTAAGGAAGTTGGATAGATTTTAAATTTTAAATATATAAAATAAAAAGTGAAAGATTTATTTTCCTTCTAAATTTTATTTTTTTGGTGGGAAATAAATGAGAATATTATTGACATGTGGCATAAATCTTTCCTAAGCTAGTGGGGCTATTTCCAGCCCCACCCCATTTTCACCCGCTCAAATTTAGAGGCCTAAAAAGTAGGGGCTCCTATTTTGAAGGAAAAGATTCCAAACAATCATGTATCCCCCAAAAAAAATTCTCATGGGACCTCCCTTTCCTAAAACATAGAGCCCAAGCCCCCCTCATGGGACCCCTGCCTTAGTTTATTGTTTTCTTTACTTTCACTTTGTCTTCCTCCATTTTCCGCGTGCCCTAGTGTTCGTCATTTGAATCCAAGTCTAGTTATCTCTTTTTTTTTTTGAATGGGGTCTAATGGTGAACATGTATGTCTGACTATCAATGATGACAGTATGGGTTTTAGTGATGGTGAAGAAAAGGCTAACAATGTTAAAGATGATTCAACGTGTCCTCCAAAAAAAAAATATTAAAGAGAAACTTTCATACAAAGTGGTTGTTTCAGAGCATTCAACAACTGTGTCCTTCCTCTGCATATTTTTAAGGGAAGATGTGTCAACTACCTAAAGTGGTGTCGAGTGGTCTTGAAGGGAGGGTTGCTAAGCATGGTAGTATGGAGAAGGATTGCAGCACTGACAATGGAGACCGAGGAGCGGTCGATGAAGGTGTTAGGTCTATTTATAAATTTTCAAAGCAAGTGAGTCCTTGGTCTACAAGCATCATTTTAAAGTCATGTGTAAATTGTGTAACCCTTGTTTAAAGTCTTCAAGTGTAAATCATGTTTTAAAACCCTAAGTGTTGGAGCGATTTATATTTTTACTTTACCTTTTTCATCACTTAAGTTATGTGTATTCCATGTGTTTATTAAGTGGGTCCATGTTCAATAGTTCATAAATCTCTAAGCGCTTTAATATTTCCTAAGTTTGAGAGTCCGCAAGCCTTTTATTCATATTAAATCATGTGTCTGGAAAAAAAATTTTGATCTAACGGTTCACACATTCCTGCAAGATGAAGATGATTGACATCTATGCTTCAAGGCATTGTGTCATGATGCCATGTGTATCTGGCGAGACCAGCTACAGTTGAAATGAAATTCAAAAGATCATCGTTGATGCTTTTTGATCTAACGGTTGCGCTTTGCCTTAATATGAAAGATGATGTGAAGTTAACCTTCAAGGGAACATGATGTGGTGATGTGTGTCCAAGTGGGTCCAGGCATGGTTGTAAAGCTAAATTTAAATAAAGGACAAGTCAGATTTGATCTGACGGTGGTCGCAAAGCCTCATAATAAATATGATGGTGAAATAACCATTAAGGGAAAGCGCCATTGCAACACCTGGAAAATAGCAGGCCCAACATGGTAATAAAGGATCAAATAAATCTGTAGCATCTTTAAAAAGATCTAACAGCTAGCGCTAAACCTTAAATACAAGATGAAAGGATGTTAAGCATTAAGGGAATGCGCCGTGGTGACGTGTGTCCCACTAAAGAAAGTTAATACTGCGGTTGGTAGATAACTGGTTAACTAAAGGTGAGACAAGTTAGAAAAGATCTAATAGCTGGTGCAAATCCTTAGATTAAAAGTAATATGGATTTAACCATTGATGCATTGTGTGGTGCCGCCATGTGTCTCTACGGGATCAAAGCCACCAATTATAAAGTTGAATAAAAGTAGTAAAGATCATGAAAATTGAACGATTGGCGCTAAGGCTTGAGTGTAAACTGATAGATGTATAATCATTAAGGGAATGCATCATGGTGATGCATGTCCAAAATGATGGGACCCTCTGGCAGTGTAAAGTAAGGTAAAATGCAAGCAAGTTCAGAAAGATCTAATGGTGGGTATAAAGCCTCAGATCAAAGTTGTCTGAAACATAACCTTTGAGGGAAAGCGTCATGGTGACATGTCTCCAAAGATATGAACATTATAAAAGACTTGTTGTACATTTTTTGATGCAAAAGAAAGTTTTTAAGATCGATGGTTATGTTTCAAAAGGCTAAAGTAACAATTATGAACCGTTAGCCATGAGATTTTGAACTCAAACGAAGTAATGACAAACATGTGTTTTCCGTAGTGAAAATTTAATGCTTAGGAATGATAGGATTGTTATTTGATTGATCATTCAAGTTTTATTTGATATAATTATCAGAGTTGCAGACAAAAACAAAGTTGCAGCGATCGCATTCAAACTTTCAAGCCATCTGCAGAACGGATAATCTTCTGATACTAGTGTTTTTGAGTTCTAAGAAATTTGGATAAATATTAGGGTTTGAATTAAAAGGGTTCTATTCTCAAAATTATTGAATTATTAGACTTTTAAAACTCTAAATTCAATATGCCTCCCAGGAGAGAATTTAAGGGTAAAATAGAATAAAAGGAGAGAAATGTATGTGATGACATGTTGCAACAACTAATTAGGTCAACTAATGAGTCAACTAAAATCAAGGAATTAGTTCCTAAAACCCCACATTTGAAAAATGGTGAGGTTCTATATGATTTGGGTCAATGGGTTAGAGATGAGAGTATAGATGAGTGGTATGTCTCTATTCAAATAAGTTTTAGGCTAGAGAAATTATTTTTCCCCAAACAGCAATATATGACAATTTAATGTAGGAAAATTAGTAGTGTCTGGAGTTTTTATAGACATAGATATGCTTATGCAGGTAGCTAATAAGTATAACAACACAATCAGAGTGGTCAGGGACAAAGGTGGACAAATTATGATCAATGTAACTGTACAAGAAATCAGAGAAGTTTTTAGGTTAAATGATGAAGATACCCCCATGGATAAGATTGATTTCAATCAATTTACAGAGATATATCAAGCTCAAAGTAATTATTTCAGAAGTGAACCCTTGAAGGATTTTTTTAACAAAGTTTGGGACTTGATTATGGTAGGGCCAAACACTAAAGAACCCTTTAAACTTGATTACTTCACTCCAAAAGCTAGAGGATTATACAAGGCTCTTTTCCAAATCTGTGGAGATGATGAAGAAAAGGAGATGCCCATTAATTACATATTCATGATGGTCCAGATATTGCATCCCCATTTGGAAATATTTTTTGACTTTTCTCCATACATTGTAGACCTAATTCATGAGGGTTTAACAAGAATCAAGAACAAAAAAGTTACCAAACCTTTTGCATGGTACTCCTTGCTGATGCACATGTTTTTTGTTTAAAGGGGCATACTACTTTGAGAAAGAAATGACCCTAACAAGAGTTAAGGATGATGAAGATATGCCAGTACAATTTTGGAATGCAGATATGTCATGGGATAATAAGGAAGCTAGTTATATCACATTTGATAGATGCTTTGCTGCCAAACTTAGGGCATTATTGTTGTCTAAGGACCCTAGAATTTCTATGTCATTATTGCAACTGTTGAGACCAAAATAATATAGTCAGGAACTTAATATAGTAAATAATTGGGGTGATGTTGTTCTTTACCAAGTATCAATAGTGTTCAGAGTATATGGATTTAGAGGAGTGCCAAACATACTACCTTACAAAGTGCCTGTTAGATGGGATTGGCAGAAATTATAAGGAAGATTGGAGGCTTAAAGGAAGAAACATTAACAAGAAGAGGGGAAGGAACTATTTTCCCTACAATCATAGCTTCCCATCAATTCATCATCACAAAGGGAGGATGGAAGCACTTGCAAACATATTTGGTTCCTTACAATTTAAATACTACAATATCAAGATGTGCTGACCCAAAGGCATTTATCAAGGATATGTTCATGGAGAAGACACAATGCTTATTGTTGAACCATCAGTTCAAATTTCCTAAAGATGTGATTAGAAATGAATTTGATTTGATAGAACAAGAGATCAAAAAGGGAAAATGGCTAGCATACAAGAAATGCCTAGATTTTGTGCAGCATTTTGATAAGTTGTATGACCCCCTGAAAGATTCTCAACCATGGGATAAAAAGATGGATTCTTTAATGGAGACGTTTGAAGACATCATGCAGGAATTAAACTAGAAAAGGGCTATCATCTTACAAATAGAGCCAGAGAGGGCCAAAGCAATGTTGAGCAGGATAGTTCCTATTAGGAATGTCCCACCAGGAAAATATGTGGTATACCAAAGGAGAGGGTATAGTATAGTTCTACCACAAGCTGAAAAGACCCTTGATCCAAAATGGAAAAGGCCACTAGACTGAAGCACTCAATCATTTCCATCCCTAAAAAGGCAAAAGGTAGAAGGAGAACAACAACAACAAAAAAAACATGAAAACATATACTCTCCTTCCCAATCCCGAATGCACATAGATGAGAAGGTTGTAGCTGAGAAATTATTACAAATGGGAAATGTTGGATAAATATATGTCATAGCACAAGAGCTACAAGAAGGGATGTCTGAAGCTCCTAAACATGCTTCACTAGATCTAACAGTTGCATAATATGCTGGGAAGGAACTAGACCCCTTGACACAACAAGCCAGTGACAAGTTTCTTTCTGATGATAGTTTTGTCAAAGCTGGGTCATTTTTAAAATTCTTATGGAGAATCCACATAAATGAATTCAAAGAGAAGTTCCAAAAAAATCATGAGGGACAGCCTGCAAGGAGTAAAGAGGATATTGAAAATCAAATAAAACAATAAATGATGTCCCAATTTGAAAAGATAACTCCTGAAGAAGGAAGAGAATTGGTCAAAAAGGAAGGAGTATTAATACTTCCAGAATGGGACATTGCAGATGCTATTTTTTTATGTTGTAAGAAAGGAGACCAAAAATGTCCATGCTACTAAGGCAGAGGAAAAACAAGCATCCAAGGGCATAAAATTTGGTGAAGATCATGCAGCCCTTGTTATGTGGCAAATAAAAAAGAAAATCCATAAGTCATTTGGTGGAGATGATCATGTTGAACCTACAGGTAGCCTCATAGTAAGAAGAGTAGCAGACACCTCAGGGGTAGAAGCAGCTAACCTTAATCTAGAATCAGCAAAGTTTAGCATGAAGGTGGCTGAGAAACAGGAAGAAGAAATCATAAGCCAAAGAGAAAAATGTGAGATGGTAATGAAGGCTTATAATGATGAGGTAATAAAATATATTGAAAAGGATAAAAATATTTCTATCCTTGAAGGTAAACAAACAACTCAGTTTGTTCCTCAAGGAATGATTACACAGAATCCCCACCAGCCATCATCATCAAGTCCAATTATAACCTATCCCCCTTCTCCCATGCCATCAAGCCCCACTACACAGGGAGACCTGGAATTAGAAAGAGAGAGACTAATTATTGAGAGAACTAAGTTGGAACAGTCAAGAAAAAATTTGGATGAGGATTGTGCAATTTTAAAAGAAGCAAAGGCATGGATACAACAGAGGTATGTTGATAAAATATGTGCCACTTTCATGCAATTTACTTAGGATCTAAGTCCTGCTACTATTTATTTACAAGGAAAGAAGATTGTCAACATATTGGATGAATTTAATGGAGATAAGGATAAGTGGGATCCAATAATGGTAGATGGAAGGGAAAGAGAGAAGAATTGAAATTATTCTATTCTACATCCAAAGAAGAAAATAATGTTGACATCATATTGACTAGCACATATAAATGTTTCAAATTACTAATGGACTTGGACATCAAGAGGAGTATCATTTTGAGGAAGGTAGAAACTCTAAGAAAAGAATATTCAAAGGATAATTATGAGATGTTTACTAACTTGTTCAAAAAGAATGTTGAAATAAAAAGTGAACCATTATGGATGAGGAAAATGAATGAGGCATTGGCAATAAGGACCAACAATTTTATTACTTTGGAAAGCACACTTATGTTTGTCCAAACTATTGAAATCATTAATAAAGACAAATCATTCTTTGAATTTTGGAAAGATGAAATTGAGAAATCCAACATCAGTTGGAGTGAAATCAAAAGCAATAAATATGAAGTCATCAACTTCACTTGGCCAAGTGATGAGGTGTATATGTCATGGAAGAAAAAATATAATACAGTTGATCAAGGGGAAGGTGGTAGTGTGTAGAAGACAAAAAGTGGCAGTATTTCCTGATTCATGAATAAGACAGACAAAGGTGGAATATCCTACATCAACAAGATCAAGGACAACATATTCCAGATCATGGCCACCGAACAACCTTAAAGTAGTTACAAATACCCAAGAGGTCAGAAGACAAAATATGTTGAATATATTGTAATAAAAGTGGTTATCACTTCACTTGCTATTTTGTCTTTTCCTTGAGTCTTTTGTTTTGTCCTCATTCTAATTGATTTGTAGCTTGTTGCAATCCTATTCTATAAAAGGATTACCAAGATCATTGGAAGGGGCTAGAAAATTTGTATTGTAACATTTTTGAAAGGTTTCAGTCAAGGAAATATAGTATAAGTTTGTACAGGATAGGTGTGATAATGAGAAATAAAGTTGAAGGATCTCTTATAGATTATTGAAGAGGTTATCTCTTAGTACTTCTTGTATACTAGAATATGATTCTCTAAACTTAATATAAAAATCTGAATTTCAACCTCTCATGTGTCATATTGTCTTGTGAGTTATGAATTTTATGATTCATTAGCATAGAATTTCTCTATGTTTATGTACTCATTTGAGAGTTTTGATCAAGGATCAGATTAAATGATGCTTTCATTAATGCATAGATTCATTTGAAATATGCTAGGATTATATGACTAGTATGGGTTTGGGATAATTGTTTTTATGGCCTAGAATCTTTGATGAATATTGATTTTAGAATATTGCATTTGAGTTAAAGAGTAGCCCAATGGATAAAGCACTTATCTAAAACTGATGAGCTCTTTAGTATCGCATATCTAGCTGCATATTGCCTATTTTCCTATATAAACAAACATAAAATCCATTAAGTCTATATTTTTATGAGTTTTTTGTGAGTTCCTATCTCATGCTCCATTTCATGGTTGATGTTCAATGGGTAATTAGCCAGTTATCTAGTATCTCCCGGTTATGTTGAGTTGTTGTGAGATTACTGCTTAGATGAATACCATATAGAAATATCTCAAGGTATTATAGGGTATCCCCCCCTTGGTATAGTAGAACCTAAAGAGTAGAATTATTGTATGAGTGCTTGTTAGTTGGTCCTCTTCTTGCATGGATTAATATTTGGAGTTGGCTTCTCTAAAAAATAGTCAGAAGAAGAAGAGGTTGTTGTGTTTTTGTTGAAACATAAAAAGTAACCAATAGAAGGTAATCCATCTCCTATGGGTTGAAGACCCTTTCTCTCTCTCCTAATGAATATATGATTAAATCCATAAGGACTGAACAATCACATCTTAGAAATATTACAATTTTCTTGATTGTATGGATCAAAATGAATTACCTTTAAGAAAAAAATTTGATTATCGGTTATTCAATGTATGGGGGAAAAAGGTTAGAATTCATGTAAACTTATGTAGGATGGTTCAAAATATGATCTTTGTTAAAAAATTTGAAATCCCACAACATGAAAGATAGGGTTTTAAATAAAATTTTATGGAATGTGGGTCTATCTTTGTTTAGGGCTTTCCCTTGGACACCGAAGGTTAACCTAGAGCAGGTATTGGCTCAGTCTTCACCCAACTAGGTTGAAATAAAAAATTTATAGCAAGAGTTCTGGCCTTATATTTTACAAATATTGAGACCCTTGGGGTTGGTCTTGCAGGTAGAGGACTCATGATCCACTCTGCCTCATCTAAATGCTAGAATACTTATTGCTTTATCCCCAAAAGTTGAAATTCCAAAGAGGATTTCATTAAAAATTGAAGAGGATAATTTTTATTGGGAATTTGGGTGCTTGTTTCCACTATAAAATTAATGGTCACATGTGACTTGATTGTTCATCTCTTAAAAATTCCCTAAATGCAAATTTTAATGTGAATGTTAGCAATAAAAGTGGTAAAAACCCTAATTTGGATAAAGGTGTTGAGAAAGCTAATAATTTGGCAAAAATCGCCTTTGTTATTTCTGATAAACCTGATACTATTGATGTTATTGAGGGTGTCGATGGAACTGAGTTTCCCTCTCATGATAAACTTGGTAGCCAATTCACTACTTTGGCTAACCCACTTTTTGAGGAATAATTTGAATTTTTCCCTGCATGATATGATAAAATGGATCCCCTATCTACCCAAGTCGGATATCAATCAAAACATGTGGCTACTACCAATACCATTAATGTAGATAAAGAAAACTATAAAGGCTCTCCCACCAAATTGAATGCTCAGTAGATTGCATTAGCCACCATTAATGAGAGGGCGGATAAAAGTAGGATTACCATATAGCTCCCCTTGGATAAGAGTGACTCCTTACTTGGTTTTTTGAACTCCATGAGGGATATGACAACAGACAAACAAATAGTGCCCTATGGGGTAGATATTGAGCATAAAAATGGATGTGAGGAACAATTTACTGAAGTTGTGAGTAAAAGTGCTAAAATTAAAAGGAAAACAATGGAGAGATAATCCCTATTGGGTTCTGCAGGAACCTCCAGTAAACAAAAAAATCATGATCTGCCTGATTGTTTTAACAAGCTATACAAGAAACAAAAACCCTCTCTTAAATAATTATGATGATTAACATTCATAGTTGGGATGTCAGAGGCTTGGAGATGCCAGATAGAAAATATGTTTTTAGGAAATGGTGCAATAGCCTAAAAACTAAGGATATTATTTTCCTTCAAGAAATAAATGTTGTAGGATTTCAATCTTATACCATGATGAATTTCTTATGGGACAAAGCTATAGGCTTTCATTCTAATCATGATAGAGGTAAGGGTGGTGTAGTCATTCTCATTGGCTCTGATTGGGCTGATAAGATTATTTCTGATAGTGTTTCCCCTTGTCAAAGATATCAATGGGTCACTCTTAAGGAGAAGGATACCATTATTAGCATTCGTAACATATATGATGCAAATGATGACAGAGATAGAGCCCATTTTTGGAACTGGTTAACATCTATCCTCCCTAATGCTCACTGGATCTTTGTTGGCGATTACAACATGACTGAACATTGTGAAGATAAATTTGAATGAATTAAAAATTCCTAGAAAAGGAATGGTCATTTATTTTGGTCCAAATTCAAAAGAAGATTCAACCTTGTTGATCCAATTGAAAGGAAAAAGAATTTGTTTGCTGACATCTAGTTTGCATGGTGTAATAACCAAACTAGCCATCAAAGAGTGTATTGAAGACTTGATAGATTTTACATAGATCCCTTCCTTTTCTCATTACATACTATTGTTTATCATTCTCCTGTAACTGTGACCATTGCCACCATTTTTTATCATTCTCCCATTTCTTCTAGTATTTGTCTTAATTTTGGCTCTACTCAGGCCATCAGACCTAAGAGGACTAAAGATTTTAAATTGAATGTTTCCCTCCTTCAAGATGAGGATACAGGGGAGGCCATTAAGATGTCTACTTGTCTCTCCAAGTTCTGCAATAATGAACTTAGGCCCAGGGAACAATGAGACTCTTTCACGAAGATCTGGAAGAAATTATTTTAGATTATTGGCAAAGAAAAAGGCCTTGGACAGATATAGGGAAGAATCATAATTTCAAGGTAGATTAAATGGTGTTGAGAGGGAAATCTGAGTTAAAGGACAATATTTCCAATTGGAAAGTGATATGAAATGTATCAAAATTCATCTTAGGAGGCTTCAAAATTATAAAATTCAAGGTCAAAAAGTGAGAGCTAGAATGAACTATCTCAATGAGGGTGATAGGGGCACCAAATAATTCTTCAATATTATCATATCTAAATAGAAAAGAGAACTTATAGATGAAATATAGGTGGGAAACCAGCTAAATAATGTCTCTAATAATATAAAAGAGGCATTCAATAAAATTTATAGTAACCTATTCTCCTCTTAGCATGGTAATAACAATCAAGAGGCCTTGAATAAATACTTAAATCTAATCCCTAAAAATATTTCTAAAGAAGAGGATAATGTACGTAACCAAACCATCACAATAGATGAGATTGATGCTACAATTAGTTCACTAGCTAGTGGGGAGTCTCCAGGTCTTGATGGTCTCCTTACTGAATTATGCAAGTAGAATGAAAATTGGATTAACTTGGAGATCTTCAACCTTTATGAGGATGCTTATGAGAAGGGGTCCCTCAGGGTGAATATCAATAAGGGGGTCATAAAATTACTCCCAAATAATGGGGATAAGATCCAGGTCAAAAATTGGAGGCCCATCACTTTGCTAAACCTATCCTATAAAATTATTCCAAAAATTTTTGCCAAGAGAATTGTTGGTCTCTTAAATAGCTTCATTTATGTCACTCAAATAGGCTTCATAAAAGGTAGGTACATATTGGAAAATTTGATTACTATTTGGGAGGCATTGCACTGGGCCAAGGTTGATGGGACAAATGTTGCTATGGTATCACTTGAGTTTGAAAAGGCTTATGATAGAGTTGAATGACCATTTATCACTAGGATGCTACATGCTTTTGGTTTTCCTCAGTATTTTTGCAAGTGGTTCAGCATACTATTTAAAGATGCATACTACTATTGTAGAGGTGAATGGGGAACTCTCTGCCCCTATACCCTTAAAAGGATCAATCTGACAATGATGTCCCATTTCCCTAGCATTATATGTCATTGTTGTTGATGCTCTATTTTATATATTAAGATCTTCTAATCTTCTTCCTTTAGTTAAAGGTGTATCACTCTCCAATCATGATGAATTTATTAATGCACAGTTAGCTGATGATACTACATTGTTCTTATAACTTACTGAAGGTAATTTTGATAATGTCATGGATAGGCTTCAAATGTTTTGTTCAGCTTCTGGTGTTAAAATTTCTACTCAAAATTTTATTGTGTAGGGATGGACAAAAAATGCTCCTATGTGGGTCTCTACTAGAAGTTGGTTGTGGGATTGATAGATATCTAGGAATTCATTTGCAATTGAAACTTCCACCAACTATATGTGGCTTTGCATATACTCAAAAAAAATAATAAAAAAAAAAAATTGAAGTGGAAAACCACCTGCTCTCTTTGGCAGGGAGAGTCCAATTTGTTCAAAAATTATTGGTATCCCGTACTATTTACTATGCATCATCTTGGATATTTTCCAATTACCAACTCAATAAAATTGATAAAATTTTGCATGAATTCCTTTGGTCTTATGGCCTGGGGAACAAAAAAGGCACTGTGTGAACTGGGACTGGTGTTGTAGACTAAGATGTAAAGGTGGACGGGTATTAGAGACCTTAGAGTTCATGGAATTGCTCTGGGATCCAAATATATTTTTAAATATTTAAAGGGAAATGAACCCTAGAAAGTCCTCATTATAAATAACATTGAAAGATCCATTATTAAGAGAGGGAAAAACTAGAAATATGTACTCCTGTGTGATATTATTATGGGAGATTTTGATGTGAAGGTTTGTGGCTCTAATGTCCTCATCTCATTATGGAGGGAATGGCCTCAAGTAAGGAATCTAATTTTCTCCAAAGAAGATTTTGGTAGGTCTCCTTCATACAAAGTTACTGACATATCTATCTAGTGGGGGGTATATATGAATAATAAGCCACTTGCTTTCATTCAAAGTTTTTCTAATAAAGCATGGAATAATAATGGTATTGTTATAATCAGTGATGTCCTATTTGATAACTGAATTGGGTCATGGGATGAGATCAACACTAAGTATGAGATGCCCCCATCTATGAAAAAAGACATATACATTGCTTGCAAAAGCTACAAGATACTTCTTCCCTGGTAAGATTTATGACTGTGACTCTTTCTTGAGATAGTTGAAGTGGTCAGATGGCTTGGTTCTTATGGAGGTTTCTACTAACAAGAAATATAACATGTTGAAAGATGACTCATCCATTACTAACTGGTTCAACCAATGTTGGGGCCTAGATTGTTCAAGCTCTAAATGGAAATTTATTCTTAATTTTTTATGGCACCAACCTATTGAACCTAAAAAATTTTATTTTTGTTGGCTTCTTCTCCTTAAAAAAATGGTTGTGGGTTTTGTGTTATCCTTTATGGGTGTTGAGCCCATTATTTGTTCTTTTTGCAACCTTCTTGAAACATTTGAACACCCTTTTTATTGTGATTTTGCTAGTGTGATTTGGTCCATTTTTTTTTGTTCACCTATTATTTGGAATAGTAGGCCCGGTTTATCATGGAGTGAAGTTCTTTTTGGGTTTTTTGATATTTTTGTATCTTAAATTGAATGGATTCTGGTATGTTCTCTTAGCTAAGATTCTATGGTTTCTTTGGAAGGAAATGAAGAAAGAGGTGTTTAAAAACCATAGGAGAAAGCTTACTAGGTTTAATTTTAAACTTACACATTATTATATCATGTCTCAGGTGGCTCCAACTCTACAGATCTAGGTAAAGTGGACACAGGGATGGTGGGGGAATCAAGAATTTTCCCTATCTAGATGAAAATACGGGGGCTCACTCACATTACAAGGAATATTTTTCCATGCACCGTTGTTGTTCAGCACTATTTGGGATTAATCCCACATGCAAGTCTTCTTTCCCAGTTATAAAGGACCTATCTGATAAGGAAAAGGGTAAGTACGCCATTTCACTACCTAATGAACTAGTTGACTATAATATTGCAACCATGTCTCTTACTCTGGTTGGTAAATTTGATGGGTCAAGGCCAAATATTGACACAGTCAAGGATTTTGCAAAGAAAAAATGGAACCTAAAGGGTCAATTTGAAATAACAACTATGGCGAAGGGATTTATGTCTTTTGAGTTCTCATTCTAGGAGGACTATGCTAAGATCTTATTTGCTAGAGCATGGGCTATAGGGAAATCCTCCTTGGCCCTGCAGAAATGGTCTCCACACCTAGATCTTAATGATTCATTTTATATTCAAGCTCATGTTTGGGTAAGGCTACCAAAACTCCCCCTAGAATTTTCGTATGAAGATGTCTTTGTTGGAATAGAAAAACCCTTCAGAGAGCTTCTTTCGATTAACCCAGTGATAGTTACTAGGAGACATCTAACCTATGATAGAATATGCACAGGGATGGAAGAGGGGAAATACATGCTAGAGGTCATACAGATTCATTCCAAACTGGGAAAAAGATTGTAGAAACTGGACTATGAAAGTGTTCCCTTTGCTTGCTTTCACTATAAGAAAGTTGGCCATTTTGTCAAGCAGTGCCCAGTTTAAATAAAGGAAAAGCTAGGAAGGCCCAAAAGATAGCAGGAAAGACCAAGGACTAGGTACCAGCAATCCTAATGATGGAAAAAAACTAGAAGGTCTAGGAGGGGAGTGAAGCAAACTACAACAAAGTTTGGAAGAAAAAGGATTCTACAATGGTGGCCCCTAAAATAAAAAAGATACAAGAGGAAGTGGAAGAAAACAACAACAAAGATAATGTGGTGAACCCCCTACACTAGAATGATATTTCTTTGGAGATGGTGGTTTTTCATCCCTCAGTTGGGTCTGAAAATGTTCTAGAAGAAAATAACCTATATGAACCCTCGGGAGAGGACAATGCCATGGAAGAGCAGAGAAATGGAGAAGGGATAGACTCTAGCCCCACCCCACAAGGGATGGACAACTTCTCCTTTGCACCAGGATCCCTAGAACCTTCTCTGGAGTTTGGAGAGTTTAAGCCTATGCAAAACATGCCGAGGGGTGATTCCTTTCTTGAATCAAACCCTAATCAAAGAACATAGCTAGATCAACCAAAGAAGGTATTCAAAATTGAAGAACTGCTAAAATTGATCACCCCGGGGCAGCTCACAAGAATGGAAGAACTCTTTGCAAAATACAAATAAGAGATGGAGGGAGAGTGGACTAATGTTCACAAGAAGAAGAAAAAGTATAGTAGGGATCCCTCCCCGATCTCCCCAACAGAAACAATGAGCGGGATTAAAGCCGACATGGGGGTCAAATCAAAAACTCCAGGGAGAAAGAAAGCAAGCTAGATCAGGCAAGAAGAATCCAATAAGAATATAGTGGATGGAACCCAAAAGACCATCCAGGAAGCATGCACATTTTTTAAAGCAATGAAGCTAATCTCTTGGAGCATTCATGGGATTAATGGTCCACATAAGCAGGATGTAATAAGGAATATGATAAGGGATCACAGACCAAATATAATGTTAATCCAGGAAACTAAGATGAAGAAGTAAAAACTAGAGTGCATTAAATTTGTAAAACAATGGAAATGATTGTCACCAGTTCAGATGGAGCCTCTGGAGGTTTGATGACTTTATGGAACTCCACTTACCTGAAGGCTAAAGTCATCCATGAACAAGGTAATTTGTTACTTCTGAATTTCACTAACATAAAGGATAATGATAACTAGTACATCATGAATATCTATGCTCATAACTCTAAAAAAGGTAGAATAACTTATTGGGATAAACTTAGAATTGTAGCTTCCATGTTTGATCCCTCTAAAAGAATAATTATGGGGGATTTTAATACCCCCCCTAAAGAAAGGTAAAAATAGGGAGGAATCAATCTTGACTTGGAAAGTAGAAAAGATCTTATGGACTTCATAAATGATCAAGTCCTCTTAGATGTGGACCTTCAAGGTGCAAGCTTTACCTGGACTAATAGGAGAATTGGGAAAGAGTGCATCCAAGTCTGGCTGGACAGATCTTTGATCACTGTTGATTCATTGAATTCCCACAACAGAAAATTTTCTGCCTTGGTGAGGATTGGGTCAGACCATTCACCCTTCTCTCTCTCTTTGGACCCACTTTGTAAGAAAATAAAATTCCCCTTCAGGTTTGAGAAGATGTGGACCACTCATCCTAATCTGGCCAAAAAGATTAAGGAATGGTGGAATATTGATATAAAAGGATCGGCTATGTTCAAAGTGGCTAAAAAACTCATAAACATCAAGATAAATATCAAACAATGGAATAATAAAGAGTTTGGTGATATCTTCTCCTCCAAAGAGAAGGCTATATCATATATTTATCAATTTCAAGAGGAAATCCAGAGAGAAGGGTGTGATGAGGACAAATTGCACAAAGATAAAAACTTGCTATCAGAGTACCACAATGTTATAGGGAAGGAGGAACTTTTCTAGAAGCAGAGATCAAGATCTATATGGTTAAGGGAGGGGAACCAAAATACTAGGTTCTTCCACTTATCCATAATGAAACATAGGGCTTTAAATAGGATCAGTAGCATAAAGAGGGAGGATCAAATCTTGCAGGATGACAATGGTATATCTAATGAAGCAATTGATTTTTTTCTCATCCCTTCTCTCAAAATACCATGAGCTCTCTGAGGAAGACTAGGAGGACCTCCTGAGAAACATACCTAAAATCATCTTGAAAGATCAAAACAAAGTTCCAAGTGTTATTCCTAATATGGAAGAAGCTAAAAAATCCTTGGAGTCTCCTCTCAGAGATAAGGCCTCGAGACCGGATGGTTTCCCAACGTAGTTAAATTTGATGTGGTCAAAGCGGTACAGGAATTATATGGATCCAAAAAATTTCTAAAAGAGCTTAATGATACATTCCTGGTTCTTATCCAAAAATTATCAGGGGCAGATTCTATGGAGATCTTCAGAACCATAAGCTTATGCAACTCTTTCTACAAGATAATCTCTAAATTCATTACCATCAGAATTCTCAAGGTGCTCCCCTCTATCATTGCTCACCAGCAGTTAGGGTTTGTTTTGGGTAGACAGATTCTTGATTCCATCATGGAGGTGCACAAAGTGATCCACTCCTTAGATGCTAGAAAGAGGGAAGGATTCCTTCTCAAGCTTTACTTGTCTAAGGCCTATGATCGTGTTGACTGGTCCTTCCTGTTGAACATGCTCAGAGCTTTTAGTTTCAACTTGAATACTTGCAAGATCATCCATCAACTCATATAATCTCCTTCATTGGCGGTTCTGGTCAATGGTTCTTTTCTATTTTCTTCAAATCTTCTATGGGATTGAGACAAGGAGACCCCTATCTCCCATTCTCTTCATTATTCTGGCTGAGTGCCTTGGGAGATTGATTAGGGAAAAAAGGAGAAATGGGGAGTTGAAAGGCATCAAAATTTCCTCTGGAAACATTGTTTTCTCTCACCATCAATTTCTAGATAATACCATTTTAGGAGGGGAGGCTTTGGTGAGAGAAGCTAGATGGGTTAAAAGTCTTCTCAACTCTTATACTAGAGCTACTGGGAAATCCATCAACTAGAAAAATATTTCTATCTTATACATCAAAACCCCTGAGGAAAGACAAAGGAGAATAGAAGATATCTTGGGATGCAGCATAGGCTCCCTTACCTCAAATTACTTGGGTCTCCCTCTAGGTGTTAAGCCTCTTAATGAGTTCTGGAACAATCTCATTGATAGATTCAACAGGAAACATGCAGGTTGGAAGGGGATCACTCTCAATCAAGCAGGCAATATCGAGTTGGTTAAATCTACTCTACAAAACCTGCCTACCTATGCGCTAAGCCTCTTCTCGATACTTGGAAAATTTGCGGAGGCAATGGAAAAAATTCAAAGAAGATTTATTTGGTCAGGGACTGACGAGCATAAGATATTTCCTTTGATTGCTTGGGACAAAGTTTGCCTCCCTAAAAGTGTTGGAGGTCTTGGGATAAGGAGAATCGGGCCTTTCTACAAATCCCTCCAAGAAAAATAGATATGGCGCATCTTCCATGGCAAGGGGAATGGAGAGACTTTTTTGAAGATAAGTATCTTTCTAATGATTCTATTAATTATTTCTTTGGATGTGATGATATCTCGAAAGGCTCTTTCATCTAGAATGGCTTCCTCAATGCTAAAGAGATAGCCAAATCTAAAGCTAAATGGAAAATCAGTAATGGTCAAACCATAAACTTCTGGGAAGACAATTGGCTTCAGCTCAGTCCCCTGAGGGACTGTGAGTCTTAAAAAATGTGGATGGATGAATGTAACCAAAAACATTTCTCTCAGGTTTGTAACTATAAAGTGGAATGTGTGGGTGGACTTTCCCTCTCTCTCAGGATTTGTCTTCCCTTATGATTTCTCTGAATGCATTCTCTTTATCCCATAATCAAGATGTCATTATCTGGGAAAGGACGCTAATGTATCCTTCTTGGTTGCTTCTGCCTACTCTCTCCAAATGCATCTAGAAGCCAAGCCTATTTGGACTAAAGCCTGGTCCCCTAGCCTTATTCCCCAAATTAATGTTTTCTTCTATCTTTTTCTTCAAAATCGTATCCTTTTTGTTGATAACCTTTTAAAGAGATGCCTACCGATTCCCAATAGGTGTGTGTTTTTTAAGTGTCAAGCTAATTCTATGGATCAACTATTTATTCATCGCCCCTATGTGAGTACTGTCTACCAATCGCTCCTCTCTGCTTTTGGAATTCAATAGTGCTTTCCCTCCTTAATCCAGGCCTTTTTTCCCAATGGTCCTTTCCTTTCAAGCACACTGATTGTCAAAAAATTTGGACCTAGGCTCTCCCTCACCTATGCTAGGGAATTTGGAAAGAGCATAACAACTACATCTTCAGGGATTGTCGTGCTCCACCCAAAATCATTTATGAAAAGATTCACCATGCTCTAATGGAAAAAAATTCTTCTTGTCGTGATACTAACCCTTTTTCAAGAAAATACAACTGTGGTGACCCTAAGAAGAACAAATAAAAAGGATAGACTTGTACCTGGAGCTATCCCCCGGAAGGCTAGTGTAAGGCTGACTTTGATGGCATAGCCAAGGGAAATCTAGGAAAGGCAAGAAGTGTCAGTGTGATCAGAAAATGTTATGGTAAGGGTATTGTTGATTTCATCCTTCCACTTGGCACTCAAACCAACCATTTTTTGGAAGCCAATGCATCCCTCCAAGTCACCAAATTAGCCCATGATATTGGGATAAAAAACCTTTGGCTAGAAGGAGACTCTAGCAACATTATAAATTTCCTTAACAATTTATACCCACCATCATGGACTATTTCTAACATGATTGAAGAAAACTGTAATATCTTGAATACCTTTGAGAAGATACACATATCCCACGTGTACAGGGAAGCCAACCAACTGGCTGACTGGTGTGCCAACTTGGCAGTGAAAAATGACACTCTAATTAGATGGATTCATGGAGGAGACCTCCCATGTGAGGTGAAGGATTTAGTCAAATGCGACAGAATCCACGGAAAGGAGGGAATGGAAATTATTAATCATGAAAGGTAATTTTGTGTTTCGTAATGGATTTCCAATAAATGGGAAGTATGGGATTGGTAGGAAGGGTAATGACTCCAAGTCCCATTCACATTCTTTCTGGGTGCCCATTCACAAAGTTAAAACCTATATTTTTAGGGAAATCAGAAGAACAATCTAGAATACTTTGGCAAGAAAGTGTTTGTTAAGTTGTAAGCTAAATCACCATAATGCTAGATTGAGCCATAATATTACAATGGGTGGTGAAAAACATAGAAGGGAGCCCTCTGATGATAGCGAGAAAGGGAGGAAATTGACTAAGGTCTAGAATTTTCTACATAAAGGTAGAATTTCAACTTTTATTAAAAGGATACATGGTGGGAAGCTGTCGGTAACCAAAATATTTGTGAAAAGTTGGGATGAGGGCAGCATGGCAATTGAAGGGACAAAATTTATGGTCAATGTGGAGGTTATCTCCACTATTACTAGAATCCCCATTGTGGGTAATAAATTTTACAGGGATCATAAAATTTCAGACTCTACGGTCAGTGACTTCATGGGGGACAAGGAAGAGAAGAAAGCGCTCATCAAAGTTGGGACTTATTATCAACCAAAAGGGATCAAAATTTTGTGGAGATTTGTCTTGACGGACATCATCTCTTATGTCACGCTAGATACCAGGTTTGATAGGATCATAACCTATCACTTTGTTCTCATGAACCACTTTAGACATGGTATGCAACTTTCTATCTCGTTCTACCTTTACACTTCTATAAATGAAAATATTAATGGTTATAGGGACAAGGCTATTGCAAATCCTATTGTGCATGAGGGGCTTTTACTCTTGATTTACGAGTACTTTAAAGCCCAAATTATGGGGAAGGAGGTAGTTGATAAAGAGGATAGAATGGATGTCTCTGGCTCTGATTATGTTCCCTCGGATATGGAAGATGGTGAGGGTTTGCACTCAGAGGATCAAGAGGATTGTGATACTAAGAAGAAGAATATGGGATCCTCTTCTAAGAAGAGAATTGCCAGTATACACATTGTCAAAAAAAGAGAAAATGGTGACACCCTCCAAGAAACATACTACTACTATGATCTCTTCTAAGGAGGATTATAATGACAATGGGGAAGGGATGAAAACATATGATGAGGAAGAGATATACAGTGGCAAAGGTAAAAAGAAAAGGGAGACTGCTATTGTGAAGTACCAAAGTAAAAAGAGAAATAACAAGGGAGAAAGTACAAGCTAGAATACTCATGATGACCAGACTCACAAAAACACCCCTGGCTCTCTTAACAAGGCAAAGGAAAACCTCCAAGATGAGCATGACAGTACTAACCAGGAAATTCCTTCTCCCCATTTCTCTGACCCCCACAACTCAGTGAAAGAGAAGGAGCAGGACATCGAATATTGTTGCTATGTTTCAGTGCAGGGGAGGAAGACAATGTGGTGCAACTTTGATGTTAAGACTGCCAAAATGGGGATAACCATGGAAGTCATTAATCCCAAATTTATCGAAGGTGAGGATGGAAGGATTCAACTAGAGGAGTTGATTGACTTGGATATGGTGGTTCTCAGCAATAACACAAGGGAAATGGAGCTTGAACTTCTCAAAAATTCTAGGAATAGCATGTTGGACAACTACAGGTCTATCAAATGGTTATCCCATGAGGTGGGGGATCTCAATAATAGAATTAAAAGGACAGACAAAAACAATGGTGATAGCACTGCTGAGGAATAGAATAGTCTGGATACCAAGATCAGAAAGATGGAGGAAAAAATGTTGTGTTTTGAGGCGACACTTAAAAGAATCGTGGAGTAGATCTTCAACATCCTAAAATCCTCCAATGATCATATCAAGATTCTCATTGAAAAAATGGAAGAAAACCTGAGGGAACAGATGTGGCCAAAACTAGCGAGGGAAAAGAGTAGAATCCCAAAGAGGGACCTGGAAAGAGGACTAGGGCTAGTTCAAGGAAGAAGAAAGAGAATGATACTCTAACGGATCTCCACAAAATAAAGGAAGCAGCATCAAATATGGAGATCCTCAAGTCTAAAGTGGCTAGCCTGCTCAGGAATATCTCCTAATTGTGTTCCCTAGCTCCTTTGGCTATCCCTGTGTATTTTTTTCTTTTCAGTAGTTATTTTTTATTTTGTTTTATGTCGTGGCCCTAGTAGTGTCCTGTCTCTCTTTTGGTACTAAAATTTTTTTCTTAGCATATTTTCCTATCGTAATCTTTGTATTGGGTTTCAGGCACCCTATAAAACCTTTTTTACTTAATCAAAAACTCTAAAGATTCCTCATAGTAGATTTATGATATTGACCCATGAAGCTTCTCTATTACTCTACAAGGTGACTTCCATGCTGCTCACTACTTTAGTACTTACAGTGATATGCTTTCTAAAAAGGATCTTGATGCTTTGAATTATTTTTTAAAGAAGTCTAATATCTTTTGTGAATAGGATGCTACCAAATACATTGTATCTAAGATAGATGCTTCCAGTTGGGATGTTGGTGCTACCACCCCTCCTGTAGTTGGTGCACATGCATGTGATCAGACATCTTCTAGCCACAGTTCCATTGTTTCTTGAGGTTTTTTTATAACAATATCTTTTTCTAGTTTTATTTGATGTAATATGGTGTTTCTCATCTTGTTTTATGTTGTAAATATACTTGTAATCACTACTACTGTTGGATAGCTCATGTATGTAACTTAGGCACAATTTATAGCTGGTGTAGGACATGTTCTTTTGACTTCAATTCTTCATTTTTAATAGTACATCTAATGTATTCAGCTCTTTGAACTATTTTAATAAAAAATTAAAATTAAAATTGAATTCTTGATTACCTCTAGTCTACGTCTCCTAGGATAGTTGGGAGTCCTAACATATGTCCATGGAAAATAAGGGATGTCACTAACAATTCCAAAGATATGATATATATGTTCACACGCATGAAATTGATACAAAATAGCCTATAATTATTGGTAATAAGAACATATTTACTAAACATAAAATAAATAAAAAAAACACTTACCTATTTAGGAACCTCTTCTTCTACTTCTTCAACTATTGTGGAAGCAGTCAACCAGGATGTGAAACCCTTAATTTCCTATACATAAAAATGACAAGTTTGTGAAACTATAAATCTATGTAGATACCTATAATCATTATAAGTTCTTTAAACTCTTAATTCAATCAAATTTTCATTCAATTACCTTTTAGGTGTGGTTTTTTTAGACCATTAGGTGTGGTTATTTTAGACCATCAACCCAAAAACCGTTGCTCCGCCTTTTGTTCCTAGGCCTAGTTGGCTCAATTTACAGAGGAACTATAATAAATACTCAACCTCAGACCCTATAACCTTGGAAATTCTCTTAAAATTATCCCAAACCACATATTTGGGCATTAGTTTGTAAACTTGGCCTTCCCATATAAGCAAATTACAAAATCCTCCTTAAATGGGCCTAAAAACTAGGGCCTCCTCAATACCCTATATAAAATCACTTCAATAATCAACTCATTGATCCTAAATCATGTATATAACATGTAATTTTAATGTTTCACATAAAAAAAATGACCTCCTTAAGTCATATATTTTGTTGCTATACCTTAGGCATCAATTTTGTGCCCTTTTCCCACTCTTCCTCATTGTGTACACTCACTAAATCAACTTCTCCTGATTCAAAATGGTTACTGACATCATAAATATGTTAAATATGGCCTATTAAATAATAAACAACAAATAAATTCATTGAATGGCCCATTACATCATTAAAAGGACCAAAATAGTATTATTTCAATGCTCCAAAATGATCGCCTACAACAAATTTCCAAATCTGAAGAAAATAGACTATGAAATAATTCAAGACAGATTAAAAATTATGTTATTATATTATCCACAATTCTTTTCCAAGTCCAAACAATCAACAAAGCATTGAAAACAACAAGATTTGCAAGAAAAAACTTGAATTTTTATTCAATTTCTCAATCCGTCCATACAATCCCTACTTTTTATACTTTTCCATAATTTTAAGGCATATATAGCCTTCATAAAACTTCCACAACTGATCCAAATTAGTTTGATGACTAACAAATATTAATTTCAACCATTTTGGCTTTTCCCTCCAAATTGGTACTTAGTCGTTGGTATTTGAATAGTTGAATTTTATGCTATGTTTAATTGTTTTATTTGCCTTTTAACTTATCAAACTTGTGTCTCATTTAATCCTAGGATCTATTTATCCTATCTAGGACCCTATTACCCATTTAGATCCTAATTAGGCACTATTTCCCCCCCTTACAAACAATTTGGTCATATGGTCCTAATAGGCCCATTAAGACATTTATCATTTATACCAAATGGATTACAACCAAAATCCATTATAGGCTTTAGAACATTATAATTGAGTCCCTTGGACCCTTGAGAGATCCCACCATGCCCCCTTGGTGTCATTATTTTCCTCATCTCTTTGGGTTCTCTTGCACCGGTTATTTGTTATAGTTCTTTTGTATTCAAGGCAGTGAGCCCAATCGACATTGAGCATTTTAAAAATAACTTTAACTAGTGTCACCTTAACCAAAGTTATTATTCCCAAGAATTAACTTCTCTATGTTTTTTCCCATCTTGGGTTTCCACGTAAATCTAGTGTTCATTGTGCATGGTGTTTCTTTTACATTTTCATATTTATCATTGTTTAGATTATCAATTTGAATTGACATTGTTACCAAAACACTTAAAGTTTAAAAAAGATCTTGAGATAACTAATTCACCCACCTCTCATTTATTTGAGTCTATTCAAGAAATACATTGACAGTGTAGTGGCGAGACTCAAATTGTAATTTGATAGCACATTTTATTTTAAATGAATATTTATAAGAGATAGTATTAAGTACTAATGTTTAATAACATGGTCTATTACACAATTGAAATCAAAGGGGGACATGACACAAATCTAGGATGCCACCCTCTCAACCATTTCATTTGGCCTTCACAACCATGTGGTATATATTTTTTCACTTAGATATTTATATTTTTTTTATTGTATCCATGTTTGTCATTTAAATTTTCATTAATTAAATTATATATTAACTTACATGTTTATCTTAACCTATTGTGAGGGAAGTGCAACACTACCTAGTGATAAGGGAAAGGTAATTGAATGCAAATTTGATTGAATTAAGAGTTTAAAGAACTTATAATAATTACAGGTGTCTACATAGATTTATAGTTTCACATACTTGTCATTTTTATGTACTATAAATTATGGGTTTCACATCCTTGTTGACTACTTCCATAATAGTTTAAGAAGTAGAAGAGATTCCTAAATAGGTAAGTTTTTTTTTTTTTTAATGTTTAGTGAATATGTACATATTACCGATAATTAAAGGCTATTATTTTTAATCAATTTCATGCATGTGAACATATATATCATGGATTTGGAATTGTTAGTGACATCCCTTCTTTTCCTTGGACATATATTAGGACTCCCAACTATCCTAGGAGACGTAGACTTGAGGTAATCAAGAATTAAATTTTAATTTTAATTTTTTATTAAAATAGTTCAAAGAGAAGAATACATCAGATGTATTGTTTAAAAATGGACAATGGAATTCAAAAGAACATGTCTGAAACAACCCGCTGGATAGGGATACTAGGCTTCCTAGACCTACTAAGGCTAAATAGTGAATGAGGGTTGGATTCTTTTTAGAGGGTTGTAACCTATTGGAAGAAGTTGGAATATGGGTTTAAATATGTTCTAAGGTGTTGGAGACAGTGGATAGGTCTTTTGTTTCATTCTTCCCATTTGGAGCAATTGGATGCACTTGGGGAGCCTTGGTTTATTGTTCAAATTTTGCAAATTGAAGGTCATTATAGGATCTTAGTTTTGTAAATTCACTTGCCTCTGCATCGAGTGGTGTTAGAGCACATAATATACCTTTGGGAGAAGGACAAGGGTTTATGTCTGAAGAATATTTTGGAGAATTTGAAGAAGAGGCTCCATAAATGCCTTCAAAGATGACAAACACTGAGCTTGCCAAGATGATGAAGGAAGAGAGCGAAAAGATGAGAAGAGAGATGATGAAGAAGAAGAAAGGAGAAGAAGACCATGAAGAAGAGGTCGAAGAAGAAGAAGATGGAGCACCAAAGGAAGAGATTGATCATGAGGATGCAAGGATGGTGAAATTTTCTAAAGCCATTAAAGGTAATGAATACAAGGGTAAGTATGACATCCCTATGTATGATGGGAATATGAAGATGAAGAGTTAATTGATTAGTTCAGTTCTATGGAGAATGTTTTTGATTGTGAAGATGTTGAGGATGGACAAAAGGTGAAGATTGCAAAGTCCATATTGAAGGGACATGCTTTATTTTGGTGGGATTTCTTACAAGAAGAAAGATGGAAGAAGAATTTTCCTAATATCACTTCATGGCAGAGGATGATGAAAAAGATGAGGGATAAATTCCTTCCAAGTTACTATAAGGTTCAATTGTACAAAAAGATGCAGAACCTAAGACAAAAGGACGTGGATGTCCAAAGGTATACTAAATAATTCCACAAGTTATATATCAGAGTTTCTCATGATGAAGAAGAGGAAAATAAAGTGGCAAGGTACATCGGCGAACTAAGATTCAACATCCAAGATGAGATTAGTTTGAATACACCCAATATTGTGGAAGAGTGTTACAAGTTGTCTACCAGGGCTGAGGACAAGTTGAGAAGAAAGAAAGAAAGACAAGGAGGTGGAAGAGGACAAGAAAATAGAGGAAGAGGTAGAAGATCCAATGAAGGACATGAAAAAAATAGAAATGACAAGGGCAAGGAGCCTATGTTTGATCAAAGAAATGGATAAAGAGGTGGTGGAAGAGGTAGAAGATCCAATGAAGGACATGAAAAAAATAGAAATGACAAGGGCAAGGAGCCTATGTTTGATCAGAGAAATGGATAAAGAGGTGGTGGAAGATTTGGTGTAGGTAGAGGAAACAACACCTTCAATGGTAAGTGCTACAATTGTGGAGAGGTAGGGAATCCTTCCTACAAGTGTCCTGAGAAAGATACAAGGAAACCTGATAGAGGAAGAGGTAGAAGATCCAATGAAGGACATGAAAAAAATAGAAATGACAAGGGAAAGGAGCCTATGTTTGATCAGAGAAATGGATAAAGAGGTGGTGGAAGATTTGGTTTAGGTAGAGGAAACAACACCTTCAATGGTAAGTGCTACAATTGTGGAGAGGTAGGGAATCCTTCCTACAAGTGTCCTGAGAAAGATACAAGGAAACTTGATAGGAGAGTTAGGTTGACACAAGATAGAGGTGACCATGGAAAAAATGAATGGTAAGAGGAAGAAAGAGGGATAGATTATACATACCCTGAAGTTGGAGAATGTCTCATGGTAAGAAAAAGAGCTGCCATGCAGCAGCAAAGAAGACCAAAGATATCAATTTTTAAAACAAATTATTTGATTAATAGTAAAGTTTGTAAAATGGTAATAGACTCTGGTTCATTTGAAAACTTAGTTTCATATGAAATGGTAGATAAGTTGAATTTGAGGAAGTTTGTACACCCTATTCTCTTGGGTAAGTGATGAGCAAAGCATAATAGTAAGGGAGCAAGAATATTTTGAATTTTAAATTGGTAACTACAATGATAGGGTGTTGTGTGATATTGCTCCAAAGACTTGATGTCGTGTTCTTTAAGGGAGACCTTGGAATTCTTCAAGAAGAACTATTCATTATGGTTTTGAGAATACTTATGTTGTTCATAAGGATGGTAAGAAGTATTTCTTGAAACCTTTTCAAAGTAGTTACTCATTTGAATCAAGAATAATTTGTTTTGGAGAGACATAATATGTTGATTTGTAGGGCTACCAGGATAGTGGGTTGATGAAGGAAGTTCAGAGGATGGAGAGATCTTTACTGGTGAAAAAGAAGGAATGCTTAAGCAATGAGATTAAAGAAGAAAAGTTGCAAATTTAAAGGGTACAATTGGGGGCCATTTTGTGTCCTCTAGTGGCACAATTTAATAATGGTGATTTTTTTCTATGAAGGGTAGAAACATGGGTCATTTGGACCTTGGGAGGCAGATAAAAGGATAGTATAATCAAGATTCTTATAACTGTCCCAAACAACAAACATTTAGGATGGATGATGTATTTTCTTTCATGTTTATAATCATGTGATTCCGTGATCAAAAGGAGGAGATGGGAATTTGTCTCAAGGGAGATCAAGTTACAGAATTCCATCAAGGAAGATTGGGGGTGTGAAGACAAGACCCTTAAACTTTAGGGGCAAAAGTTCTTTTTCACCTGAGGAGTATGGTGCAAGAGGCCCAAAGACATGAAGACAATAATGACACCAAGGAGGCATGGTGGGATCTCTCAGGGGTCCAAGGGACTCAATTATAATATTATAAAGCCTATAATGGATTTTGGTTGTAATTCATTACGTGTAAATGATAAATGTCCTAATGGTCCTAATAGGACCATATGACCAAATTGTTTGTAAGGGGGACCAATAGTGCCTAATTAGGATCTAAATGGGTAATAGGGTCATAGATAGGATAAATAGATCTTAGGAAGAAATGAGACATAGGTTTGATAAGTTAAAAGGCAAATAAAACAATTAAACATAGCATAAAATTCAAATATTCAAATACCAACGGCTAACTGCCAATTTGGAGGGAAAAAGCCAAAATGGTTGAAATTAGTATTTCTTAGTCATAAAAATGAGTTGGATAAGTTGTGGAAGTTTTATGAAGTATATATATGCCTTGTAATAATGGAAAAGTATAGAAAGTATGAACTGTAAAGACAAATTGAGAAATTGCATAAAAATTCAAGTTTTTTCTTGCAAATATTGTTGTTTTCAATGCTTTATTGATTTTTTTGGACTTTGAAAAAAAGTTTTGATGATATAATAACATAATAGAATCATTTTCCATCTATGTTGAATTCTTTCATATTCTATTTTCTTCAGATTTGGGAAGTTGTTTTAGGTGATCATTTTGGAGCATTGAAATAACACTATTTTGGTCCTTTTAATGATGTCAATGAATGTATTTTATTTTTCTCATTTAATGGGCCCTATGTAGCATATGTATGATTTTAATAACCATTTAGATGTAGGAGAAGTTGATTTAGTGGGTGTACATCATGAGGAAGTGTGGGAAAAGGACACAAAATTGATGCCTAAGGTATAACTGCAAAACATCTGACTTAAGGAAGTCATGTTTTTATGTGAAAAAATAAAATTAAATGTTATACACATGGTGTAGGATCAAAGATTTGATTCTGTAAGTGATTTTTGATAGGGTATTTAGGAGGCCCTAGTTTTTATGCCCATTTAAGGAGGGTTTTGTTATTTTCCTAAATGGGAAGGCCAAGTTTACAAACTAATGCCCAAATATGTGATTTGGAATAATTTTTAAGAGAATTTACAAGGTTATAGGTTCTAAGGTTGAGTATCTCTTATATTTCCTTTATAAATTGAGCCAACTAGGCCTAGGAACAAAAGGTGGAGCAGCGGTTTTTGGGATTGATGGTCTGAAAAAACCACAATTGATTTTGAGATAAAGTGTTTTTTTTTACAAGTTGTTTCAGAAAATTTAGAGAAATTTGAAGATTGCCCGTTGGATAGAGCTACTGGGATTCCTAGCCCTACTAAGGCTAAAGAGCAGATTTGAGGGCTGGACTCTTTTCATAGGGTTGTAACCTATTGGAAGAAGTTGGAATAGGGGTTTGAATATGTTCTAAGGTGTTGGAGGTAGTGTAGAGATCTTTTTTTTCATTCTTAGCATTTGGATCCATTGGATGCACTTGGGGAGCCTTGGTTCATTGTTCAATTTTTGCAAATTGAAGTTCAATGGAAGATCTTAGTTTTGTAAATCCACTTGCCTCTACATCACCAATGGCTAAATATCGATACAAGAGGCACACTTCCTATGGAAACTAGCTAACTGCCAAAGAGAGTATTGATAACAATAAATCCACCATAGTAGTAACCAACACAAGTATGTTGTCTTTTGCTTGTACAAGGAGTAATATTTACTGAGTTATATTTTATCTTTTCACACTCACATACATACATATATATTGCATAAGATCTTATATAT